>CANTUT010000138.1:312500-750795 GCA_947687605.1 Reutealis trisperma | reverse complement strand
TGACTCAATATTCTGTATTCTGTGTGTATTGTAGTTGTGATTGACGGAGGGAGGCCGGGAGGATGCGAGTACCACCTAGGACTTTGGATATGATATGATTATGATGAGATTATGATGAGTTTGAGAAGATGAGCTATGACCAGTGTATGCTGGCCGGGCCTGCTCATTGCCAGGACCGCTATCAGTCGGGTCAGGACCGCCTAGTACAGACCAATGCTGGCCGGGCCTATTGAACATAAGAGAGAAATTATTTGGATTCAGAGAGCCAGTATGAGGGGATCGGCTCCCTTTTTTGAGTATTAGTGTGGTATTGTGAACCATATCCTCTCCTTATGTGTTTGTATGAATTGTTTGTCTCTATGACATAGTGCATAGCATGTGCATTAGAAATCTATCTGTAAGATATCAGTTTAATATATTAGTTGGTATCATTCACTGAGTCGGGACGCTCATTCCTGTTCATTTTGGTTGTTTTCAGGTCAGGGAATGAGCCTGTGAAAGAGATATAGTTGAGTAAACTGTCAATTTTTGTTCGGCAGTAATTTGTAATATTGAGTATTAAGAGTTGTATATAATATATGTATAATTGTAATTATAACTCTAGAACTCTACAATGTTATACTTTGTACATTGTTTATTATTCAGTTATGTATTTAAAGAGTTGAAATCTGTTGTTAAGCAGAACTTTTTGTAATTTACTACATTTTTGAGATAAATGAAATAAATGAGTTGTTGACCCAATGAGATTTTTATTCTATATTGTGATTTTTTTTAGATCTGCTCAACCTATTTGGGCCCATAGCCCTTTTTAGTTTTGGGCTTTCTGTGGTGTGTTGTGGTTTGGCTTACTACGGGTACTAGTAGCCACGTGCATTTTCCGTGTCCTAGTGCTGGTCACATGTCCTCAAGTTCGGGACGTGATATAATAAAATTAAAAGAAATTTTTTTTATATCATATAAAAATGAAAATTTTAATATGATATTTTCTAATGTAAAAAATACATTTATTAAATGTAGATTTAGTATCATTTAAAAAAAAAATAAATATTATTTCTATGAATTAAAGTAGTAATAATAATAATAATAATAATAAAATATACAAAAAAATAAAAATTAAGTTAATATAAAAGGAAATGAAAATGCAAATTAAATATTTCTTTCTTACGAAAATTATTAACCATCAACTCATCTTTAGAGTACATAATCATGCTCCTTATCTTCTAGTTAAATCAAATAATAAAAAAGGTAATGAAAATATCACCCCCCTTGTAATATGAAACGGTTATTTATTATTTCACTTCTGGAAAAAAAAAAAAAAGTTATTTATTATTTCACAAAGATATGCAACGGCAAAAAATTTTGTAGTTTTATTAATAAATAAAAATATATAGATGGAGTTGAGGGTAATTTTGTAATTTGAAACAGTATTAAGGACATTGACGACATTAATTAGATATAAATAGATAGCTGAGGCCAGGTGTACTTTGTTGCATTTCTTCTTCTCAATTAGAATATTGCCTCTCGCGTCACTCTCTCTTCTCTTTGCTCTGTATCAGACGTTACTTGGCATTTGCCAATTCTCATTTCAGAGAGAAAGGAATTGAAATTTCACTATTCAACAAAGAAAAATTCTCAGATTTACTGATAAATTCTCTTCTTCTTCTTCTTCTTCTTCTCTCTCTCTCTCTCTCTTTACTGATAAATTGTTACAGTAAGTAATTCAATCTGATCACTGTTCAATTTTCTTATTTCATGTTCTTTGAATTTTGGGAATTTTAATTTGAAATTTGTTTCTTCTTTTTTGTTTTTTCCTTCTGTTCAAAATTCAAATTGTTACTTCTCTTTACTCCTGGATTTTTGTTTTATTTTCAAAATTTGAAATTTAAGTCAAATTTTTTCTGGTTTTTCTATGCATGTGTATGAATTTTTATGTATATAAGGATTAGATTAAGATTAAATTGTTTTAATAAAATTTATAGAATTTGAATTTTTTTTTTGAAATTTCGTTTCTTTTTTTTTTTTAACTTAAGTTTTGTATACAATGGTCTACTTATATGCTTTTAATTTTTAGGTGTTTTAATCTCGGAAGAAGAATTCTAAATCTGTGGCCTCTCTCTCCTGACTGTATATCATTGCACAGTGAGTAATTATCTTCTGTTTAATTTTCTTAATTATTTTGAAGAAATGGTTCTTCTTTGATTTTTGGGTATTATTATTTGAAATCTGTTGCTTCTTCTTCTTCGTTTTCTTCTATGAAATAGTTATATCTTTGCTCTTGGTTTTTGGCCCAATTTTATTCTTTTTAACTGTGAAATTTTTTATTTATATTTTTTAAGGGTATGGATGACAATACTGTATTTTGGTATGCAATACATGTTTGTATATGATTATGTATATTTGTGTAATATTAATTTTCAGTGCTTTTCTTGTTATCGAAAATATTAGATCAAAATTTTGTGAGGAATAGGGAAACATTAATTTTCTGAATAATGTGGTGATCCATTGTTATTATTTTAATGCAACTGTATTTGGTCTTGTAATTTCTAATTGGAATCTTATGGTATTTATTTATTTTTATAAGGTAATAATGTTTGGGATGAAGTTTTTCTGAAATTGAAATTGTCCAAATCTATGGAATTGAAGAGTGGTTCTGAATTAACTAAAAAGAAATTCATGAATTACTAAGGACCCATCTGGATAGGATTTGTAGCTGAATTTATCTGAGTTTTCAGTTTAAGCTGTTTTAACTTAAATTTACACATGTAGAGGGTTTATCAAGCTACAAACTAATTTGGGGAATACTATTCAGTTACCAACTTACCAGACCCGATGTATCATCACTATATATATTCGTAATAATTCAAGTTTTTTCAATGCATGAGACATTTTTTTCCCTTTTTCTTTTTTTTATCCGAGATTTATTTGGAAAACTATGTGTTTGCCCTCATTTGACTATACTGGATTGTGATGCTTATACATGAAAACAATGTGAGATTTGGTTGGCCTTTCCATGAAAAGCAATATGAAGTAATGAACATATTCTTAATGAATATCTGTAAATAATATCCTACAAATTCAGAACATTAATTTGATTAAATTGTTAATGCCATTCGCGTGCATTAAAAAAAAAAAAAAAAACAATTCAATAGGCTTGATAATGTTTTTTATTTTTTATATTGTTGTGAATAATCGGGCATGTGACTTTGGATTAGTAATTTTTACAAGACATGTTTTTTGGTAAATAGTTTATTACCTCCTTTTGTCTATGTTGTAAATGTGTGTGGCCTAAAATCAAAATCAATGTATTCATGAGGCAATATGTGAGCTTGTTTATAAACATGAGAGCATGCTCCTGAGCATACACAGGTTAGTCAAGTTTCACTTAATTTAGATTTGGATTGTTCATAAAAATGGAGTTTTAAATATAAGCCCTTATATAAAGTGAATTCCTTGAAGTAAATTTTCCCTTGAAATGGGATAATGAGCGTATAAGCTAGTGACGCAAGTTAAATCAAAGTGTGAACTCATGTGATGCTCTAATGAGGTAATTGGTGAAACTGATTTTTTTTTTTTTCCTCTTTTCATTTTGCCCGAAATCAGCTTACTTTCAAATTAGCTTGAAAATTATTTTGATTTTTTTTTTTTTAATATTATCAATAAGTAAACATAAAGAAGATTTGTTGTTTTTATTTGTTTTGAATTCTTCACAAATGATTTATTTCATTTGGAAATTTGAAATGAGAATTGGGATTCCTTTGTATGGTAAATAAGTGCATATATTATTGTTCGCATTAAGGTTGTCATTGCAAGCCATTATGTTTGTCTTGGACATATGTTCTTGTTTGTGGGTAATAATGAAGCATAAATCACCTCATGTTACTAATGGAGGGTACAGAAGGTAGGACCTGTAGGCGAGAAAAAGGAGGGTCAGGAGCTCCTTAGAGCTGACCTAGCGGGGAGTCTCCAATGCCCAAGTTGGTGGACCAGTAGAGTAAAATGCACCCCCCCCTCTCCCCCTCTCTTTTTTTTTTTTACCTATGTATAGGGGACCCTTTATACATGTGCGTCCTCTGCTATCCACATCAAGTAATGACCTACTATCTTCTGGATCCTCATTCAATTAGTTGGTTTTTTAGACTAAATTGGTCCGTTCACTATTTCTATTCCTATTCCTAAGGCATAAATGAGTAATATGGATGTGACATGCCAAAGTTAAAAGTTAAGGACTCCCAAACTAAGATCAAGGTTTCTTTCTCTTCTAATGCATTTTCATATTCGGACCACCAGCTCAAGGATTTTAAACATGTTCCATCTTTTGGTAATTGTTCTTCTCGTGTAAATATGTTGTGCTATAAACATGGTATTTTTTTGTAAAATATGTATAATCTCCTTTCACTTTGTCATGTTCTACATTGATGTCTTTTGTGTGTGTACACTCAAATCACCGGTACATAGCTTATAGAAATTTCTTTCACAGTTGAATAGATGCAATTGATTGTTATTCCAAGTGTTCATATAAGCACACACATAAGCATGCGCACCCATGCAACACACACTTTGGCATGTACATTTTTCTTTTTCTTTTTTATTTTTTATAATAAAAATCTGAAATTGTAGATGTCATTAGTAAGAGACATGCAAATGAAATTCGATAACAAATAACCATTCAGATTTAGATTCTACTAGTAATTATTTTTGTATGTCTAAACCTTGGTGTGATAATATTGGGGTAATGTGACATTCTTAGGTATGCAAGAGGAAAGCACAAAAAATTTATCTCCATCAAAATTTGTGGATAGTGGTTTTGGGGGTAAAGCTAGCAAATCACAAGCTAAGCGTCCAATGGGAAAGGGAACTGATGCCAATAAAGAAATGTTCACTATATTGGCACAGTCAGGTAACATTCAATTGTGTGTTGAGATCTGTCCTATTGTAATATTTGTATGCTAGCTTCCTGAGCTTTATCAACATATTTAACTTTAATATGCTATTCGGTTATTCATTAGATCAATTTATTGAGATGAAAAGGGTTAGCATTACTCGATGATGGTAGTGAAGTCATCCACTTAGCCAAAAATAGTGCTATTTAGTTTAACGAGTTTTTGGTTTTATTTATTTATTTTTTATTTATATATCTGACATTGATGTGACTGGGGGATTTCAATGCATTATGCATATCTTCCATGCAGTTAATACTAAGGAAATCATTCCTTTGTGAATTCTTCTCAAAGAAAATTTTTGTATCATTCTAGAGTCTACTTTCCAAATATCTGTAAATGGTTGGCCAATGCTACACTGCATGCATCATAGTTTACTATGAATAAGTGCATACTCATAGTATTGTCATAGTTTGACTGTAATATTTTTAGACGCTACACTAGATCCATTCTACTCTTGTAATTTGTGATAATATAAGTTCACCTGTGAATTGTGTTCATATTTATATACGTGTGTAAGCATGCTTATACAAATAATCTATAAATGTCTGCATGTGCTGTTCATTTATATGCATCTGCACATATACTTTCTAAGTTGGCAAGAATTGAATGCAAGAAGAAAGTATAGCAGCTCATTATCATTTGTTTTATTTGATTGAAATCCTGAAAGGACTATTATTGATTCGGTTAGCTTCAATTTGCTCTTAAACTGACATAAACTTCGACTTCATTATTGTAAGTTTACATATTGTTCATCTAATTATGGATATATTTTTGTATCCTTGGATTTTTTGTGCATCTTCGCTAAGGTTCTGTAGTTACTTTTTGGGTTTTACGTCCCTTGTGGATATATTTTTTTACCTTTTACAAAATTAAATTGCCATAGCTGTTTAAAACTGCCTCATTCTGTTTCATTTAATTGCAGTATATTCCCTGTGTTTCTCGGTATTTTATGTGGTCAGTTTCACAAAATCAAGAGTATTTCTTATGACTGTTGGAGTAACTTGTGATGTTCTAAATGATTCAGTTGTTTAAGGATGGGCTGTGTTTCCCTGCAGGAGATAAATATATTGTATTATGATGCTAATTGCATTCTTCTTTCCATCAGCAGAAGGAAAATGTGGAGAAGAACATCAATACCCACAACATTCTGTATCCATTATGGCTCCTACAATGGTTGAATACCTTGCACCACCTACTATCCAACCAGAACTTGTTGGACACTCATTTGTAACTTTTCATTTCCCCCTCTCGTTTGTGCATTAACTCATTCATAATTCATTCCTTAGCTATTATGTACACATTTGAATTTGCTTGCATCTAAATTGAAAAATGTATTATATGTGGCATGCAACATTTTTTGTTGATGAAAGTGAATTTTTTTTTTGCTGGGCATGTGTATCATGTTCATTTTCAGATCCATAATCCATTATGATGAGAAACTATGCCTCTTTATGGACCTCAAATTTTGGAATGCAACTTGTAGAAATTTCTATTTATATGGCCATTTATTGCTTAATATCTTTGGTTGAACGTAGATAGATAATAATGCTTTTGTGTTCTATTGTTGTAATAGTGGATGCTTCTGTTTTCAATTGTTCTAATGGTGGATTAGAGTTCTCTAAAAAAGTGTGCTAAGGTAGAGAAGACAGAGGGTTGACTTATATGTTATGTGATTTTACCATTGAAGGTTGTGTTTTTTTTTTTTTCCTTTTTCTTGTTCTTCTATAGAAAATATTATGATTGCACTTACAGATTGGGAGTTGCAGAAATAAGTTTGTTATATTCTGGCACTTTAAATAAGATAGGGGAACTGGTGATAATCTCACGAGTCTTGCCACTATACTTCAAAGTTTTTTTTTTTTTTTTTTTAAATTGTATTGCTTCCTCATTGAAGTTTTCAAAGGTTGAGTTTTGATGCAATGGTAAGGTTGTGCTGTTTACGTGGTGTTTACCACCACTGGTTTAAGTATATCGAAGTAGCTTGGTGCAGTGTAGTTTCCAGTGAAGTTTTTAAGTGAGCGAGCCTTGGTGTATGGGTAAGTTTTTTGTATTTTGGAGGTCATTGGTCCAGTATGGAAATAGTATTGTGCAATGTTTATTATGGAAGCTTCTTATACTCAGATACTGATAACCCCTCATTGCAGCTTTTAATTGACTATTTTGAAGGGAAGTTTGGATGACCAAATGTGTGTTGTAGCTCGTCTTGCAAGAGATGTTGGAATCAATCAAGCTTGTTTGTTGACAAGCTGTGGTGGCGTGAACTTTAAATAATAATAGTTCTTTATATTATATGTAGTTTAATTGAAGTTTGGAAGTCATATTTGAAAATCTTGTTAGTCCCCTCCCCCCTCTCTCCACAAACAATACACATGCACATTTTGTTTGCATTATTGCAATGTGTACAATAGTGGCTTAGATATATGATTTGCAGCCATGTTAAGTACATATCTCATTATTTTGTTTGTTTGTATAAAAGTATATTATAAATATAATGTCTATTACATTATGTAATGCTCACTACGCAAACATTTATGTGTTCAATAATTGATTACTTCATTAATTTTTTTTTTATTCCCATCATACTATCACTTTGTTGTTACCATTGCCACCACTAATGAACTAAATATAAGAAACTTTTTATTTTTTAAATCAAGAGTTGGAATATTATGGAATTGCATTTCATTACTCATTCCATTCTGTTCTTGTTCATTTTCTTTCCATTATATCCTAGCGTACTGTTGTAACAAACATGTATGGGATTGACTTAGGTTCATTCTCATCATGGAGCCTATCCCACTAGGATGGTGCTGCCCTTTGACATGACAGAAGAACCTGTTTATGTAAATGCTAAGCAATATCATGGCATACTAAGGCGAAGAAAATCACGTGCTAAGGCTGAATTGGAAAAGAAACTGATAAAAGATAGAAAGGTAGCATTTATGTTGTTTTATTGCTTGTTATTTAATTGCAATTTCTTGTAATTCTGTGATATAGTTAATGAGTTATCATGTTATTTATATGAACCAGGAATACACTATATGAACAATTTTTGTTTTCTGTTGAACTAATTTTATGATTGGGAGAGAGAGAGAGAGAGAGAGAGAGAGAGAGAGAGAGAGAGAGAGGTTTTAGGTTGTTATAAAAAGGTAGCGATTGTCAACCTCCCTTTCATTCCTCTCAGTGAAATGTTAATTCTTTGTATTTTTCATTAAAAGAAACCCCATAAGGTGACATTTACCAGGCAAGATACCCTTTCCTTTAATATATAATTTGTTAATAATATTATAGAAGGTGATGCTGTCATAGAGGTCATATTGAGCTAAAACTGTATCAACAAATGTTTCTAGAGTGTGTGTAGGGTCTAAATGTGGTAAATGTGTGAGTGCTCAGGCAGATCAAGTTGGGGATACGTTAGCAAAGATGTCACAATTAGATTGTTATTCTGTTTATTGGAATGGTCAATGATATATATATACAGTACAAGACTATGGGATGGCTGCTTAAAGGCCACATTAATGGTATTTATAGCAATTTTCAAATAGGAAAATATCTAACGATATGATAAATAGGTCAGACCAGACTATTCAAATAAAACTAGACTATTTCTTTCTTTTTTCTTTTTATTCTCCTGCTTTTATTCACATGATATAGTTAGGAATGGAAAATGTTGATACTTGTTGATGATAATCAGATGTAACAGTGTCTAGCAAGGAGAATGACAAGGGGTACCACTATAGGAGAAACTTGGAAGCTGGACCAGAGTTTGACGCTAACTGGTCTTGGTTACATCTTTCCTTTCTTCCTGGGATTGCTAGGATTGTTAGGATTGCTTAAAAAAAGCTAGTTTTGTTAAAGTATTATCTTCAAAGTGGGAATGCTTTTATCCCTTGCACTGCTGTTTCTGGGTGGTACAGGTTGGATATTTTAATGTAACAGCTGGTGGTTAGTAATAACTTCTTGGATAACTACTGAAGTAGAATTGGCTATCTGTTTTTCAACTAAGGGCATGGTTTCACTTCTTTTGGGCTGGTTGTCTAGTTTTTTATGACATCTAAATATAAATAAATTGTGTGCAAGGTCTGAATGCATAAGACATTTTTACTATTATCATTTTTGTATTCCACCAGGATGTAGAAGCGTTTATTCTATGGTGCTTTTCTTGCTTCAGGGATTTGGTTTTTGTTTAATATGGTTAGCAAGAGTGCTACTGGTAAAATATTTTGGGAGATTGGCTAGTTTACAGATGATGGGGTTTTAGGTGGGGGACATCAATGGGCAGCTATCAACAAGGGGTTTTGGCCAGATAATGTTGCCACAGATTTAGGTATCCATTTTGTGTTGGATAAGTAGAATGAGGAAGATACTATTTTAGTTAAAACTTTTGTCCAGATATGATAGAAATAACTTCTTTCGTGACAGAGAACTATATATCAACAAAGGTGATTCATTTAAGTTCATCTACAAAGGAAGAACTGAGGGTAGGCTAAAAAGAACGTTGATTGAAAGATCGAGTGAAAACATGATGTCTTTTGGTTGGCATATTGGAATAGGCAACTCAATGCAATAGATCTTCCATTTGCCTAGGCACCTTAATGCTCTTTGAATGGACCATGTGAATGTGAAACAAAATAAAAGAAAATTTGCTATCATTATTACATATTGTAATGTGTACTAAGTGACACAGTGAGGAAGCAGGGTAACAGAAGGTTTAGAACACGTCTAAGCATTAAACATCCTTGAGTCTACAAGGAAAAATAATTTGAGTCCACCCGGAATAGAAGAGACTGAAAATTTTTTTAGTAGTGAGATACCCTAAACTATGTAAGGGATCAAACCCTAATTGGGAATTAATAAAATTACTATTCTAAAATTACTTGAAAAATAAAGAAAAATCTAATTTTTATCTAATTTTTTAATAATGAGATATCCTAAACTATGTAAGGGATCAAACCCTAATTGGGAACCAATAAAAATAATAAGATTCTTAAATATTCTAAAATTACTTGAAAAATAAGAAAATAAATCTAAAATAATTAGGAAATTTTAACTACTATAACTATTAAAGTAATTACAAAATTATGAGGACCAATGCGTCACTAAGAAAAAAGGGGAAATGTTGGTATGTAATGAACCATAGAAATCAATAAAATTTCTCCTCAAACATGGATAATCATTGTTCAAGTCTTTCATATGTTAAATTAAATCCAGGCAATTAGACATGACCAGGTTGCTGGATTTAATGAACTATTAATACTTATTTTATTTAAGGATTGTGCTTTAATGCTTCTTTATCTAAAAATTCAGTGATTTATATCTTGTAATGCTTTGCAGCCTTACCTTCACGAGTCTCGACATTTACATGCTCTAAGAAGGGCAAGAGGTTGTGGAGGTCGCTTTCTGAACACTAAGAAGCTTGATAATGATAATGCTAACAATGCACCTGATACGGTTAACTTTAGTGAAACTATTTCAGAGCCTCCCCTAAACTCATTAAGATCTTCACTAGTACCTGCCTACTGTTCCAAGAATACAAATCCATCAACAGGTAATGTAGTAATAGAACCCCATTTACATAGACAGATCCCACAACAGGCCTACACTAGTGCCAATGGTAATGGATGCTACCAATACTTTCTATCCAGATAGGATGGGGGAAGAAAGGGATTGCAAGATGAAAGAATTATGTTGATTGGAGCTTATAAGGCCCCCAGTGGCGGGGAGAAGCTGAAATTAGTGTTCCAAAATATATGTCCTAAATCTATCTTGTACTTTTGATAACTCCATGCTTGTTTCTATATTGTTGAATCTTTCCTTCTCGTTGGGGTTTGCTTCAATGCTGGATGTATCAACCTTGGTTGCATAGAGGATGCAGGATTTATATGTTTGTGCTTACTGGCAATTCATCCTTGGCTTTCCTTTGGTCATGTTCCTTGAAGGTTGTGAAGAGGTATTCCTAGTTTTTCTTCTGTTATATTTCCCTGCATCCCGCTGTAAAAAGTTGAAGAAATTGGAGGCATGTAGATATTACGATATTTTAGAGCTGTCATCAATATTTTGGATTTTTGTTTTTGGGTTTTCATATTATCTTCTGCTTGTATGAAACTTATGCCTTAAATCATAGTAATTGTATTAGATGATAAATTGTTTCTTGTTGCTGATTGTTGTGTGGGAGTAGGCTAGTTTGGGCTGTCAGGTCCATGAAGTCTAAAAGAAAGAAAATATTAGTGGCTAAATTGGTATCTAATTCTTTATTTAACTCTTTTGTTTAGAGTGCTTTTTTTTTTTTTTTTTTTTATTCTTAAATAGTAGCACACTAGTAGAGACTCTCTTTTGTTTGTCGTCTTCTATATTTTTTCACAAATAAAGAAACATAGAACACAATTTTTGCAAGTGAAACTGAGAAGAGAATGATGTAATTAAGCTCATTAGTCGTATGAGCTAGATCATCATCATCAAGATACAAAAATCCTAAAAATCAAAATTAAAATAGAATTGACCGTTGGCATTTTCTGTACTATCTTAGAAAAAAAAAAAAAAACTAATTATGAGAAGTGCTAAATTATTGTCTGCTAATTAAAGCCTAACTCAACTAAATATCAAATTGATATAAAACTAACGCAGAGTATAAAACGGAAAATGATAGCCAAGAATTTCTATAATGTTGAGAGTTTTTCTTGAAAAAAAAAAAAAATTAATTGAGCAAGCTTTAGTGATACAAATCATGAACAAACCTACTTCGAGTACACCATTTGAAGGCTCTTAATTCAGTGCATGAGAAATTTAAGCAAAATAAAATGCAATTTTTGTTTTGATGAGGAGCACTCACTCTACCGCTCAAGCATATGTACTTGTGATTAAGGAACATACAAAGAGCGGTGGGTGAGTGGAGAGCTAGGAAAATTGCTGATGAGTTTTAGAGATTTGCAAAATAGTAAAAGGACAGCTTCTTGTTTTGCCTTCTTTAATGTTTAGAACCTTATTGCAATATGTGGCCGTCGATGACATAGCCGGTTTCCATTTTTCATTGCTTTATTTATGCTATTGGATGTGTCAAAAGATAATCAATTAGAGGCAAATTAATAAAAAGATGTTTGATATTTGATCCATCCTTTGTCAATAGCTGAGAGTAGCGATAGTACCAATATATACCATTAGGGTTGGGCACCGATTAAGTTCGGTTCGGTTTGAAAGCTAAAAAATCAAAAATTGAAATTCCAAAAAGTTCTATAATCAAACTGAACTTAAGAAACTTCCAAAACTGCATTTTTGGTTGGTTGGGAAATCAGTTTTTTAATTTGGTTTCTATTTTTTATATATAATATAATATATATATATATATATATATATAAATATATATTAATAATGTATAAAACATAGAATATATAAAATAATTATTTATAAAATAACATATATATAAATATATAAAATAAAAATAATATTAAAAGTATTAAAAATATATTTAAATATATAATTTCATTTTTTGGTCGGTTAGGGTTTTAACCTCTATAACAAAACCGAAAATAAAAAATGGAAATTGTTTAAAATCTCAAACTAAATTGCTAGCCTACTATTTAATGACTGAATCAAATATAATTTTGGTTTAAAAAATCGGTTCGGTTTAGTTTTTGTCCACTCTTATACACTCCTGGATTTTGGCGAAGAAGAAATAATCAACAAAAGAGAAATTGGATTTTGATTTAATTTGATTTATCTGTAATTGATGAAGTTAGGTTAGCTTCAAAAATTAGATACTAAGAATTAGGTTTTCGAAGAAGAAAAAGAAGGAAAATAACAGCGCTTTTAATAAGTAAAAATGGGTATTCAATATGTCTGATTTGCCAATTTCAAGTATTGGTTAATTTAAATGTTGAAGGGGTAAAATAACTAATGTTGTCAAATTTAGGAGGAGAAACATGCATTAGACCTTCGATAAAATGATAAATTGTTCTTCATACTCAAAATAAATAAATAAATGAAGCAATTAAAAAAAGCACTATTAATTAATTACAACAAAGAGTACAATTTTTAATATTACTTGTATTTGGCTCTTTGGAATGAAACAAATAGTTTGCAAGGCCTTTATTAAGTCCCTCCAATTGCTTATGGGAGGCAGTACATGCAGTCCTTTAGCAATAACCAAAATGGTCACCTGAAAAAAAAAAATTTATTTATTTATTTTGAGTAGGTGGGAGGGAAATTAAATTTGGATCTATTGCTGAGACAGTATATGTACTTACGGTAGGGGGGAGGGGGCTTGAAATTACAGCAACGAATCTACTAAAAACAAAGAAATCAAAGGCTTATCATTATACCATTTGTATAACTTTTCCCTTACCACTATATACTCGGCGTTAGATCCATCAACTCCATCGGCTATTGTTCTCTGCTTTTCAATGTTCTCTGCGCTGATCCTTCTCTGTTCTTTGCAGAGGTTCAGAAAGCATTCCTTCGCATTTCTTATGTTGCTCTCCTTGGAGGCCTGCAAAAATACCATGTTTTTACAAATACAATAACACTTCTGAGACCTTACCTGTGTGAAAATTGAAGTGGCAAAGGCATCAGGGAAAAAATCGTCATTATGGACATTTAAATATTGTAATTTATGAGTCTCCCTGAATAATGAATCTCTATTAACATATACAATTACGTATGGATATCGTTTGTATTCCTGCACTTGGCAACTACGCAAGTCCATTTTCCCTTTTAGTTTTATCAAATTATGAAAATGAATAGCAATTCTATCTAACAGGCATGAATAGAGTTGAAAATCATTTCAAGTTCAGTATTCATAGGACATCCCTGCAAATACACAGTGTCACTACACAACTCTTTTCTTCTCCTTTGTGAAAACAAGTTTGTAATACGTAACTTCTGTATCTCTGTTGAATCTTCGTAGATAAAACGCTCCTATTCAGTTTTAGCTCGACGACGGCATCCGCAACATCCTTCCAGGGCCACCGCCCAGTTGTGGCGGCGGCGGCGCCCACCACAAATCAATGGTGATAACGACCATCCCAACACCGCTATTATGCCTATCCTGAGGCTTTAAGAATTGCATTTTTGTTAAAAATCTCAGAAATTTCATTTTTATTTTGTATGAACTATCGATACAACATTTGATTTTGAAGCCATTGTATGAGATTGGATTACGAAGAAACAAAGAGTTAGGATTTATAAAACAATTACGAAGAAGAATCTGAGAGTTTGGTTTATAAAACAGAGAAAGAGAGATTTAAGGATGATAACGACATCCTCTTAAGCGCTGAAGTCAAATCTTGGACTTTTTATTTGAACCCAAAAGCAAAGCTGAAACCTTTAAGAACTGATTACAAATGAAGAGGCAGCAAATTAGCAAACCCTCAATGTAAGCCCAAGTTATCTAAAAGGAAGACTTTGATAGTCAAAAATAACCTTTGAAGTCCCAAATTACTTGTTTGACTGGAGGGGTAAACTTGTCATGTTATCAAATCTATAAATATAACTTTCTGAGCACTTGGTTCCACAATAGGTCTCCGCATTATGATTTCTCTCCCTCTCTTTTTTCTGCCTTAACAGAATTATGATTTCTCCTCCCTCCTGAATTATAACAAAGATGAAAAAGAGGAAGTGCCTCTATTGGTTTGTTGTTTTTATTTTAATTTCAACAATAATATTCTTCTGCAAAATTTTTTTATTAGTTCCTTTTCAATAATTTTTTTTTTGTATAAGTGGATTTTGAAAATCCATGAAATTTTTTCTAAATTCATACTATACTTGCATTTTTTTTAACAGTAAAAGTAAGGGCCTAATTCCGTACTCTTTATACCGTATTTCACATGTTATAAGTGTATTCTTATTGGTACTTTTTATTTTGAAGAGTATATTTTGTTCAATATAGAGTATCTTACTTGATTTAACTCTAATATATTTTCTATATTTTACTTTATATAATAAGCATTAATTATTTTAATTTTTTAAATTTATCCAATAGAAAAAATGGTACTAAAATTATATATAATAAAGTATATAAAAACTTGTATTACATTAATTAAAGTTAAAATAAAGAATGATATATAATTATCAAAATATGGAGAATCAAACTAATTCTACTCTTCATTTTTTAAAAGATAAAAAGTTTATTAAAGTTATATTTTTTAAGATAACTTTTGATAATAAACAGTTTGATATAATAAATAATATATTGGGGATGTTCTAAGTACAGTGGTTCTACATTGGCTATTGTTGGCAAAACAAATTTGATGGGATAACTAGTATCAAAATTACTCGTTCGCTTAAACAATGCTCTTTAACTAGAAAACTACAATTGAACTATGTTCAAATTTCTCTTGCTTTTTTGCTTTTAGGTTTTTGCTTTCTTTTGGCCATAACTTTTTTTAGGGTCTCTTTTTTAGGCTATTCAAACATATTTAGTGATTTGTTTTTCTTTACCTTTTGTTAACATACAACCATGTAGCTACGATCTCAGTTCACTCTCCTTCTCAACCCTTAGTCCACTCCTCAGTTCACTCCCCCTCTCAGAGCTATGTTCACTTTTCTCTTAGGGCTCTGTCTGGTGATAGTGCATCTTTGCATGGTAATGTTGGGTCTGTCATTGATGGAGATGGAGGTTTCCACTTGATAGATTGTAAGTAAACACCTTAAATTAGTATTCATAGTTTTTTATTTTATAAATGATTGGGTATGATTAGTTACTTTATTTTTTTTTCAAGTGGATGGTGTTTAAGGGCAAAATGCAATGCGTTATTATTGTTGACCTTGTCACCATTGCAGGGTATTTTTTCATGTCCTGCTGATGCCAATGAAAGAATATTTTTCCTCTATAATTAATCTTGATAAATATATAGAGAACTTGAAAATTATAATTGAGTGTTTGTCAAGGATGTGAAAGATTCTACAGTGGATAATGAGAATATAGTGGTATAGATTATGATATTTTGGGGATGATATTTAGGGAAAATGATTATATAGATTATGTTTTTGAGAAACCTAAATAGGATATAACTAAAAAAATTATGTTTTTGAGAAACCCAAATAGGATTTGTAGTTTTTTCATCTATTTTGCGTATGTTATTTAGCAGATATACTTATAGGATATTTTGGTACCAAGATCTAAAGTTTGGCATCTATTTTGAATGTTAGGATAACTGTAATATATGACTTTACAAGAATTCAAGACTAAATTTTGTGAAATTGAGTGATAGAAGGGTTTAATAGATGAAAATGTGGTTTTGTTTATTAGACGTTAACTCTAAAGTATTGAAAATTAAATTCTTTTTATATTTAAATTTTTAATGTTTTTATGTAATTCTTGATTCTAGTTATAATTGCAAGTTTACTTGTTGATCTACAAATGAATATTCTGATGAAGTGATTATATGAATAAAATCTAATGGGACATTGAGTTCCAAGCAATAAAGTTTTTGTTTTGTGGCAAATTGGATTAGTAGGGAATTGTATGCTTTCAATTTTTAATTGTCTATTTTGGAACCAATATTTTAGTTGTCTCTTAAAAAAGGCTTGATTTTGCATACTGAAATGTATATTTCCCTATGCAATAAACTCAATATCAATTTCCTCCTCCATCATTTAAAAATTAAAAAAAGCTTGATGTAGATGAAAAGATTGTAGATTCTATTTGAGTTTCTCAAAAACATAATTTGGTTAGCTATATCCTATTTGAGTTTCTCAAAAACATAATCTACATAATCATTTCGTCTAAATATCATTCCTAAAATATCATAATTTATACCATTATATTCCCATTATGTACTCTATAAACTTCCACATCCCTGACAAACACTCAATTAAAATTTTAGCTTCTTCATTTATTAACCAAGAGTAATTATAGAGGAAAAATATTCTTTCATTGGCGTCGGCAAGGCATGGAAAAACACCCCTCCTCAATTGGTGATAAGGCCAACCATAACAATGCAATGCATTTTGCCCTTAAGACCATTTGCCTGAAAAACAATAAAATAACCAATTACATCCAATCATTCAAAAAATAAAAAATTGTGAGTACTAATTTAAGTTGTTGACCCCCTATCACTACTTAGTTTCCCCTTCCCCCATACCAAAACACACCCCACCCCCACCCCCTTTTCACTCCTTAGTTCACTCCCCCTCTCAGGGCTATGTTTGGTGATGTCAAGTTTGTTGAGTTTGCTGTTGATGGAGATGATTGTAAGTAAACACTTTAAATTAGTATTCACAATTTTTTATTTTATGAAATATTGGGTATGACTGGTTATTTTTTTGTTTTTCAGGTAGATGGTGTTTAAGGGTAAAATGTATTGTGTTGTTAAGATTGGCCTTATCACCATTGCGGGGGTGTTTTTCCGTGCCCTACCGACGCCGATGAAAGAATATTTTTCCTCTATAATTACTCTTGGTGAATATATGGAGAAGTTGAAAATTTTAATTAAGTGACAGTTAGGGATGTGGAAGATTCTACAATACATAATGAGAATATAGTGGTATAGATTATGATATTTTAGGGATGACATTTAGGGGAAATGGTTATATAATTTTTTTTTTTTTTTTTGAGAAACCTAAATAGGATATAGCTAACCAAATTATGTTTTTGAGTTTATTGCATAGGGAAATATACATTTCATATATATAATGTTTGTGTGTCATCCTCACTCCACTAATTTTTCCTATTCTGGAATGGGATGATGTGGAAATAGTAGGGGCTTATGAAAAGCTTTTCAAGGCTTGCATAGAAATAGTAGATGCAAGATTGTATGATGGAAACTTTGATCTGATTCAATTTAAAGTGAAAAATAAATATGGTGAGCTAAAAGCATTTACCGTGGTGAACAAAGAGAATTGCCAATAATAAATCAAGAATATCCTTTAAAAATCAATTGGTCATGCCTTATCATAGGAGGCTGACCACTATCCCCATCATTGAAGATATTGATGATTAATTTCACTCAAAAAGAAAAATCAGTGCAGCTGTATTGTTGAAAGCGCAAGTGCAACAAACTGTGGACAGGCTATTGGTTGATGAAGTTCAAGAGGCTGCAGGTTTTGAAGTAATCTTTGAAGGGGAATAGTCTGATGAAGTAGAAGAGATCCAATTGCATGAGTTGAAAAATGCCCTATCTAAGCTGGATGATTTTATGATTGAAGTCCAAAACCCTCTAAAGGAAGTCAACCTGGGGATTCCTAAGAAGTCCAAAATCACCTACATTAGTGGCCTTCTCCAACCTACATTAAAAAGAAAAATAATTGAATTATTGCAAGAGTTTAAAGACTGTTTTGCTTGTGGGTATGATGAAATGCCTAAGCTAAGTATGAAGCTAGTGGAGTACCAGCTACCTATCAAGCCAGACTATCGTCCTTACCATTAGGCCCATAGAAGGATGTCAAAGGACTTTGAGCTTACAGTAAAAGAAGAAATTGAAAAGCTACTTAAAGCTGAATTTATAAGACCTACCAGATTTGCTAAGTGGCTTTCCAATGTTGTTCCGGTGGTGAAAATAATAAGAAGCTAAGAGTCTATATAGACTTTAGATACTTGAATGCTACAACTCTTAAGGACTTCACAGATATGCCATTTCTGTATGTGTCAAGAGAGTTAAACTGAGAGGCCAATAAGTTAGCTTAAATGAATAGCCTTTGGCATAAAAATGATAGAAGAACTTACTCACAGAATAGTTCTCATCAAGAAGCATAGCCATCCATCTATCTTCGAAAAGGGGATATCGGTTAGCACCTTCAATACAGATGTTAACCTCACTAGAGACTAGAGACAACCCCTTAGAAATTACCTAAATAATTTATCCATAACAGCTTCTTATAGACTTAAAGTTCAAGCTCAAAACTATATGTGAATAGAGAAGAGTTTTACCGAAAGGGCTTTGATGGATTGTTGCTAAGATGTTTGGGATTCCCAGATGCTATGGAGGTGATGAAGCAGGTACATGATGAAAACTATAGAGCACACCAAGTAGGAATTAAAATGAGATGATTTATTAGGAGATATGACTATTTTTGACCAACCATCCTGAAAGAATATATAAATTATATAAAAGGATGCAAGCAATATAAAAAATATGGAAGAATTCAAAGAATACCTGTAGATGAGTGTGAGACCTCGCCCGAGCACCGGCCTGGTCCGCTAGAGGGAACCGGAATGCTGATTCGGGTTAGACTCACGATGGAACTCTAGAGTTCGGATTTGATTGATTTTGAAAATAATTTTGGGAGTCGCCACCCTAATTTATTTTTAAATGGGAAAACTAAGGAAAAAACTCAATTTGACTCCAATTTATTAATTTTGCAATTAATTTACCCAAGGATAAAAATCACTAGCCTTCGAACCAAGTTGAGCTCGGAGACTAGGTTTTTGGTTTTAAATAATCAAAATTTGACTCTTAAGTTTAATTTGACTTGAAAATTGGATTTCATGAATGATATTTATAAGATAATTTTAAAGAAAATGCATGAATATGGCAAAATATGAATGAATGGTGAAAATAAAACATTCACAAATTAATTAAAAAAGAAAAAAAAAAGAGAGAAAAGAGATTGATTGGGATTTGGATTTGAGGTTTGGATTTAGATTCCAAACGTGCCTACGTACCCCATTGAATGGGGATCAAAACCCACGTAATTCGTTCCACTGTTAAGTGGAAGGGTTTAAGAGTTGATCAGATTGATTTTGGTTTGGGTGTGCTGAAAGTGAGGAAAAAGGCTGATACCTTGACTTTTGATTGACGAATGATTTTACCGGATCGAAGTTCTATTTTATCAGGACCGGGTGATTGGATGAATTGAAAGATTAATTAATTAATTAAAATGATTAATTAATTAATATGATGAAAAGGATGAATGGATTAATTAATTAAAAAGATTAATTAATTAATTTGGATGAAAAAGTGGATTAAGAAAAAGGATTAATTTGATTTTGGAAAAAAGTGATTAATTAATTAAAAAGATTAATTAATTAATTTGGATGAAAGGTGGATTAAGAAAAATGATTAATTTGATTTTTAAAAAAGGAATGATTTTTGAAAGAAGAGTGATTAAAAAATTAGTTAATTAAAAAGATTAATTAACTTGGTTAGGGTGAAGTAATTAATTAATTAATTAGAGAGTGATTGGAGGGAGAAGAAGAGAGGAATTTGAGGATAACCATCTACTCAAACTCAAGGGATGTGTTGGAATGAGAAGGGAAGGGGGATATTTATAGGAAAAGTGGGTGAGGGTAGTTTAGGAAATGAAAATGTGAAAAGACCATGGGGATAGGGTCAGAAAATGGCTGATAACTGGACAAAGAGGGGGTAAAAAGGTTATTTTACGCATGTAGGGCCCACTGCGTGCCCCGATGCGGCACCACACCAGGCCTGTGCGGCACTGCGTCAGGCCTTTGCGGCGTGCCGCAAAGAGGCAGTGTGGTACCGCGCAGACCTGGCGCGGTGCCACACCCCTCCCGTGCAGCACGGCACGCTTCTCGAGGTAGTTCTTTTTTTTTTTTTTTTTTAGAGATTGGTTGTTGGTATGGAGTTTGAGAAATTTGGATGCCTGATGGCAATGTAAATGAAGTCTAAAAAATTTTTAGCGCCTCCGAACTCCTGCCCATTAACCGGTTAGCGGGACCACCGTAATAGTTCCGCGCAATGAGTTAAATTCAACAAGTGCTAAGGTTGTAGTTGGATGCTGAGGGTGTAAAATTGAGAGTTCATAATGAGTTGCATTCTATGATCAAGGCTTGGCCTTTTAGAGGTTGGGCTATTAATTTGATTGGCAAAATTTATCCAGCATCATCAAAAGGACACAACTTCATCATTGTAGCTATAAACTATTTTACTAAGTGGGTAGATTTTGTACCTATGGAAAAGGTGGAACAAAAGGATGTCATACAATTTATAAAAGAGTTCATTATTCATAGGTTTGTATCTCTCAGTCTATCATTACAAACTAAGGTACCTTGTTCACAGGTAAAGATATGAAGGACTTTTCTGAAGACTATGACATCAAGCTCATCAATTTTATCACTCCACTACCCTTAAGCCAATAGGCAAGCTAAGGTATCAAATAAGATGCTAATTAACTTCCTAGAGAAAATTATTAAAGGCAATCTTAGAGACTGGCACAGACTATTGTCAGAGACTTTATGAGCTTATAGGACATCAAAGAGAAGTTTAATAAGTGTAAGTCCGTTTTCTCTTACTTATGGTCATGATGTTGTCCTTCTAATGAAAATGGTAGTCCCTTCCGTGAGAGTGCCCAAACAACATGGCCTTACTCTTGATGATTACCGCTGTGCTATGATGATAGAGCTAGAAGACTTGGAAGATACAAAGATGCAAGCTTTCAATCACATAGTGATATATAAGAAGGAAGTCTTAAAAATTCAAAAAATAAGACTTTCCAAGAAGGAGAAATGGTTTGGAAGCTAAGCTTACCTGTAGGCACCAAAGATAAAAGTTTGACAAATGATCTCCCAATTAGGAAGGCTTTTTTAAAATCTATAAGGTGTTGGATGGAAATACCTACTGATTATCAAGCCTGCAAGGGGAGCCTCACAAAAGATTTGTTAATGGTAAGTATCTCAAAAAAAAATAAAATATTTCCCACTATATGGGAAATAAGGTAAGCACCTGAAGAAAAGTAATGACAAGGCCAATCCCATGGTCACAAAAGTACCTGTCAGTTGTAGAAACATGTGTGTGTGTGTGTGTATGTGTAGTGACATGTACAAAGTTGATCCCACGGCTAAAAATTGTAAATAAGTAGGCCATTGGCCACTTTTACTTCAATTAAATAAAAGTAAGCCGAATCCATGATTTATGAAAAAGAAATATATCAAAATTCCAACTCAAATACTATAAATCCCAAAGTTCAGCAAAAAGTTCTCAAGTTTTAAACAAATAACTCAAAAGGAAAAAGGAGAACAAAGAGAATTAATAAGATCTAGTTCATAAAAAAGTGAAGTCAAAGGACTGGAGCTCCCTCCATTGAATGCAACAATGAAGTTGCCTTCCTTGAAGGTGGTACACTTTGCCACCTACTTTATACTTGTGAATGGTTAGCAGTTAAGAAGTTCCTAATTTGGTCTATCTTTAAGTGGTCCCTACCATGCTCTTTTCATATTTCATCCCTTCTAGCCAATATATCTATAGCTTTAGCCTCCAAAACAACAATCTCATCTTTGAGTTGTTGGATACTTTCATGAGTAGCACCTTACTCATACTCTTGGGTTTTATTTTTGTTGTGGGCTACCAAGGCATCAAAATGTGTCTTTTGTTGTGATACTATAGCAATCTTTTCAAACAAAGATAAGATGGCAACACTTTTGCCTTTATAAGTGGAAAAAGATTTGAGAACCTGTGCTTTCAATTCATCAAGATGGGAGATGCTTTCAAAAGATGATGTGGTCATTTAGAGTACTAAAATGGTTGAAAGAACAGAATCTCATTCTGCTTTAGTAATGCTGAAGAGTTCTAAGGAGAAAAATTACTGCAGAATGGTCTAGGTGAGGACCCATTGTGTAAGTGCTATGCACATGTAATGAATGAGAAGTCTAGGCTGGTGGTAGGATTATCAAGGGTGCCAATAGGATTCAAATAGGTCTGCCTAGTGGTAGGATCCTACATTCCTAAAGGAATAAAAGGAATTAAACCTCCTAAAAAAAAAAGGTTTGCGAAGGAGTAGTGATCTTGGTTCTGAGAGGTTTATCATCACTAGTAATTACATCAATTAAGATATCTAAGGAAGACATGGTAGACCTAGTAGCCATGGAAGGATCCTCTTCTGAAGGTGAAATAGAAAGAACTTCTTCATTGTCACTTGAGGGATTGATAGAGCCTGAGATAATGATTGGTTTTGAGGAAAGAGCTTTTGGCTGCCTAAAATGCTAAACCCTCTGTGATTGCCTTAAGTGGTTGGAAGAAAATGCAAGAGCTGGACAAGGCTTAATAAGAGCTTGAGGTTTCTTTTGAGTAAGCTATGGCTAGTTAGTCTTCTTTTCTTCCTTAGTGGGGATGTAGCTTTTTCTTCTACTTTTTCCTTTGTGAATTTGGAGATGTGGTGGCACTTGGTTCATGCTTGATCTGTGTGTCTATATCCCCTTCTTCTTCTTTTTCTTCTTCATCTCTTGCAACAGGAATGCTAAATCAAATGGAAAAACAAGTAAAATAATTAAAAGTAATAAAAAGGGACATTTACATTCAGACTCTATATAAGGATTCACTTCATCATACTTAGGGAGCCACCACTCAACAAAAGACTTCAAAACATCGAAGGAGGAGTGATGGACCCGGTAAATAGGAAGGTACATGAGCTTTCTTGGCATGCATTCAACTTCAGCCAAGACAATGTCATGGGATATTGTCACATAAGGGCTAACTCTAGGAGTAGAAAATGAGGGAATAATAGGAATGCTTTGAACAAAGCCAAATTGGCAGCATCACATTAGCTAGGTGAGGAAAATAGGAAACCAAAGCTGAACAAGCCAAAGACTACTGCCAATCCATTTAAAAGGAGTCTTTCCAACCATACGGGACATAGATCTAAATAAATTTCTCAAGAGGATGGAACCCAAAGCTACTAGCCTACCACTAGCTACCACTCTGACTAAAGAATAAGAGGTGGTGGGGTCACCTAGTTGAAGGTTAGAAAATAAACCTATTCAGTAATACCCAAATGAAAAGAATATGGTCATGGTCTTTAGAGGTTAGGTATGCTTGATCATTTGATCTATAAAAGCTGTATAAGAAGGATAATCTTAGGAAAATATGTAAGGATGAAGATGTGACACATCAAAAATTGATGAAGCATCATCCCAGTCACGGGTAGTCCAATCAAGGCTAAGACATCTCTAAGGTTAATAGACATGAGGCCACTTGGAAGAATAAAAGAGTTGCAATTGGGTAACCAAAACTACAAACCTACACAATAAAGGTCTATACACATTGATGTGGAGACTAGGGTCATTTAAATAAAATGAAAAAGGCCTTGGTTTTTCCATTGGTTTTCATAGTGAGGTGTCAATATATTAATCCATTTCACCTAATTCTTGGGAGATTTAGTTAAAGATTTAATTTGATTGAGAGGCTTCTTATAGTTCCCCAAAACAAGCTCTTCCTTTTTTCCGAGTGGAAAAGGAGACTCTAGTGGGTGTGTGAAATCAACTGGACCGATGACCTAGCATTTAACAGGCAGTCAGGAAAAATGGTGGACTGTAAGGAATTCAAAGTTTAGAGGACA
Source organism: Reutealis trisperma (assembly GCA_947687605.1). Lineage (NCBI taxonomy): Eukaryota > Viridiplantae > Streptophyta > Magnoliopsida > Malpighiales > Euphorbiaceae > Reutealis > Reutealis trisperma. The sequence continues at coordinate 726,634 of CANTUT010000138.1, read as the reverse complement.
AATAAGTAAGAATGAAAAAAGAGTACTTATGTTTGCTCTCCTAGAGGAGTGGCCACATGGGGAGAAGTGGTAGCTACAGATGAAGGAACTGCCAAAATATTAAAAATAAATATGCTAAATTCTAACTTAAATTGTTTAAGTTGCATGTAAATTTTACATAAATTTCAAAGAGTCTCCCCTGAAAATGGATATTCTAGAGACACACTTGCCTTTATCCAAATTAGAAAAATTTGCTCTACACCTTTATCTCTCGAAACCTATATAAAGACTCAATTCTCTTTGCAACACCCTAAGAAATTGGCCACACAAATTAAACATCCATAAATTCAAGTTATGAAATTGAGAATTCCATTAAAACCAAAGAGACTTGATGAAATCTATAGCCTTTAGGGTGATTTTGAGTTTTAACAACTAACCTAGCCTAGGATTTAATAAACCTCTTGTGTGTTTGGTTGGCCAATCTTATTTTCATCTCAAATTCAGTTCTTTCTAATTAAATTCTATCCAAATTCCAAACCAAAATTAGAGATTTAACTTGTTTAAGAGAGGTAGAAGTCTCCATCCTCAGAATTGCTTGGGGCTACTGAAATCCCTTGGGTTGATACTTGGCCAGGTGCTTGTGCTATTTGAACAATCTTCCTTTTTACTAAAATTCATTTTCATAGTAAGTTGTTGCTTCAAAAATATTTGTTTTCTTTACACACACACACACACATATATATATAAGTTGTTAAAATATATTACACACATATAATAAGTTGTTACTTCAAAAATACTTGTGCAGGCTCAGCTAGGTTGTTTTTTCTTGAGTATGAGCTCGACTCAAGCTTGGATTTGAACTTGAAAATCGTGTTTAAATTCAACTTATTTCGAGCTCAAGTTTGGATTGAACTTAAATCAAGCTTGAAAATCATGTTCAAAATAACATAAAAGTAAAAACATCCAATTAGAAAAGGAATCTAATCATAAAATTGAGTATTACGTATTCTAAAAAAATTAGGAATATGTGTATTTTAGTCAAATTAAATTACCAAAAAGATTATATGAGTGTTAAAATATATTTTTTGGAGTGTTAAAATTATTATTATTATTATTATGTAACATACTCTTTTTTTTCTTTTAAATTAAACTTCTCAACTATTTGATAAAATTATAAAACATAATATTAATGAAACTAATTATATGCATATATTATTATTAATTTCATAATTACAAATATAAATCACAAATATATATATTAATATATTATAAACAAGCCTATAAACAAGCTTGTTCGCGAGTATATTAATCAAGTTATTCACTAATCGAGCTGAACTTAGTTTTGCTCAAGATTGGCTCATTTATTAATCGAGTTTTGAATTAAGATTCAAGTTTGGTTTATTTATAAAACAAGATTTTATCAAAACGAATACCGAGCTATTCGCAAATAGCTTGGCTCATTTGCAGTTCTAATAGCAATGTTACCTTGTTAGAGAACGAATTCCTTCCACCGGAAAGGCCATTACCATGAGAGAACCGGTCATTTGCCAAGGGCTTTCGATTTTGACCTTAGATGTAGATGGTTTCCATTTTAACTCCCACAAAGATACCAAAGTCAATGCTGGCCACTTTTTCTCCTCCCACCGACATGATATGTAAGCAGAACCTTTAGAGGATGTGATTGATAAAGAGGTCGGACAGAGTTGAAATTTAAAATGATATCCCTGTTTTAGTACACTAGCCCTAAAAATAAAAAATTCCAATGGGAACAAAAGTCCATGAACGCCAAAAAAATAAATGAAAAATTTCAAAAATAATCAAAAAAAGGCAAAAAATATCATTTTTATAGTGCTCATGAAAAAATTTTAAAAATACAGTCTAAACTTCAAAAAATAACATTTATACCTTGTTATATGTTTGGCATATTTTTTGAATTTGTTCACCAAAAAAAACACTCAAAAAATGATAAAAAATAAAAAGAAATTAATTTAAATTATATTAATGTATACGTACCAACAACTTTATATACAAATTGCAAATTTGTAAAAGATAAAAAGATATAATAATAGTAAATGGTATACATATACCAAAATTTGGTATACATTAAGTATATGTTTGGTATATGCAACTACTTTATACATATATATATATATATATATATATATATATATATATATATATATATATATATATATATATATATATATATATATATATATATATATATATATATATATATATATATATATATATATATATATATATATATATTTCAAATTTGAAAAAAATTAAAAAGATAAACTCAGTAAATAGTATACGCATACCAAAATTTGGTATATGTTTAGTATTTGCAACTACTTTAATACATACATATTGCAAATTTGAAAAATTAAAACGATAAGCAGTAAATGGTATATGTATACCATAAATTGATATACATTTAGTATATATTTGGTATCTACAACTACTTTATATATACACAAATTGCAAATTTGAAAAAATAAAAAGATAAACTAATAGTAAATAATATATGTATACCAAAATTTGGTATATGTTTGCTATTTGCAACTACTTTAAATATATATATATATATTGCAAATTTAAAGACTTAAAAAGATAAACTAATAGTAAATGGTATATATATACTAGAATTTGGTAAGTATCTATAACTACTTTAATGTATACATATTGCAATTTTGAAAAAATTGAAAAGATAAACTAATAGTAAATGGTATACGTATACCACAATTTAGTATATGTTAAGTATATGTTTGATATTTGTAACTACTTTATATATATACATATTGCAAATGAGGAAAGTAAAAAAGATAAACTAACATTAAATAGTATATGTAATTTTGAATGATATTCATCTATTATAAATGTAAAATACATTTGACATATACTAAATATATTGAATAATTTTCTCTAAATTAGAGGCATATTGACCAAATAACTATTGTTTTTGGCTTTCTTTTGGTTCAGTAGTTACAATTAATTATTAACATCTAGTTAATGACGCATAATTAAAGAGTGAAACATAAATTTTTAAAAATTTCAACTCTCAAATTTTCAATTTTAGTTTTGAATAATTAACTATTAAATTTTGAAACATTATTTTAAAATTAATGTTCTCAAACAGCACATATTAATAGTTGGAAATTCAATCATTTCAAGGTTGATTCATCCAAATGGATCCATTATCATCACTAGTGAATCAAATATTTACTATATGATAGAATATTTATCTTATAATTCATCAGTTAGATTAAAAATTCAAATTCTTGATAGGGAGACAAGGTAATTGTTGTTATTAATTCAAAAACTAAAGTTTTAACATAATAAGCTAATTGGGACTTGTAAAAAGATAAAATAAAAGTAAAAAGTATATGTATACCAAAATTTGGTATATGTTAAATATATGTTTGGTATCCGTAACTATTTTAATATATATTGATTACAAATTTGAAAAAATAAAAGCATAAAATAACATTAAATTATACACATATAAGTATATGTTTGGTATTTTTTTTAGTAAATGGTATATGTTTGGTATTTTTTTTAATTTGTTCACAAAAAGAATAGACCCAGGGAATGGTATATTTTTGGTATATGTTTTGTATATATATGGTATATGTTACATATATAATTGGTAAATGTCTAGTATATATTTAATATTTAGTATATATTTGCTACAATTGTTATAGCACTGATATATTATTTATTATATATTTGGAATATTAAACTCAAAATAAATGAATTTATCTATTTATTTAATCTCAAATAAATTTATTTAATCTCAAAATTAATACTCAATTCTTGAACATATTTATTAATTCTCAAGTTGATACTCAAATAAACTTAAACTTAAATAGTTTAAATTCAAATTTGAATTAATAGATTACTACTTAAATTATATATTTTTTTAAAAATATATTTAAAATTATAAAAATTCTGTGTTTTGTTACTAGTTTCATTGTAACTTAATGTTTATTTCATAACTTATCCATAAGTCCATGTCTTTTTAGTACAAAAGAATATAGAAAAAATATATTTAGGGGTACTGGGTTTGGGGCAGAGAAAAAATATAGAAAATAGGGTAACGAGGTATAAAAAGAAGAATATTGTACAAAAGAAAATGGAAAAAAAAATGGTATACAAAAGAAATTAAAAAAAACGTACAAGTGAATAAAAATAAAAGGCACCGTGCAAAAGATATATTTGAGGAAATTACACAAAAATAAAAGAACCTACCAAAATTAGTAATAAATAAATAAGAACAAAGATATTACCTTACAATCATGATGTTTTACAAAAATCTCTAGGTCCTTCATTTCTATCCCTTCTTAACCTCTAATCCAATCTAAGAATTGAAAATTTGATAAAAAAAAAAAAAAAAAAAAGTAAACAGAAATTATATACATGGCTTTCTCAATTGAAACAATTAATTAAATTAACTTGTTTTCATAAGCTCACCATACAGTTTAATACCACAAGAACAAAGGAGTTCCATTAATTCTATGATCACTACTTTGAGAGCAACCAAAGCAAGTTACAACATACAATAATTTCATTTTTATTTTATTCATTCTTTTTTTTTTTTTTTACTTTTCAAGGAAAAATTGTTCCAATTATAATTTTTTTAAAGTTTTTATTAATATTTTTGAAGAGCGGTATAAATTTTTCTAAAAAAATTTGGAGGCAAATAATCATACTAAATTTAAGTTTTTTCAATAACATATGACATATATTATGAGTTTTTGTAAAAAAAATATCATGCACCCTCTGAAAATTGAAATAAAAAAATTTTCAATTATGTAATATATATATTATGATTTATATTTTTTAATTATGTAATTAATAATTATATAATTAGTTTCACTAATATTATGTCTTATAATATATACCATCCATCTCAAAAAAAAAAAAAATTAGAAAATATGGCCATACAAGTAATTTAAATTTAATAAATTATATTTTAGTATATTATGTAAGTTTTTGCTTATTATTTAATTATGCACATTATTGTATTTATATATATTTTTACACTAGTAAAGTCTTTAATAAGCTAATATCAAATTTTATTGGGAATAATATGGGCATGGATTTAGTTGCATTTCACAAATAAACTGAAACCATAATATTCTTAACCATATTGAATAAAAATAATAATTAAAATACTGTAAGAAAATATAAATAACTATAATTAAAAGTTCTATTATTTTAAATTTAATTTAATAATGTTTAGTACATAAATGATTTAAATGAAGACTGAAGTTTTGTTACTTAAAAAAAAAAAAAAAAAAGATTCCAATCCCATTTCCAATGTTAAAAATATTATAATTATAAAAAACTATTAATTTGATTGAAACAAGTTTATAATGATTTGATTTTTTTTAAAAGAATATGATTAGAATGATAAGTCTCGTGACCCGTGCTTCGCGCGTTTTTTATTAGCTGATTTTATTGTTTGTTTTTTTAAATATTATATAAGCTTATGTTAAATGTTAAATTATATTGTTAATTATTATTTTGTAATATATTATTAACAATTATCGAAAATAATTATTATTTTTAAGAAAATAACAGATTTCATGAGAAGAAAATACTTCCTCTCTTGATACTTTTGTTTAAAATATTTAATAAGCATTAAGAAGTTATTTAATTATATATTGTAATATTTTTAAAAGATTATTCGTGACTGTCTCAATACATTTTAATATCAACTCATGTAACCAAAAAGAAAACTGAAGAATTGCTGACTAAATAATGATTAAATTTACTTAAATTAGAGACAAGATATCATAAAAGTTAACAGTTTTACTTAATCTCTTATTTATTACAAATTACAATAATCACTAAATAACTATATTTCCAATGTCTCAAAGAAGTATGGTGGTATGTATGAGAAATTGATTATGCAAATATTAGAGTTGAATAAACAATGTATATAATGTATGTCTAAAAACACCATGTTTTTTTCTTTGACTTTAAGATCATAGAAAATACTTGTTAATAGTAATATTATGGGATAACATTATATACATACAAATAAAAATATATATTTATGAGTTTTCAATTCTGCTTGAGATTAATTAGACTACTAATTGTGTGTAGGGTATAAGAAAACATAGAAAAACATAACAGAAAAAAAAAAAAAAAAAGAGATGCTTATTTCAATAAGTTGAAAACTTTGAAATACTCCTGAAAAAAGAAATCATTAATCCATGATGAATTCTCAAATCCAATAACAATCTCTTTTTATTTATAACAAACTAATATTATATTTGATATATTAATTAAAAGCAAAATGCAAATAATCCACAAATAAAAGAAAAAAAAAACTCATATTAGAGAGGCATTTTAAAAGTCCCAAAAACCAAAAAGAAAGAGAAATGTAAGACATCTTAATTGTTACATTGAGAATTAAAATGCAAAACTAAAATGTTGAAAACCTTAAAGAAATAAAATATAATCTTACTATTGCAAGAGTAGAGGTGATCTATGATTTCTTCCATTATTAATTATTGTTGATTGAATATAAATAATAGATGAAAGATAAAGGGAGCAGAGTCTACTTTTATTTGTCTGCAGCCATCGTTCAATGAAGAAAAAAGAAATTGAAATTTTCAATATGGTTATTGAGGCATGAGAGAAATAGATGGTTTAATGAATTGGATAACTTAAATACTTAGGTGAATCTTCAACTCTCATACTTTAGTTTAGATTTTAAATTTTAAATTTTAAATTAAATTAATCTCAAAAATTTATAGAAAATAAATAAATATAATATTGCTTAGTTAGCCTAAACACCTATAAAATACTCTTACAACCCATTTGGTAGCAATGACTGTTTAACTAATCTATAGGATTAGACTCTAAGCCATTGTTTGATAGTTTAAATAGAGTTTGGATTAATAATCTTGAGGCTTAGTTAATCCCATGGGATGAGGATTAATTAAAACCATGTCCCCGCTGTTTTTAGTAATCCTATTTCACCAGGATTATAATCCCATCAATTATAATATTTTTATTTCTAAATTGTCCTTATTTTTAATTTTGTTTTTCAAAAATAGTTTTCTTTTTATAATTTATTTTTTCATCACTTGTTCATCTTAATAAAATAAAAAAAACAGAAAAATTCTTTAACAAAGAATACAAAGAAATGATATAAAAAATCATACAATTAGTTGCGATTAAAAAAAAATAAAAGAGAACAAACTAGATAAAAAGGTATATATTAGGTCGACTTACTACAAAAAAGATATTTAGGTCATTTGATATTTTTAATAATTTATCCTATTACTCAAGTCATCCTATCAAACATAAGATAATAAATTAGGATTAGTTAACACTTTCTTTAAAAAAATATATATCAAATAAGGTTAGGTGCAAGTAATTCAATGGCTTAATTAAGCATAAAATTAGAACTAATTCTAAGGATAAGTGAATATGACTACCAAATGGGCTGGGCTGTCATTCTCTTAGTTTCAGCATAAAACAATAACATGAACAATTTTTTAAAATAATTAGTGTGAAAAATTTTTGTAACCCATCCCAGTTTTAACTCTGGTGAATATGACCCGGCCCATTATTTAGAAACCCTAATATCTTCGTAGCTCAGCTATATAAGAGCTGAGGCCTAAGTTTCCAGCTTTTATTGCTTTGAGAAGAGAGGTAGCAATAGCCGCAGCCCCCATCGACCTGCTTCAGCTCCCCCCTCATCTCTTAGGTTTCCCTCTTTCCCTTCATTCTCATATATTATCTCTGCTGCGTATTTTTAATATCAATGGATTGGTTGTTGATTTGTTTTCTTAAACTCTGTATGGATTGACTGTTGAATCAGGTGATTTGAGTAAGTTTTTTGTGGGTAACCAATCAATCATCCAAGATGCAGAACGAAGAGGGGCAGAATATGGATCTTTACATCCCCAGGAAATGGTAATAATATAAGTTGCTGGTATTTGTGTTTGCTTTTGCTTTAGAGTTGGGAACTTTTTGTAGGGTTTTGGGAAGTAGGAAATCTAAACAGTATTTGCTATGTCGTTGCAGCTCTGCCACAAACAGGCTCATCACCTCCAAGGATCACGCATCTGTGCAAATCAACATTGGACATTTAGATGCCAATGGCAACTACACTGGTCAATTTAGCACTTTTGCTCTTTGTGGTTTCGTTAGAGCTCAGGTATTTGTTTTTACTTTTTCAAAAAATAATTGTTTATCTGGACTTATATTTGTTTGTACAATTATTAGTTGCTTATTGAATACTAGTCTTGTAGTTATCTGTGTATATTGGATTTATATCTGGTAGCATAATTATAGCTACTTAGGGTGTCAACCTTTTTTGTAGTTATTTTAAGTGATACTTTCATGTTTGGCTTCATTTGGATATATTCAAATTGTTTGTAGTTCAATTGCAAGACCCATGTTTAATATGAATATGAACTTTTGAATTATAATCTAGCATAGAGAAGGGTTAAGTACTATGGTTGAATCTGTGAACAGTTAGCACTCATGCAATACAAGATTGCTGAACTTGCATAGGGAAATATTAGTTTCATTATGTTGCTGAACTTGTATTTCAAAGATAGTTGAAAAAAATTGTGTATTGTTTTTTTATGAATATCAAATACTGAATTGTGTTTAGGCTAGAGAAATCATAGTTGGACCTGTTGGAATTCAGTTATGATAGATTTTGCAATGGTTGCCACAGGATCAGCCACTGGCTCAAGAGCTAATGGATATGTTATTACTTTTATACCCTTTTGAACATTGTATTTTGGGCAGTAGTATGTTAACTTAGGATTCCTTGATAAAGACTCTGGCCGCTGGTTATGCAGCATTCACACTTGAATCTTTTTTTTTTTTTTTTTTGTTTTATATTTGATTGATTCATATGCTGATCATAGTGATCTTCAACTTCTCAGGGTGAGGCAGACAGTGCCCTTGATAGGCTTTGGCAAAAGAAGAAGACTGAACTCCGTCAACAGTAATTGTGGTTTGAGAAGTTCTGTTATCTTATAAACAATGTTTGTTGAAGTAGAAAATGAGATGGCAGTGACATTGTTTTATTTTGCGAGTCTGTTGGTTTTAGTTTTTTGTCAGTAAGAACAAGTTAATATCTAGTTCTTAGGATGATTTTATGTTGAACTTATTGATATAATGATTTCTTCTGATGTTGCATTTTAAATTTTGAAGTTGTCTCCATTGTTTGAGGTGCATTATATATTAGCTGTGCATTTGTTGTATGTTCTCTCTTTTGCAATATTCTTGCTTTTGTTTTTGATATGAACCAGGAATACACTATGAACAAATTTGTTGTATGTCAAAACTAATTTTATGCTGGGGGGAGAGAGTGGTTGTAAGGCAACGATTGCCTCCCTCCCTCTCAGCCTGTTTGGATGGGGGTGTAGGGAAGGGTAATTAATGAAAGGGTAAGGATAGAAAGGGAAGGAGAATGAAGGTGAAGGGTTTGATAAATACATGGTACAATTGTCACAGTTGATGATGATGTGGGCTAGATCGTGAATTGATAACAGGTAACTACTTATCAACAGCCGCTAAATCAGAAGCAACCCAAACATACATATTGCTCTGCTTGTATTAGCTAAACATGAAGGTTGTAAAATTTAGTGAAGGATGAAGGTAATAAAGCTCACAGGAGTTTGGTTAGGGCTGAAAATTTTTGATAGGACTCGAATAAATGATAAGGCACGAAATGTGCTTAAACGGGTTTGGGATAACAAGTTGACTTGTTTATGATACGAAAAAAAAATTAGATTTAAAGGGGTTGATTTGTCTAACATACAAGTGATATGATAAACATATTTATTTAAATAGATTAATATAGATTACTAGGTAGTACATAATATGTAAATATGTTTAAACTACATTTATTCTCTTTATACATATATGAAAATATTGTTATTTAAATATAATTTGAGTTATTTTATATTTAAAAAAAATGTTTTTTGGGAATTTAGATAATTTTTTTATTTAGCAAATGTATTTTTTAAAATTTAATTTATTAAGCGGGTTACACGAATTGACTCATATAACTTAATTAATAAATATGTTTGTATTTGGATTATTAGTTAAATGGATTGTGTTCAAGTTAATTATTACAACATGAATTGTTAGCGTTAAAAACAAATGAGGCAGGCACTGGAGATTGAAAACGTTCTTATATATACTATGTGGATATCCTACTGGATATGGCTTTTATTGCTCTCTTATTAAAATGATTTTGAGAGATTATTAGATAAGACAAGAATATGTTCTCTTTACTCGCATGAAGATTAATCATCATATAAATGAGGCCACACCAAAATGAACAATGATACTTGTTTATGTAAATAAAAGAATATGCTCATGTCTTACCTAATAATTTCTCAATCTTTCCATCCGTCTTGTTATAATATAAAATATACGACTAAAATTAGATATGGGAGAACTGGTTCAAGATATGGGCTGTAATAATTGGACTACATAAAATAACAAATAGGTAGCAATTGGATAGGATTAGGAAAGTTCTGGTGATTTTTGGGTCAGCTTATCTGGAGTGTTGGTTTTTCCCGTATAGGTTTTGGTTGGTCCCTTCAGGTTATATTGGGCTTTGAGTTAATCAGATTATATTGATAAATTAAAAAGGATTTCGAGATCAAAATCAGGGCTGGATTTAGCTTTAAAAAAATAGAATGTTCAATTTGTAGGGTCGATTTAGTTTTAAAATCATTTATTTAAAAAAATTCATAAATCTAAAAAATTTTCATTTTAATGGCTATATTCCCTAATTGCTCCTATAATGTTATATGACCATTAAATTTAAATATTTTCTTAGATTTAAAGATTTTTTAATTTTCTCACAAAAACAATAATTTTTTTTATGAGTGACAATTGAGATTTAAATTTTTTTTTTCTCTTAAAAACATTTTTTAATTTTTATAATTAATCAAAATTAAATTTTAATTCAAAAGTCGGTCTCAAAGTACCTACTACTGGTAGAATTCCATAATGTCACAGAAAAATATTTTCTTAGTTGATAGTATATGTGAAATAATCAAACGTTAACTGTACCAGTGAATTTGGAATTTAAGGTTTTTTTTTTTTTTTTTTTTTTTTTTTTTTTAATGAAGACTGTAAGGAGGACATCAGAGGCACGATAGAAGATTCCCACTAGACCGATGTTCTAGTAACACATAACATCACACAATCATCCTATAAAATATTATTAAAACAAAAGAAAAAGAGTATAAAAGTGATGCAAACCAGTGTTTTAAAAATAGACCGAACTGGCCGGTTCAACTAAAAACTGTTGGGCAATCCGAATCGATTCACTGAAAAATTGAAATTTCAATTCAATCACCTTTTGACTAGTTTTTATCCAGTTTTTAGTCTGTTAGACTTCTATTAATGAAACCTGACAAAAAATAAAAAAGAAAAGAAATGAAGAGATTTGGTTTAACAGGTCAAACTATCGGTTAAATTGATTAAACTATGAATTAGTTATTGACCGGTTCGATTATAGTTTGATTTTTAAAATATTGATACAAACCAAAAGGCCAAATGGCAAAAGAGGAATAATAATAATAATAATAATAATAAAAGCCATTCAACCAATCCAAAAAATATTGGAATTTGGAATTTAAGTGTTTAAAAAGGCAAATTACAATGACCTAAGTGTCTGAAAAAAATGCCTCGAACCCCTTTAAAGAAAAATATTAAAAAATAAAATAATTTATTGTAATTTCCCCTTTTAATCATATTTTGATGAGATAATAAGGGGTATTATTATTATTCAAAAAAAAATAAGGGTATTATTATCTTTGTGATATGACTATACAAATCTAGGGAAAGAATAAAAAGAAAAATCAAATACACCTACGATCAAAGGAGGCAGAAATGCTCTTCTGGGTAGACTACCAATAGATGTGGAGAAAAACAAATCAGTTATAAATTTAAATTTCAACTAGGCTAAAAAAAAACTTAATGAAATGTTAAAGGTAAAAATGTAAATTTTATAAAATTGAACTAGGCTGCGGCCTATTTTAGCCTATCGTTCCCTCTATCCTGCCTATAGTCAAGGGCGGAGCTTTGAAGGCACACGGTCCTCCCAAAAATTTAAAATTTCTCTATATATATTATATAATTAAAATTATGAAAAAAAACTTTTCATATATTCTTAATATTTGGCTGCTCATAATAAAATATTCAAATAATTGTAGATAGGTTCTAATGTTAATATGACATGTAGCTAATTAATTTTTATTCAATTACTTGCTTGACTTTTATTTATCTTAAGTTAACAAGCATGTAAAAGTAAAACTTTTAATTAACAAATCTTTTAAACTACCAAAATTCTAAAAAAAAAAAAAAAATTACCCCACTACATTTCCAACAAAGGAAACAAAAGAAAAGTATTTTTTAAAATTTCTTCACCCCACCAATTCATAAAATAATAAAAAAAAGTTAACAAAAGTGGAAGAACTCTTCTAGTTTTCTTCAGTCTATCTTGTTATTTAAGGTAAGCTCAAATTAAAACTATTGTTTTTTGTTAATTTTGTTGGTTAATTGAATTTAATTAATTTTTAATTGCTTGTTTATTTAATTAGAGAAATGTTACATAATTGAATTCTTTTACTGATTTTTATCTATTTTAATTCGGAATTTATCTTATTTGAAAATAAAAATTGCTTGCAATCTAGTGCTTTTGCTTTTTTTTTTTTTTTTGCTTGAACTTAATTAATGTTAGTCAAGATAATGTAGTTGAAGGAGATTTTTTTTTTAGACTTCTTATTGTTCAAATGATTTTAATTTGGCCCCCCGAAAAATCGGAGTTAAGCTCCACCACTGCCTATAGTCATCTTTCTCACTTCACATAAAGTAAAACTTCCCATGAAGCATCATGAATGGAATGAGATTTTAGATACATGGATTAAGAAAGTAACTTTGTGTTAAGATTTTGCTTGAAAAAGTTAAAAATGAATATATATATATATATATATATATATATATATATATATATATATATATATATATATATATATATATATATATATATATATATATATATATATATATATATATATATATAAAGAAAGTGTAAGAAAAATTATATTCAAGAATCAAGATACATTTATTCCTCATTTTACCTAACATATATTATTGTGAAAATATATTTTTTTCTACTCTTTTTTCTCTCATATTTTACTCTCCTAAGATCCGAAATAGATTGAACTATATCATGTTTTAAGTCAGACTCAGTGTATCTAATTCTAGAAAAATATGATCCTGACCTAATCTAGGTGATTTGAAGCGATTTTGAGTTAGGTCCAATTGGGTTTTGATGAAAGAAAAAAATAATTTTTTTTTATGTTATATATATATATATATATATATATATATATATATATATATATATATATATATATATATATATATATATATATATATATATATATATATATATATATAGGGACAATATGTGCCAAGAACCTTATGGGTCTGAGTTAGTGAAGCCTATATACTGATCCATCTCACTTAATCGCAAGCCCGTACTTCAACAAGCCCATAGTCTCTCAGGCAAACACCAATTCCTTCCTTAGCAAGGAAAGTTGAGACCACTTTCTCTCTTTTCAGGGCTTTTCTCTCTCTTCGTCACCAAGAGCATGTGTAAAGACACATACTGCCAATGCCATGTCAAACCTGCAAAGGCCCCCTGCTAGAAATGAATTGCTTAGAGGTGACGTGCAAAGCCATGACACCTCTGAGGGCACATTCTTAGCCAGATCGATGCAAGATGACAATCGGCATGTTATGCTCAATAGCGAATCACATGTTGACACGTATCTAACTATAGTGTGTGTGTGTATTGTGAACTCTCAAAATTGCACCTCCAGTCGACCGTTTTTTAGTTACAAACTCATAAAATTAAATCGGGCTCAAATCAGATCAGAAACGGACCAGAAAGGGCCAAAATAGTGCAAAATCATGTTGGACCGGCGGATTTGCGGAGCGCCAGGCGTGCCGCTGGACTACTGGCGCGCTATGAGTGCTGCCCAGTTGGTCAGCGTGCCGCCGGCATCCGGTAGCACCCCTTTAGTTATTTTATAAATAAGGCCTCCTTCAAGCTCATTTGATGCAATTTTTGAGTCAGAAACTGTCCTATATTACTCTACATTTTGTGCTAAAACTCTATTTGAAATTTGATGCTAAAATCTGTCGTTTCGAATTCTTTTAATTCGCATTTATTACACTATTTTGCTAACCTTTCGCTGTTTAAGGTTCAACTTAAGGGTTCCAAATCTAAGGTGAAGCTTAGATCCGGAGCTAAACTCGTTTCATTCATTCAAAAATCAAGGAAAGCAAAGGTATAATTCTTTTTTTACATTTCTAAAATTCTAAATTTAGATCTAGAATTCTCTTTAAGTCTAAAACAGAAAAGATCTAAAATTTATTAATTTAAAAATCAAAATTAAATTAATAAACCAACCAATACTTTTTTTCAAAGCTCCTTCTTCGCAAGAAGGAAGAATTGCGTGAGGTTTGATGCCTATTCAATAGGATACGCAAGCTGCCAATCTAAAAGGTATCAACTTCAAAATATTTTTAATAGCATTTTTTCCCTTTTACTTTGATTTATTTGTATTAATACTTTATTTGACTCTGTATTAACTTAGTTGAGAATTGTGTGCTTTTCCTAGTACCCATAAAGGTTAGAGAAATGATTCTCTTTATTTTATCCCGTTTTGGTTTTATAATAACTAAGTAGGATTTATTCTTTGCTTATTTATTTACAATTGTCATTTCATTTCATTCTATCATATATATCTGTTTCATTCATCATTTTACTCTTGTTCATGCATACTCAAAAATTACTTTTTTTAAGAGTTATTTTGCAACTTGTAGCCAAACTGAAGAAATCATATTTTCTTAATTGTGTAATTACCAAAACCTAATCCCGAGCCCTTTTTGGTCACTTGTGGATTAGTGCTTTTCCATTGAGATAAATAAAATATTTTTGGAGTCAATTAATTTAGGTTTTTCTTTAATTTTCTCAATTAAAATAAATAAATTAAAGTGGCAACTCCCTTCTATAAATAACAAATTACAAAACTTAATTTTCTAAACTTATAGCGAGTTCTAATTATAGAGTTTCTTCCGAAGAGCATTTCAATTCCCCTCAATGGATCGAACTGGTGCTCGGGTGAGGCTTCACACACACACACACACACATACATGCACACACACACACACACACACACACACACACACATATATATATATATGAGGATAATATGTGCTAAGAACCTAATGGGTCTAAGTTAGGGAAGACCATATACTGATCCATCTCACTTAGTCATAAGCCTATACTTCAATGGGCCTACAGTCTCTTAGCCAAACACCAATTCCTTCCTCGGCAAGGAAAGTTAGGACTACTTTCTCTCTTTTCAGGGCTTTTCTCTCTCTTCATCACTAAGAGCACATGTAAAGGCGCATACTGCCAATGCCATGTGTGAGGTCTCGCTTGAGCAACAGTTTGATCCGCTGAGGGGAATCGAAATGCTCTTTGAGAGAAATTTCACGATTGAAACTTGCTATGAGTTCAAAAAATTGGATTTTTGCAATTTGTTATTTGTGAAAAGGAGTCACCACTTTAATTTACTTATTTTAATTGAAAAAATTAAAGAAAAAACCCAATTTGATTGACTCTAAAAATATTTGATTTATCTCAACAGAAAAGCACTAATCCGGAAGTGACCAAAGAGAGTTTGGAGATCAGGTTTTGGTAATTAAACAATTAAGAAAATATGATTTTCTTTAGTTTGGCTAAAAATTGCCAAATAGCTCTTAAAAACGCAATTTTCATGTCTGCATGAATAGGAGTAAAATGATGAATGAAACAGTTATAGATGATACGATAAAATGATAATTGTAAATAAATAAACAAAGATAAATCCTACTTATTTATTACAAAACCAAAATGAATAAAATGAAAGGGATCTTTTATCTAGCTCTTATGGGTACTAGGAAAAGCACACATTTTTCTTAACTAAGTTAATACAGAATTAGAAATAAAGCACAAATACAAATAAATCAAAGTAAAAGGGGAAGATGTTGTTAAAAATATTTTAGAGTTGATGCCTTATAAAATGACAGCTTGCACATCCTTTTGAATAGGAATCAAACCCTATGTAGTTCTTCTTTCTTGCTAATGAGGAGTTTAGAAAAAGTGTTGGTTAGTTTATTAATTTAATTCTGATTTTTAAATTAATAAATTTTAGATCTTTTTTATTTTAGACCTAAAGAAAGATAAGATAGAGAGAATTCTATATCTGAATTTAGAATTTTAGAAATAAAAAGAAGGAATTATACCTTTGCTTTTCTTGATCTTCGAATGAACGGGGCGAGCTTAGCTCCGGATCTAAGCTTCACTTTAGATTTAAGAATTCTAAAGTTAAACCTTAAACAGCGAAATGTTAGGAAAACAGTGTAATAAATGCAAATTAAAAGAATTTGAAACAATAGATTTTAATATCAAATTTCAAACAGAGTTTTTGCATAAAAAGTAGAGCAATAAAGGAGAGTTTTTGCCTCAAAATTCATGTCAAAGAGCTAAAATGGAAGCTCTATTTATAAAGCGGATACATTCGGTGGCATCAATAGTGTGCCTCCTATGCCATCGGTAGGTTGAGTGTGCTGCCCCGCCACCGGCACGTTGGGCATGCCCCCCAATGGGGTGGCACGCCTGACATGCCGCAGATCCATTGGTTCAACCTGTTTCGCACTGCTTTGGCTATTTCTGGTCCGTTTTTTATCCGATTTGAGGCCGGTTTGATTCTGTGAGTTTATAACTGAAAAATAGTCGACTAGAGGTGCAATTTTGAGAGTTCATACCATGTCAAACTTGCAAAGGCTCCCCTGCCAAAAATGAATTGCTTAGAGGTGGCGTGCAACGCCCTGACACCTTTGAGGCATGTTCTTGGCCAAATCGACACAAGATGACAATTGGCATGTAATGCTCAATAGCAAACATGTTGGCACCTATCTAACTAGTACTTTAATTCCTAGCATATAAAAGGCCAATTCTTATTCAACCTCAGGTAGCTTGAATTCCATATTCTCTCACCTCCATTCTTTCACTGAAACACAAAGTCTCGGAGAATGGGCTTCCCTTGTCTTAACCACTTTGTCAAACAATTTGACATTGACATGAGCGTTAGAATGCCTTCGCCAGGTAGTAGGCCTGGTTCCCTTTAACTCAGTTCTCTATCTTGCAGGCTCTATAAAGACATCTATTGAAGCCCATTTTACATTAGAGTTTAGCCCATCATTCAATCAGTTGATCTTAGACTAATTGGATGGTGTGGTCTATGGGAAACATAGCTAGATACAATTTTTTCTTCTTTTTCTTTCCTTTAAGGATTACTATACATGCATTGCTTTCTTTTTATCAACTACCTTTTGCTTGCAAGATTAAGAAAATGACACAACCTGATCCTCTTTAAGATCCAACAACTTCTCGAGCAACTCCCTTTGACCAGGAAAATCATCAAGATAGTAACCCACCAAGCATAGATTTAAATGCTTCCTTTCAACTCCTGAGAATGTTGCTTTCACAATAACCATCAGTTGGCCTAAGCACCACCCTCCTTCCTACTTCCAAACTAGACATCATCCCTACCTTACAATTTATGAACACCTTTATTGTGAGATCCCACATCGGTTGGAGAGGAGAACGAAGTACGCCTTATAAGGGTGTGGATACCTCTCCCTAGTGATGCGTTTTAAAACCTTGAGGGGTGGAAGCATGGGAGCTCTCCCAAAGAGGACAATATCACTAGCGAGTGGTCTGGGATGTTACAATGGTATCAGAGCGGTTCTCAGATCGGTGTGCCAGCAAGGACGCTGGGCCCTAAGGGGGGTGGATTGTGAAATCCCACATCGGTTGGAGAGGAGAACGAAGCACGCCTTATAAGGGTGTGGATACCTCTTCCTAGTGACGCATTTTAAAACCTTGAGGGGTGGAAGCATGGGAGCTCCCCCAAAGAGGAAAATATCGCTAGCGAGTGGTCCGGGACGTTACAAATATTTTGCTGTAAGGTTTTAATAGAGTAGATATTGGTATTAGAAGGATTTTATTGGAGGTTTAAGTGTATAATTTTATGTTTTGTTGAAGTTGATATGTTATGTTACCTTACCTAGGTTCGATTGTGTATTGGAGTGCACAGTGGAAGCATGGTGGAGAAGTTTAGTTGTAAGGTGTTGTATTTGAAAATTCGAGGACAAATTTTCTTAAGGGAGGAAGATTGAAATACCCTGAATTTTCATTTTTTTTTATACAATTCTATTTTTGTACGGAAATATACTATTTTATTATTTTCCTTATTAAAGTAAGAATTGAATTTATATTTTATTAAATTATAAATATTCATACTATTTGAAAATGCATTATTAATGGTAATTTTATTACGATATTATATATGTATATTGTTATGAAAATGTTAATGTGGATTTTTGGAGAATTGTATTTTGGATTGTATTATTTGAGTATTAATAAAGGTATTAATTAATATTATAAGTTTAATTATAATATTTTGTCGAAAGCTTGGATTTCCGTTATAATTACTATTATTATCGTAAATAATATTATTGATATATATACATGAGTATATGTTGTAAATTATTATTATTATTAGTATTGTTGTTGTTAATATTATCATTATTATTGTGATTATTATTACTATAATTATAAGGTTTAGTATATATATATATATATATATATAACTGTGTTATAAGTAAGTTAAAAGAAGAAGAAGAAGAAAAAGAAAGTATCTGATTGGCCAATGTAGAGAAGCAGAAACAGGGCATTTTGGGAAGGAAACAGACACGAGAAATAGAGAGGAAGGAGGAGAGAGAAAGGGAGAGGCCGAGAGAGAGAGAGTGTGTGGATGGTGGAGTTTTGGTGGGCTATGGCAAGCACCGCCACCACCGCTAGGTAGAGGAAGGTCCGGCGACCTCGAGGGAGGTGGCAGCACAGTGATCGGACGGTGCATGACAGCGTACGTGAGGAGAGAAGGACCGTCGGCGCCGCAACTTCAACTCAATTTTTCAGCCAATTCCGACGGCGGAATCCAATGATCTTGGTGTCGTTCAACTCCTGAGGATGAGAGCTTCATTTTGGTACCTACCTTGCCCCCTGAGGACCACCGGAGGAGGAGATCGGAAAAGGCAACCCAAAACTTTGGAGGCATTTTTCGGCGGTTGGAGGGCGAGTGACGGCGAGTGGTGATCGTTTTCATGATCCTGGAGTCGAGGTGAACCTGCTGGTGTGGAGCTTCCCCAGATCTGCCACCAGCAGCAGCGGCGCGTGGTCGGCCGGCGGCGGCGTGTGGAGCAATGCAGCACTTCTGTTTCGACGTTTTGGCATGATCCTTGACATCCGTATGATCGAAATTTGTGAAGGTTAACTCGAAATTCTTGCATTTCAGTTGTTAAATAAGTTATTTAATGTTTAGCAGTCTTTACAGTAATCATTAGGTTGTCGAGTCTGTCTTTGGGTTCAGTGTAATTCTTATCCTGATGATGTCCGTTGTTGCGAGGTATCAGTGTCTGGCATCTTCCTGGTTCCAAGGCTGCTCTTCCGAGGGAAGCCAATCGGAAGCGTCGTCAGCTAGGTGAGTGATACTCATTAATGTATTATCCTGTTTTCATTTCATATGCATTGCTGTGTGTATATATATGTATATTATGCACTACTACTGCATATATAGGCATGTAACATTTGACTGTGAATGGAATGATGAACTGATATTCTGTGCTATATTGTGGTTGTGATTGACGGATGGAGGTCGGGAGGATGCAATACTACCTAGGATTATGGATTTGTTATGGTTATGATTTGGATTATGATGGATTTAGAAGATGAACTATGACTGATGGATGTTGGCCGGGCCTGCTCATCGCCAGGGCCACTGTCAGTCGGGTCAGGGTTGTGTGGTACAGACCAGTGACGGCCAGGCCCCTTGGATATAAGAGACAAATTATTGGATTCAGAGAGCCAGGACAGGGGGATTGGCTCTCCATATTGAGATTAGTGTGGTACTGTGGACCATACCCCATCCTTGCTTGATTGGATGATCTGTTTGTTTCTGTGACATAGTGCATAACATGTGAATTACAGTCTATTTGAGGGATACCAGTTTAATATATTAGCTGATATCATTCACTGATTCGAACGCTCATTCCTGTTCATTTTCATTGTTTTCAGGTCAGGGAATGAGCTTGAAAAGGAAATGTAATTGAGTAAACTGTCAATTTTCCTTCGACAGTAGTTTGTATTATTAGATATTAAGAATACATGTAATAGATGTATATTTATAATTATAACTTTAGAACTTCGCAATGTTACACTTTTTACTTGTATATTATTTATTATTCAGTTATGTATCCTACAGAGTTGTAATATGTTGTTAAGTAGAATCCTTATGTAATTATTTCATTCGTGTGATAAACCAATTATTGGCTCAACGAGTTTGTATCTTATGTTGATATTTATTTGGATCTGCTTAACTCCATTTGGGCTTATAGCCTTTTTCAGTTTGGGCTTTCAGTTGTGTGTGTTTTGGGTTAGGCTTACTACGGGCAATGGTAGCCACGTGCATTTCTTGTGTCTTAGTGCTGGTCATGTGCCCTCGAGTTTGGGTTTGACATTTATCATCATGATGTAGGCTATTCAACAATAGCAAACCACTCTTCCATAGAATCTGAGTATAGTCCAACAATTGTATAGAAACCAGGAGTTAATAGATAACTCATCTTCACCCCAATAGCGTGAGATACCCTAGCAGTTGAAAGAGATCCTACATTGGCTAGAGATAGAGGAATCAATTGCCATCAATAACAAGGAGAGTAGATGGAGAAAACCCCCCCCAGAGAAGGCATCCTTCTAGTGCTAAAGGGGGGGGGGGTGTATGGAGAAGTGTATGACCTAGCGAGGAGTTTGCACGCAGAATGTTGAAATCATTCTAGAGGAAGACATTCTCATCATTATGACCGGGCTAAAGGTGACAGGCATAGTAGGAGGGATGATAGGGAAAGAGATAGAAGAATGGATGCTTTAGACAAACGATCCCAATAGGGGAAGGTAGCAATATCCCATGCAGAGTCCTCTTCGCACAAGAGTGGTTGGAGAGTCTGAGAAGATCTTGATCAATGTAATGCTAATGAGATGAGAGCCCTCAAGAAGTTTTGGGAAGAACTTGACAAGGGAAGAGGAAAGAAGTCCTTAGACAAGAATTTGGTGGTCGCTCTAAAATCTCCCTTCACTAGGAAGATTAATTAAAATAAGATGCTAGAAAAGTTTAAACCACCATAGCCAAGTGTAATGGCGAAACAGACCCTAAGGTACACATCCTAGATTACAAGCATGCTATAGAACTCCAAACAACCAGTGATAAAGCACTGTGTAAAGCCTTTAGGGGTTCACTAGAAGGAGTAGCCACAAAGTGGCTTAAAGGATTAAAAGAAAGAGCTATCAGTTCTTTTACATTGCTTGCAGAAAGCTTCATGCATAGGTTTACTACTAGTATCTCCATAGAAAGGAGGACTCAGTCCTTGGAGCAGGTGAAGTAAACAGAAAGTGGTCCGTTAGACCGTATATGGCTATCTTCAATAGGGAAGCTTTAAAAGTGACCAAGCTAGACCAAACTTGAGTAGTTGAAGTGCTTCAAAATGGTATTACTTATACAAATTACTTCAAAGGGTTATGTAGACATGCCTCGCAATCTCTAAAAGAAGCCATGGCTCTTGGTTAGAAATACATTTGGCATAACGATATATACTGTTTTGTCAGTTCGTTAAAAGAAATAGGAGTGAGATCTCTAGACAATCAGAGAAGAAGTCAAAGAGAGAGGGAGAAGAAGAGAAGGAAGATCAATATAAAAGGTCGAGGAGGAGAGGCCTTGGTAGACCACCTCGCTTTGATGCGTCGAAGCTTACTCCTCTTAGTGTTAGCCCAGCAAAGGTGTTTGCCACCTATCAAGACCAAAATATATGGCAAAGACCAAAACCCATGAGGAAAGCACTTGAACTGAGGGATAAGACGAAGTATTATAAAGATGAAGTATTATCTCTTTCACAATATGCATAGCCACAACACCAATGAATGTACATCATTGATGGAAGAGATGAAAAACTCATCAAGCAGGGCTACCTCAGAAAATTCATTAAAAGAACGAATAGGGGCAAAGCAAAGCAAGTTAAGAATAATAGGTTAGCTGGAATAATCCATTACTTGACAGGGGGGCCTGACGAAGAGCCTCTAAGCAAGAATAAGGCCAAAGCCTTAGCCAGAAAGACAAAGAAATCAAAATTTGGGTACTACAATAGGGATAAAATATGGGCTATAAGAGAAAATAAAAGCTGTATTCAAGCTCCTCATGTAAGCTTAATGATAATCCAGGCTATCATTGCGAACTATGTAGTAAAGAGAATTTTAGTAGATGATGGCAGCTCAGTGAATTTGATTACAGATGAAGTTTACAGAAGCATGAGGCTTAAAGAAGAAGAGTTAGAGCTATTAACTAACCCAGTCCACACTATATGGCAATGAAGTCTCTACAGCAGGGATAGCCAAATTGCCATTCACAATAGGCACAACCTCAAATTATGTCACTGTACTAGCAACCTTTATGATCATTAGAATTTCCTCAGCATACAACATTATATTGGGACAACCATTGCTCTATGAACAAGATGCATCAGTCAATATTTGGAGATTAAGAATGATAGTTCCAATTCTAAGAGGAGGAGAATTCCATGTATATGGGATCCATATTAAAGAAGAAAAAAATAGAAAGAGAAAGTGAAGCACTGCTTCGTCAGAACCCAAAGAAGTAGCTATAGTAGAAACCATAGAGAAGAAAGAATAGGTGTTACAGTAGAGAATTGAACAAATAGGAAAGCTGGAAAAATTTTTTGTAGGGGGAGAGGAGTCTCAAGGGCATTTGTAGGTAAACTCTTCTCTCATTGACGACCAAAAAGAAAAACCTCATCAGTTTCTTAAGGAAAATTTATCTAGCTTCGCATGGACATCTGCAGAAATGAAAGGGATAAACCGCAAAGTAATCACTCACCAGCTCAATATTGATCCTTCTTTCAAGCCTATTAAACAAAGGAAGAGGTGTTTTAGGATAAGAAGGCAAGTTGTGATTGACAAAGAAGTTGATAAACTGATGGAAGCTGGGTTCATCAGAGAAGTTCAATACCCCCAGTGGCTCACTAATGGTGTATTGGTAAAGAAAGCAAATGGAAGCTACCAGATATATGTCAACTTTACTAATCTTAATAAGGCATGCCCTAAAAACTCTTTTCCCATTGCTAATGATCGACAAGCTTATTAACTCAACTGCTAGGTATAGTTATTTGTCCTCTTTGGATGCAAAGTAGGGATACCACCAGATCCTGATGCACCTTGATGATGAAGAAAAGACTTCCTTCATTATAGAGAAAGGAATCCATGACTTTTGGACTTAAAAATGCAGGGGGCAACTTATCAATGACTTATGAATGAGATCTTCAAAAATCAGTAGGGTAGAAATATGAAGGTTTATGTGGATGACATGATTATCAAAAGTCGAAGCTTCGAAGGCCATATCCAGTACTTGGCAAAAATTTTTAGTGAAATGAACTAGTTCGACATGAAATTGAACCCAAAGAAGTGCGCATTTTTCATTCAAAAAGAGAAATTTCCAAGTTATATATTAAGTGAGCGAGGAATTGAAATATATCCTAGTAAGGTGAAAGCCATTCTAGACATGGCACCTCCTTGTAACACCAAGGAAGTCTAAAAGTTGATGGGTAGGATTACAACCCTCAATAGATTTATGTCTAGAGCAGCAGAGAGGTACTTGCCTTTTTTCAAGAAATTGAGAAAAAATAGAGACCTTCAAATGAATAGATGATTGTCAGCAGCCTTCGAGGAGCTAAAGTCCTTTATGGTTTTTGAGCAAATCTTGAGTAGACCCCTCCCAAGGGAAGAAGCCTTAATTTACTTATCTGCTTCTCATCAAGCAATTAATTTGGTGTTGAGTAGAGAAGAAGGATCAATTCAGAAGCCTATCTACTACTTCAGCGAGGTGTTATAAGGAGCTAAACTAAATTACATTCTGCTAGAGAAGCTAGCCTATGCCCTGCTCTTATCATCGAGAAAGTACAAAGTGTATTTACAAGCCTATCAATAGATAGTTATAATTGATTGGCCATTGTAGAAAGTCTTGCACAAACCATAACTTCAGGAAGAATGCTCTATGCAATATGGCCTGCAATAGGTCAAGGTCAACTATCAAAATACAAGCATTGACCGGAGCTGCTGTTCAATGGTTACTAGAAACAACCAAGCAAGGTCAAGGAGAATCTTTCACCACATTTCTCACAAGGTGGAGGGCAAAGTGACCCAAATGATACATACATACATACATACATATATGTATATGTATGTATGTATGCATATATCTATATATACATATATATGTATATATGTATATATATATATATGTGTATGTGTGTGTGTGTGTATGTGTGCATATATATACATAAAATTCTTTTAATTTGACTTGATTAATAGTTAGAGTCAATCCTAATCTATATTCAATTTAAATTAGTCTGAATTATGTAATATTCAAATTGACTTGACTTATATATATATATATATATATATATATATATATATATATATATATATATATATATATATATATATATATATATATAATTCTTTTAATTTGACTTGATTAATAGTTAGAGTCAATCCTAATCTATATTCAATTTAAATTAGTATGAATTATGTCATATTCAAATTGACTCGACTTGACTAATAGATGTAACTCTGCGAAACATCAACCTGACTTCACTAATAAATGTAACTCCGCCAAACAAAGCTTAATGGATTTGCCAATATGAAATAAAGCATTAAAGCAGGCGGAAGATTCATACTCTCTTCATCATGTAAGCGTCAAGGGGGAGGTCCAAAAAAATGGCTAGCAAAGAGGACCAATTCCATCTCACCCATTTGCTGTATCTGTTACCTCAGCTAATTGGGTCCCTCCATGAGGAAAAGTTTTGGTAAAAGTACCAACTTGCAAAACCCATAATGCTTCTTTACGCAATGCTATTTGTGTTGTCAGCAAAAGAAGCTTCCTATTTATATTCCTCTCCTACCAAAATAAAAATAGCTTTGCATTTTTAGGAATATATACATATGTGGAACAATTCAAACCTCAAGAAATTCAATTCCTTATATTAAAAAAGTAATTCAGTTAAAAATGAAAAAGAAAATCAAATTTCTTTACTTATAGGCCAACTAGAAGAAGCCTACCTCCAATGGGAAAACTTAAAATAATAATAATGGTAATAATAATAATAATAATAAAAGAGAGAGGTCTTTTTCAACAGCTCAATTTGAGGCCCTACAACATCAAGCATGTCATTGACATATTGTCAAATGCCAATGCGGCAATACCTCATGCCAGCCATGTACTTTTGGTGGCCATTAACTATGCTTCATTTTGAATTTGATAGGTCATTTTACAACTGAAAACTGCTTTAACGGTTTCATCAATTTCTATTGTAGGAAATATCTTTGAAGAAATTTCGCCTATGGTAAGAGCAATCCCATATTTAGTCCAAAGGAAAAAAAAAAATCCCATTTGTTGTTTGTGATTTTTTTTTCTTAGTTAAAATCCCATTTGTTGTTTATGATTTTTTTTTCTTGGTTTATACATATTTCTCATATAATATGATATCAAAACTTAAAATTATTCGAGAGTGATTTGACTTTATATTTGAATTTTTCTAAAAAAATTTAAATTTAAATTTTATTAATTCAAATAAAACAAAGATATAAAATAAAGAAGAGTTATTAATTATAGAGTTCGTTTACTGTAATAAATAAATAAAATTTGTATAATTAATCTTAAATGGTTAGACAATTTGATTGAAGTATAATTCTCCAATCATCTAGGGTGAATGAGAAGATTCTTAATGAGAGTTGCTAGATTCTTGTAATCAATTTGATGGAGAAATTGCATATTTTATAGGTAGCAATCCAAGAAGAACTAATGCCTTTGATGTTCGTGGAAATACTCTTTATTAGCATTTTTATTGGATTTTATGGATCGGGTCTGCTCATAATAGAAAGTCCGACCAGATTAATGTTTAGATAATTTAGTTAGTTTAAATTATCTAACTTAATATCAAATATAAAAATAATCTGATAAATATAAGATAATATTTATTAGATAAATCTAAATATAATATTTATTAATTAAATATTATCAGAACTCTTTACATGATAGATTTTTTATAGTAAAAAATCATCAACACGTTAAAATGAAATTAACGTGAATTAAACAAATCCTTTTTGAGAGAGTATTTTTGCAACAAAAAAAATGAGGAATTTAGACTGTGAAAAAAGAGGTTTTTCGTTCGTTATCGTTTCCTGTGACCAATAATTTTAGTTTGATCTTAATCATTTTCGCATCGCAATCAATAAGTATTGTTGTGATATGTTTGATTATATTTCTTCAATTTTGGACATGGAGGCTTCGACTGGCAATGTTAAGCTAAGTTGCAGTATTTTAAATGTTGTTGGGGTAGACAGCTATAATTTTAGTTTTTTATCTTTCGAAATGAGATGTATCATGGCTAGATTCTTTTCTTTTTGTTTCTTTTCCTTTTTTTTTTTTTTTTTCCTTAGGAGAGAAATTCTTTTTTCAAGATTCTCATTCTTTTAGAATATTTCAATTGTAAAATATTCATTTGAAACTATTTTGTAAAATATTTTTTTTATTTATTTATGCGATGACTCATTAGATCATGGGTTACACAATAAAGAGTAATTATCTCTTTACACTCATAATTAAGGCAAAATTTCATCTAACGCAGAGAAAAAAACTCAAATTTAAGATATCACTTCCACAAGCAAATACTATTTCCAAAATATTTTGTTCTCTTTAATTACATTACTATCTTTTCTCTCATTCTATCAATTAATTTTTAATTTTTTTTTGATAAGTGATATTATTATATGCACTAATACACATATATCAAGTACAAGTGTCAAATTAATAAATATTGTGCACCAAAACACAGCCTAATAATAAATATATATACGATTTGAATGATAGACTGAGATTTGATTCTCTTATCTGCTAAAAAAAAAAAAAACTAATAAATATCGAATAATACAAATAAAATTCAGACCCAATACAAGCAGGAAATAAATTTCGGAGTTGAATCTCAACCTGCCCACTCTCCAACTTTAGTTTTACTGCTAAACCGAAGTCTCATTGACTCGTTCTGTCAATCAATTACTGGCTCACAACTATTGGTTTAAATCAAAATATTGACACTTAATAATAAATTAGTAATTTAAGCTGGAGTAGACAATATAGTGATGAGCTACGTAGCATGGAAACGGGAAACGAGAAATGCCGAAACTGAAAACGAGAAATAGGAAAATGACATTTTTGAAAAATGTAGGAAACGAAATATGGAGAAAACGCGTAAATATAAAAAATATGGAGGTATATATATATATATATATATATATATATATATATATATATATATATATATATATATATATATATATATACACACACAGACAAAAAAAAATACTAAAAATAATAATTATAGATATATGTTTAATAATTTTAAATATATTTATAAATATATATAAATTTATAATAAAAATAATATTAAATTATATATATATATATATATATATATATATATATATATATATATATATATATATATATATATATATATAGGGAAAAATTAAGTCAGAGTAAACTGAACTAGCTGATTTTTTTTTTTTTTTTTTTAACTTGGAAACAAGTTTCCGTTTATGGAAATGAGTTTTCAATTTTTGCAAATTACAAAAACGTGCTTAAAACGTTTCAATCAAATTTTGGTGAGTTTTCAGACACGAAACGTTTCCAAAATAGGAAAACGTGATATTCTGAAAGTTTCCGCGCAACATAGGTAATGAGCTAAAGGCTCAGTGTACAAAAGGGAATTTATTTCATTGGTAGAAATGAATAGGATTCCTTCATTTCTATTATTTTGAATTTGTGGATTTATGACCTTTTAAATTAAGATGGTGATATTGGCATTTCCTTTTTAGTTTTAGAATTCTCACTTTTGTTTTTTAAGATGACTATAATATTCTTATTTATTACATTATTTAACTAATAAATATATTTATTAATTAAGTTGTTTAACTAATAATTCTCTTAAAGAAATAATGTTTAAATTTCATTTACTTTTATTTTTTTTATTATTATTTTTAATTCATAAAATATTTTTTTATTTTTTAAACAAATCCAATCATCATCAAGTATTTTATTATTTTTTTTGAGTAACGAGGAGAATTGAATATGAGTCTATTGCTCAGACTGTATATGCACTTATTATTAGATTATATTTTGGTGTACATCAAGTACTTTATTTTTAAAAAAATAAATAAATAAAATTCAAAAAAAATATGGCACCCATGAGAAAAAGCAAGAATTCATAAAAAAAAAAAAAATTAGAAATTTTCTTTTTCTTAAGAACCTTTGATCTTGCATCATTTTGTAGTTTTTGAGTTATATGAGAAAAAATCACAGAAAATTATAGACAAATACATGATTAAGAAAACAGAAAATCCAGGAAAGAAAAATAATAATAAATTAGAAAAAAAATGGAAGATAAAGGTGGAATATATAAATATTATGAATTAAAAAATAATAAAAAAGATAAAAATAAATCCATGGAAGAAATATTTTTTTTTTGTAAAATATTATGAATTAAAAAAAATTTAAAGGTTGTTTGACTTATTAGAATTATTAGTTAAACAATATAATTAAAAAAGGATATTTATTAGTTAAATAATGTAATAAATAAAATCCTAATCATTAATTAAAGTTGTTTGACGAATTTGAATTTAACTATTTGAGCAACATTTTAAAATCCAGCATTAAAGCAAGATCAATTATCCTTTGCAAGAAGAGCCTTGTGGTGAATCACAGTAGAGCATTGTAGAATTGAAATTGAAATTCCAGGTTCTTATTCATCTTGTTAACTTTTTATTTTTCAAGATTTTCATTCTTTCTATCTTTGATTTTATAATTCTATTGGGCACCAACCAGAAAAGTGATTGGGAGTCCCACATCTTTATGGTGAGACTGAAGTTAGGAACCCCACCAAAGACAAGTGCAAACCAATCATAAAGTGGAAAAAATTCTATCGTGGAGTCTGTTTTACGCTTTCAATTTAAAAATTGGAAGTATCTTTCCTTTCACCTTCAACCCCTTCACTCCCACGTAAATGCAGCGTTGAAAGGGCATCATCATGAAAAATCACTACTTTTCAAATTGCATCTTTGAAAAGGCAAACCCTTTTTCACTGTTCCCCAATTTAAAATTGCAAAAATCTTACCAGAAAATTGACTCTTCAACAAAAAAGGCAATAAAAAAGCCAAAAAAGTGTTACCATAAAGCATTGAACCAAATCAATCTAACATTAAATTAAGTACATGATGTAAGAATCATCTTATTAGTACATTAAGCTGATCATGTCATGTATACTTTTCATTTGCCGCACAAATCATAAGTCATCTCTCATTGCCCATTAAGGCAAATAGCCATTGTTCAAATGCTAATCCAAGTATTCTCCTTTCTAAAACAAAGTAAAGAATGATTTTTCTTTTTTCTTTTTTCTTTTTTCTTTTTTAATGGAAATAACAAGAACCAAGACCCGATTATTACTCGAATTCACACCTAAAGCTTTGTCACCCTTCCATTCCCTTTCTTAGCTATATAAGCAAAGATTGAAGAAAACTAAGATCTTAAGACCAAGTTAGTATTCAATACGTGCTCCAATCCAGTTGTTAGCTCAGGTGATTGATTCCATTCAATCCATCTGAAAATGAGTCAATGGCATACACATCAAGTCCCCTTGTCCGTCCAGGTGCCCCTCCCTTGAGTGCAGATACATCCAAGACTATCCTGCTTGATCCACATAATCACAGTTGCAAGTTGATAATCACACCATTTAAGCACCCAATTTGGATGGGACATAATAAATTTGGAACATGAAAAAAAAATTTAAAGATTAATTGTTTGGAAACGAAAATTCAGACAATGAAACTCACAAGCTCTTTGATGCTTTCTCCAGTTCTGGTGTTCCACAATTAATGATGATCTTATTATCGATTTTGGATATTGAATGTTCCGCAGGCAGATTAATCCCTTGAGGTGCTGAATTGACATGGTAAGATATTAACCACATGTTCTAAGGCATGAAAGAATCATATTATATACACAACAATACATGGAAAGAGTAGAAATCTTACATGATTTCTGACTAGCTACCACAGTTCCATCAAGTCCCAGGAGTTTCTACACCAAAAAAGAGGCACTATCAGAACACATAACACATTTAAACTTAGCCTGGGTACAGTAATAGAATTTACCTTGAGCTCCTCATAACAATCCTCAAGTTTATCATTATACAAAATATGATCAAAGATGCCTGATGATTTTCCTTGTTTGATCTCTGCCTTCGCATTTTGGAGCCGCTTAAGAACCTGCTCCTCCGCCTCAGTCCCCCTATTGACAGATTTTCAATCAGAGATAGTGCAGGAATATATACGAACGGAGAAGTCTTCAATGGAAATTTTTGACTCACCTTGCACGAAGTCGCTTCTCAAGCTCCTCCATTGATGGTGGACAGATAAAGATGAAAATTGCTTCCAGAGAGCTAGTTCTCACAGATCTTGCCCCTTGAACATCGATGTCTAGAATACATCTCTGTAATCCAAATAAATATGACATGAATCATACTTATAAGCTTCTGGAAACAACAAAAGAACACTTCAAATTTTCAGATTAAAATAATTTGATTTATATTGAGAAGGCCTTTTATACAGAAACAAATCCCTTTTCCAGGTTCACATTGAACACTCTTTGAGCAGTGAACAAATTAGTCCTAAATGTCACAAAGCATTCAACATACGCATGCTGTGATTGACATTAAGCATTTTGCTAGTCAAGTTAGAAACATTAAAGGTGAATATTTTCTTAGCTTAAGGTAATCATTCAAATGATACTTTGTTTCTCACAACACATTTTTATTCTCCAGTTAGCATCCATACTAAAAGAGGGACAACATATTTTATTCTCCAGTTAGCATACACATTAAAAGAGGGAGGAAGAAGAGCTTTACCTTCCCTGCATCTGCCACCACCTCAACAGCTTCAACACTGGTCCCATAGAGGTTTCCATGAACAGAAGCAAACTCAAGGAATTTCCCATATTGTATCTCTTTCTCCATAACACTTCTCTCAGTGAAATGGTAGTGCACTCCATCTATTTCCATGGCCCTTGAAGCACGGGTTGTGTGGCTTACAGAAAACCCAAACATGGATGGGAATTCCTTCATAAGCATTGATATTAATGTTCCCTTACCTACTCCTGAAGGACCACTAATAACAACTGGCTTCTCAGCATTGCCCCTCACACCCTTACTCCAGGCAACAACCTCTGTCCCCAATTCCTGTTTTCGCTCCCTAACATACTGAGTATCCACCTGCAAATATTTGAATTCAGATACTGTGCACAGTAAGCTAATGAATAATCTATTCTGATTTGCAGAAAATACAAAGTCCAACTCTCATCTTAACATCTGAGACAAGTATGTTTCATAATTTGAGGAAAAAAAAAAAAAGAAAAACAAATGCAATCCTAATTTTCCCCGAATAAATCTCAAGAAATTTAAGCTCCAGAATACAAACCTCAAGAAACCACACACGGTCATCTGGTGTAGATCTCTTCTTAATGATCAAAATTCGATCATCATTCAATGATACTGCTGAGTAGCCTCTACATGGCTTGGGTTTTGTTCCCAGCACAGTTGGAATTTCCCTAACAAAGTGAATTCTACCAAAAATTAGAAATCTCAGATCTAAACACTCCAACACAAATCAATCAACTATCACATAAGCATAGCTATAAGCTCACCAATTCCCAGTAGCTTTATCAAAAATTTGAACTCCAATAGATGAAGGGGATTCATCATCACTACCACCAATCAGATACTGCCAAAACACAAAATATCATTTTCATAATTAGCAAGGAGATTGGCCATATTGCTTACTCTAAAGATAAAAAGGAAATTTTAGAGAAAAACCAAATCAGTTTATCAAGCATTCATACTGTTTTATCTTGAATATTAATGATTGTCTCAGTCTCTTTAGATTTTAAATCAAATCCATTCTGATATCCATTCGGTAGCTCATCAACAATGAAAGCTGGGGCCTCTCCCTAACGACCAGAACAACATTCAAACATTAAATCACAATAAAATAGCTTTATTTATCCACATTTCAGTGTCATTATTACACAGGATTCTGGTTCACTCTTCTTTTTTTTTTTTTTTTTTTGTTTCTAATTTCAATCCAACAATAAAAAGAACAAATAAATTAAGAGCTCACCATGGAGAAACTATGCCTCCAATACAAGATTCAGCCTGATCAATAAACATGGAAAGACAATAGATCAAATCAAAAGATCCATATTGCAATACTAATTTTGAAAGGACAAACTTGACAAAAATAAAAATGAAAAATAGACCCCACAAGACATACACCACAAAATGCAAGAAAACACCAAAAATGAGAGGAACAAAATAAATATTAATTCAAAAAAATCAAAATCCAGATTACCATTGAGCCTTCCAAATGAAAAACAAAAAATATTGAGTCAAAACTACCCCCCAAAAGAGAAACTAAACTAAAAAAAAATTTGAACTTTAGATTAGCACACAACATTTATGTCCCCTTTAAATCTCTGAAAACAACAATTAAAAACAGAACAAAAACATCACACAATCAAGAGAAGAAGAAGGGCGGAAAATAACTGACAAACAAGAGATACAAAAGATTAAAAGAGGAGTAAATTATGGAAAAAAAAGTTCAAAAAAAAAAAAAAAAGAAAGAAAAAGCCCATCTGGGTATAAGCTAATACACAGATCAAGCCATTGAAACCAATGAAAAATGCAAAATAAAGCTTAAAAAAAAAAGGCAGAAAATTGAGACCCATATATGTACCTGTGTTTATAAGCAGAAAACAATCTGCAATAAACAAGCTTTTTGATGGCTAGAGGCAGAGATATTTCATAAAGAGAAGATACAATTTGTGTTGCTTATGAAGGCTAAAGAGTTTTTTTTTTAATGGGTATTTCGTCAAATAAAAACAAACTTAGGATACAAGAAGAAGAAGAAGAAGAAGAAGCTGTGAGACAAATACGAGAAAGCTTCTCATATTTGTAGGCGAAAGAGAGGTTTAGAGAGAGAGAAGGTTTAACCTTTGAGAGAGAAAGGACGGGGGTGGGCTGGGGTCGATGGCTTTGCTTTTGGGGTCGCATTTATTTCACGAAACAACAAACCGGCTCTAATTTTCTTGACTCTTGTGAGATGCAACGAAACTTCTTTTTTCTTTATTTTATTTTTATTTTTTATACACTGTTTATATATTTATTATTTATTTATATGTAAAATATCCATTTATTTTATGAGATTTGAATAAAATAATAATAATTTAAAATATTACTATTATTTTATAGTTTTTCCGTTAAATAAAATAGTCAATCAATAAAACAATTTCAATAATTCTCCCTTAATCAACATTAAAAATAATATTTTAATGTAAAAATCAATATTTTTTATCCAAAATACCCGTTCTACCCCTCATGCCACCTTAAAATATTTTCACTGCAAGAACATTAACTCCGCTTTTCTTTTCACCCCGAAGTCGGAATCTTTTATAATTTGTGAAAAGAGCCCAAAACTAGAAGATTGGTGCTTGGGATCGGAAGGGATTATAATATCAAAGATAAAAACTGAAGAGAGTATGGAAAGTGTTGGTTTGAGTGAGGAAGCATGGAGTTATTGGGTTTCTTTGTGGTTTTTAGAGGTTTGGAGAAGAAAGAAATGGAAAGATGGATTTGATATTTGTCTTAGCATTTAGAATTTAAATTGGTTGTAAAATATGATCTAATTTCAAAGATTAAAAATTTAAAGTTTGAACAAAATTTTAAGAATTAACATATAATATAATTTCATGAAATTATTTTCTCTGTTTGTGTCTATATTAATTTGTTTTAGTAAGGGGCAGGTAGAAATGAAAATTTTAAATATAAATGACAAGCATTTTAGTTTTTTTTTTTTATAAATTTTTAATGGTAAAATTGACATAAAGACTATTTCATTTTACCGAATAAAATTATAAAAATTAAATAGTAACTTTTCAAACTGTAAACATTAAATTATTATTTTATTAAATATCAAATATTAAATAGTACTCTACCTTTTATTTATTATAGTGACAAATTTAGAAAAAAATTTTATGGGTCAAATTTTTTTGCATAATTTAAATTGAGTGATATATATAATTAAAACAATTCTTATATATTTAAAAAAACTTTTGCCTAAAATAAGAGTGACTAAATATAATATATGATAAAATTTCTAACTAAAAAATTTTTATATTTTAGGTGTTAGTAACAATAGCCACCCTTGATTTCCCTTAGCTTCATATTTATTATGTGTTATTTTATATACTAAAAATGGTTTAAATAATTTAATTTAATGAAATAACTTTTTTTATTCAAATAAATAAATAATATATAATGGAACCAATTAATGAATCTTTAGTTCATTGATATATTAATTTAGTAATATTGAAATTTTAAATTGATTTTTGAGTAGGATGATATATCTATATAAATTCCAATTTTTATTTAAAATTTCTAGGGTATATATATATATATATATATATATATATATTCCAGTTGGTGTTATTATCTACATATATGGATATATACATTGGGATCAGGAAGATAATAACACCAACTAGGAATTTTAAATAAAAATTGGAATTTAGAAATTAGGATTTCATTGGTAGGGTTGCGGTGCATGTGATAGTGAGACCGTGGGGTGTTAGATTGAGTTGAGTGGCTACGTAGAAAAGTGACACGTATTATATTTTATGATTTGACTTGACAGCCTTGTTCAGTAAATATGAAAATTTTTTATTTATATTTGGTAGGAAAATACTTTTTTTTTTCTTCCTATTTTTTTTTTCTTCCTATTCATGGGTGTATCTTGGATCAATTTGATAATCAATATTCATTTTGTTACCCTAAAATTAATTATAGTTGAATTAGTTAAGATTAATATTTTTTAGACAAAGAGTCTTTTTATTTCAGTTCTATTAATATTAAATTAATTAAACAGTGCAATTAATTTAACATAATTTATGGTATATAAGTTTAGGAGTGTCGTTAACTATCAATTAAGAATTTACGCAATAAAAATACTCTTATTTTTAGATATATAGCTAGTCTGTTAACTTTTGATCAAGGATCGATCTAATATATATATATATATAGACACACATGTTGTAAGAACTATCAATAAAAATTGAATATCGATATCAAATAATAAATATGATGGTGAATATTTATATTGTAAGTAACTATCAATTCAAATAAAGATGGTCATATAAGTATGGAGCAAAAGTGATTTTTATTAATATGAGTGATAAAATAAATAATGTACAATGAGATTTTTATATAGGGGATTACCTAACCCTAAGATAGTAATATTTCGCAATGGATAAGCTAATATTTGTTTAAATTTCATACTCATTAAAAGCTCATGAATTGAGATGAAGACGGGAGGGGGCAGAGAAAGATATTGAAATTTCAATGTTATATGAAAGTGATTTTTTTAGAGTTGTCTTCCAAAACTTTCTGATATTTTGTATCTCTATTATTTTGTTATAATTATAATTATATTTTTTAAATACGACTCAGCACTTGAATTAGTAAAATAAAGAGTTATGGATCAATAAATTCAACAAATGTCAAATAAAAAGTTAAAATGAAAATAATTAAATAGTAATAGATATTTTATGAGATAATTGTTATTATTAATTTTTTATTTAAATAGATATAAAATAATATTATAAAAAATAAATAAAAATGAGCTTTTTGCTCAAATGGTTAAAGATCATGACATCAGTCCTTGAAGGTAAAGGGTGAGATGTCCATTATTGTATAAAAGAAGGATTTTTTTTTTATTTAATTTGAGAATGTTGTCCAAGTCATCATACCATACAGACTTTTGATTCAGTTTTCTATTAATCCAGTTTAATTGGCGGGATAATTGTAAATTTGGTGTATAAATTTTTTGAATTTTCTTTTTTGGCTTTTGGATTATTATTATTATTTTTTTATAATCAAGTATTTGACCGGAGCAAATCTCTATTAATATGATGTTTTGCTCTGATTTCAGAGTTGCTTGATAGTGCAAACTTAATTTTGTGGACCTAATATATCACTAGTAAATTTATCACATCATATTTTTGCTAACAAACTTAAATGAGAAGACAAAATTATCCTTATTAGATTCTCTCCTCCTCTCATTGTTTCTTCTTCTTCTCATCAAATCCCTAAAATAATAACCAACATCAACTTCATCTCTAGAAAAAGAATTATTTGCATAACTAGCACTGAATCAAAATTATTTCCTTCTAATATTTTTAATTCATCATGTATTGCACATAAGAAAAATCTACTTCTCATAACTGATGATTTGACACAAATCTTACCCGCAATTACAACCCAATGATCCATCAACATTGACAAAAGTGCTCTGCTCCAAGATTCACAAAAATAAAGATGGACACCATAAAAATGCTGAAACAAAACCAATAAAAATTTTATGCAAGTTACTGAAATTCTTGAAAAGATTAAAACTACATCCACAAAGAAGCAAACCCATTAAATTCAAGAACAACATGTATGTTAAACTCTTTAATTTCATAGAAACATTGATTAAAAATAAAAAATAATTGTGACTAAGATATTATTTTCTTGTTAATTAAACTAAAAACCAATTAAAATTTTATATATATATATATATATATATATATATATATATATATATATATATATATATATATATATATATATATAAAGAAAAAAGAGGGCTTACCAGCCTTGGTAATGAGAGACTTCAAATTTAGAGCCCAACCTCAAGAGAGTCATGTCATTAGAGTAAATGAAGCTGTTAGGATCAATACTTTGAATGCTAATTAATTATAACGGCAATTATAAAATAATCACAAATGAGAAATGAGAAATATCAAAATAAGAGTGAAAGAATTTATATTATTAAATATTTTGATGAGAGTATAAAAATTCTAG
Organism: Reutealis trisperma; assembly: GCA_947687605.1. Classification (NCBI taxonomy): domain Eukaryota; kingdom Viridiplantae; phylum Streptophyta; class Magnoliopsida; order Malpighiales; family Euphorbiaceae; genus Reutealis; species Reutealis trisperma. Next base: position 689,338 of record CANTUT010000138.1, on the reverse strand, counting down.
CCATCTTAATAATGCCAAAATGCTTTTAATAAAAGCCTTAATGCACTAACAATAAATATGAAAAAACAAAAGAATAAAAAAAATATACATGTTTTTATGACTTTCCTAATTTGTGGCTCTCTCTTAAACTCTCATATAATTATCAAAGAAATAACAAAAGTTTTATTTTATTTCTCTGCACTGTCTTTACAAATGAAATCACATACATATATATATACTATTCTAATAACTTAAATTAAGAAAAGACAAAGCATACAAAATGGAGAAAATTTGGCTAACTAATCCTAGTTTTTAGGATTTGTTTTATTAGTTTAAACAAATTAATTTAAGCCATCCAATTTTAACAATCTCCACCTTGGCAAAAATTAATTTGCCAATGATTTTCTAGAGTCTCCATTTCCAAATACGCTTTGGACACTAAGCATCATAAGGAACAAGACCAACCATGTCGAGGCAAGCATCAAACTTCGATAATGATAATAGTTTTGTCAACATATCTGCTAGATTCTTAGAAGAAGCAATTTTGTTGACCAAAACTCGACCATCCTCAATAATATCTCGAACAAAGTGATAGCGCACATCAATGTGCTTGGTCCTTTCATGGAACATTTGGTCATGAGTCAGATATATGGCACTCTGACTATCACAGTAGACTACTGTAGCTTCGTGATTGCCTGTAAGTTCACCAACCAAATTTTGCAACCATAAAGCTTCCTTGATAGCATTAGCCACTGCCATTTATTTAGGTTGAGTCGTAGATACTGCAATAGTTGACTGAAGTGAAGCTTTCCAGCTAATAGAACTACCACCAAAAGTAAAACAATAGCCTGTAAGTGATCTTCTTCAATCAAGATCTCCAGCATAATCAGAATCACAATAACCAACAAGCTTTTCTGTGGATTTGCCAAACTCAACACAAAAATCAGATGTAGCTCTCAAATACCTGAGTATCCACTTTACTGCTTCCCAGTGAGCCTTTCCAGGACATGACATATATCGGCTCACAACACTAACAGCCTGAGCAATATCTAGGCGTGAACATATCATAGCATACATAATCCTACCAACAACACTAAAGTAAGGCACACGAGCCATATAGGACTTCTCTTCATCAGAGTTTGGTGACTGATTTGCTGATAACTTAAAATGTGCTGCTAGAGGTATGGAGACTGGCTTGGCATTTGACATGCTAAAATGATCAAGGATTTTCTCAATATATCTTTGCTGGCTTAGATATAATTTACCACTTTTATGATCACGAATAATCTCCATACTTAGAATTTTCTTTGCTGGACCCAGATTCTTCATCTCAAATTCATTATTCAAAAGAGACTTCAATTTCACAATTTCAAACTTGTCTTTAGAAGCAATGAGCATGTCGTCAACATATAATAATAAATAAATAAAAGAATCATCAGAGAGTTTTCCCAAATAAACACAATTATCGAAAGCACTCCTGGAGTAACCTCTAGAAGTCATAAAAGAATCAAAGCGCTTACACCACTGTCTCAAAGACTGTTTAAGTCCATACAAAGACTTCTTTAATAGGCAAACGTGGTCCTCCTTTCCTTCCATAATAAAACCATCTGGTTGTTTCATATAAATTTGTTATTTTAAATCACCATGCAAGAATGCAGTTTTAACATCTAACTGCTCCAATTCCATGTCTTGCATGGCTACCAAGGCAACCAAAGTACGAATAGAAGAATGTTTAACAACAGGGGAGAAAACTTCATTATAGTCAATACCTGCAACTTGACTAAAACCCTATGCAACTAACCTTGCTTTATGTTGAGCATTCTCAACACTAGGAATCCCTTTTTTAGTCTTATAGATCCACTTACACCCAACAATTTTCTTGTTTGGTGGTGGTTTCACAAGCTCCCATGTACCATTCTTTTCAAGGGAAGCAATTTCTTCTTCCATCACAGCAAACCACTTACTATTTTCTAACTAGATATGGCTTTATTATAAGTGGTCGGATCATTATTGCCATCTACTTCACAAGCGACTGCTAATGCGTATGACACACAATCATTATATCTGCTTGGTGGTCTTATCTGTCATCTTGGTCTATCCTTGGTAATATTGTGCTACTCCTGAATAGGCTGAACATCATCCAATCTAACCAACTCATCTAAAATAGACTGAGAAGGTTGTGAAGATGAACTAGGCTCTACCTCCACCTACAACTGAGTATTCTCTAATGTACTTGAATCACTAGCAATAAAATTCTCCTTACGTGGAGACAACATATATGATTCATCAAATGCAACATCACGACTGAGAATAATTTTCCTGCTTGATGGGTAATAAAGTTTATAGCCCTTCACACCAGAACCATAGCCCACAAAGATACATTTCTTTGCTCTAGGCTCTAACTTTCCATCATTGACATAAGGATAAGCAGGACAACCAAAAATTCTCAAAGATGAATAATCAGCAGGCGTACCAGACCAAATCTCAATTGGAGTCTTAGCCTCAAGAGCTGAATGTGGAGACCAATTCACCAAGTAGGCTGCTATAGAAACTGCCTCAGCCTAGAAAGACTTGTCTAAACTAGCATTAGACAACATACAATGAGCTTTCTCCAAGAGTGTGCGATTCATTCGCTCTATCACGCCATTTTGCTGTGGTTATCCAACGCACGTACGATGTCTGACGATACCTTCTTTTAAACAATAACTTGTAAAGTTAGACTCATAAAACTCAAGCCTATTGTCAATTCAAAGCCTTTCAATTTGTCTCTTTGTCTGCTTCTCAATCATAGTTTTCCACTGCAAAAAGACTCTAAACACATCATTTTCATTTTGGAGAAAATATACCCATACCATTCTAGAGTAATCGTCAATAAAGGTTAACAGATAATTTGCTCTGCCTTTTGAAGAAACACGAGATGGGCCCCATAAATCTGAATGGATGTAATCAAGTGTACCTTTGGTTGTGTGTACACCCTTCGAAAAGTTAACCTTTTTATGCTTACCAAACACACAGTGTTGACAAAATTGAAGAGTACCCGTGACATGTCCACAAAGTAAGCCCTGCTTGCTTAAAGAAGCCCCGCTTGCTTAAAGAAGCCATCCCTTTCTCGCTCATGTGTCCGAGCCTCATGTGCCATATCTTTATAAGATCTTCCTCGGACATGGATGGTGAAGCCAAAGCAGAAGATCCTGTCACAGTACTTCCTTGCAATATATATAATCGGCCAACCTTATTAGCTTTCATAAGTACTAAAGCACCTTTAGACACCTTAAGAACTCCACCTTCACTTGAGTATCTGCAGCCATTGGAGTCTAATGTACCCAATGAAATTAGGTTCTTCTTTAGGTTAGAAACATGATGAACATCATATAAGGTCCTTACAATGCCATTGTGCATACGTACTTGAACGGTCCCCTTATCGAAAACTTTGCAAGCTGCATTGTTGCCCATCAAAACAACTCCACCATTAAATTTTTCATATGTGGAGAATGCATTTATCTCATGACACATATGGTAAGAACATCCTGAGTCCATGATCCATGCCGAACCATTCCTTATAATGGTATCTGCAATTAACAAAAGATCATTCTTTAACTCATCAGCTGCTACACTTGCTTCGGCTTCAGAATCTTTCTTTGTGTCACCATTTGCTAGATGTTTTTGCTTGTTTTGTAATTTGAAATATTCAACCTTAATGTGACCCTTTTTCTTGCAATAGTTGCAAGTCAAATTGCGATGCTTTGATTTAGATCGGCCTCTTGATTTGCTGCTACTGCCTTTTTCAAAAGTCCTACCTCGAACAATAAAACCCTCGGCTGTAGAGATACTTGAGTTGTCAGTTAGTTGATTTTCAATCAGGTCACATTGTAACAATGCATTTTTTTACATCTTCAACCGTTGTCTCCTCTTGCCCATACAATAAGGTCTCTCTAAAATTCTTATAAGATGGGGGTAAAGAACATAAAAGAGTGATGACTAAATCTTCATCATCATTAATAACATCAATATTTTGCAAATCCATAATAATCAAAGAAAACTCAAGGCGAGTCTTAATTGATTGACCTTCCCAAAGTCGAAGATCCTTAAGATTGCTTTTCAAAAGAAGTCGATTAGTCACACTCTTAGTCATATAGAGTGACTCTAATTTTAGCCACAACGCTGCTGTGGAGTTTCTTTAGCAACTTCATGAAGAACCTCATTTGATAAACATAAATGAATAGTAGACATAGCTTTCATGTCAATCTCCTGCCATTTCTCGTCTAAGATTATTTCAGGCTTTTTCTCCTTTCCATCTAAAGCCTTGTCTAAGTCATTTTGAATTACAATAGCTCTCATTTTGAGTTTTCATAGACCAAAATTTACCGATCTATCAAATTTCTCAATGTTGAACTTCATTGCTGCCATTTGTAACAAAATTAGTTGGCAAGCTAATCCAACCAATGCTCTAATACCAATTTGTTAGGATTAACACTCTAAATGCCAATTAATTATAACGGCAACTATGAAATAATCACAAATAACAAATGAGAAATATCAAAATAAGAGCGAAAGAATTTATATTATTAAATATCTTAATGAGAATATAAAAATTCTAGCCATCTTAATAGTGCCAAAATGCTTTTAATAAAAGCCTTAATGCACTAACAATAAATATGAAAGAACAAAAGAATAAAAAATATATATATGTTTTTATGACTTTCCTAATTTGTGGCTCTCTCTTAAACTCTCATATAATTATCAAAGAAATAACAAAAGTTTTATTTTATTTCTTTGCACTGTCTTTACAAATGAAATCACATACATATATATACTATTCTAATAACTTAAATTAAGAAAAGACAAAGCATATAAAATGGAGAAAATTTGGCTAACTAATCCTAGTTTTAAGGATTTGTTTTATTAGTTTAAACAAATTAATTTAAGCCATCCAATTTTAACAGAAGCAATGAGCAATAATGGAAACAAAGAAAATAAAAGGAAAAGATTATCCAAGTGAAAGTAAAGCAGAGATTTGTGTAGCATTGTAAGAGAAAAAGGTAGTGATAAGTTACGAAAATCTCGAAGGGTGGCCATAAAGAATCCCAAATATTTTGACTAAAGAGTTGTTATTGTTGTGCACTGTGCATATGAATTATGGCCTTAAGATTTGTTGCTTATGAATAGGTCGAGTTAATGTACTGGTGCTAATCATTAGTCCTATTTCTTTTAAAATAGGAATAGTTGTTAATTTTGATTTGTATTTAAACTCTTCAGCAATTAGTAATAAAGGAGGCAAATTTTCAATCAATTAATTGTGGTTTATTCTCACCCTAAGCAAAATAAAATTTTTCTTTAATTTTCACTTTCTTATCAACTTTGGTTGGAACCTATCAGTGGTATCAGAGCTAAGTATCATAGCTACCAACAAAGAATGAATTGAAAATCTAGAAACAGCCATGGAGGACTCCGAGACCACTTAAGCAAATTAGAAGTAAGTGTGACTAAAAAGCAAAAACATATGGAGATTACCATGAGCAAGGCAACAGATTCTTTGCTTTCAAAACAACAGCCATCGTCTAGCAATGTGAATTCCTTCATCAGGCATTCTCATAACACTTGAGAGGAGTCCTAGGGGAGTGCACGGCCATTATTTTCATCTAAATTGACCAAGCTTAAGTTTCCTAAATACTCTAGGGATGACCCTACTGAGTGGTTTACCTAAGTAGACCAGTTCTTTGAATATCAAGGCACCTTAGACAATCAAAAGGTGTACTTAGCTTCTTACCATCTTGAAGGAGAAGTAAGCCAATGGTGGAGATGGTTGCATCAGACTCATAAGGATGAGGAGGTGACTTAGGAAATCTTTATTGAGGAGTTATAGGCTCGATTCAAACCTTCTGATTGTGAGGATTTCAACGAAGCTTTGTCAAAAATCAAGCAAATTGAGTCTTTGTGTGATTATTAAAAGGAGTTTGAAATATTGGGTAACCATGTATAGGGATGGACATAAAAGGCTTTGGTAGGAACTTTTATGGGAGGACTCAAACCTGAGATCGTGGATGGCATAAGGATGTTCAAACCAAGTCATTGAAAAAAGCCATTAGCTTGGCAAGAATAGAGATTAACAATTGTCTCGTCAAAAGAAAAGAATTTTCAATCGAAATGTGATTGATGATGCTACCTCAACAAAGTTCAAAGCTGCATCACCTATAAAAAAGCTTACTTGGGGAGAATGCAGAAGAGAAGGGCACAAGGGTTATGTTTCAATTGTGATGAAAAATTTACACTTAGTCACAAATGTAAAGGTCCTTAGCTGCTTTTGTTAGAAGGAGGAGAAGAAGGGTTAGAAGTTGAGGAGATTGCCTGTTCAATAGAATCTCCACCACCAAAAATTTCACTTAATGCACTTACTGGATGGTCAGCTTACAAAACCATGAGGGTGAAGGCAAAGATCGGTCAATACGAAGGGGTAGTCCTTATTGATAACGGCTCAAATCACAATTTCATTAATGAGAAAGTTGCCAATATATTGCAACTACTAGTGATTCCAACTGAATCTTTTCATGTCAAAGTGGCAAATGGAAGGACACTTAAATGCCAAGGCAGATTTGAAAATGTGTAAATGGTTCTTCAAGGTATTTCTTTCCACATCACTTTATATGCTTTACCATTGATTGGGCTGGACTTAGTTTTAGGTGTTCACTGTTGGAATAATTGGGAATGGTGATGTGTAATTAGAAGTGATGGAGTTTCAATGGAACAACCAAATTCACTTATTGCAAGGAATCAATGCGCACACAATTCAACATGCATCAGAGAAAGACATTTGCAGAAATATACGACAAAAGAATTCCATGTTTTCCATCTGTCTTTAGTCTAATCCTACATCACCAGAGGTGCATCTGAAGATGAAACAATTAGTGGAAAAATTCAGAGTTCTATTTCAAGCACTAACACATCTTCCTCCTACAAGACAGATAGATCACCACATCAACCTAAAAGAAGGGACTAAGCCCGTTAATGTAAGGCCCTGCAGGTATGCCTATTTTCAAAAGCTGAAATTGAAAAACAAGTGCATGACATGTTAAAATTGGGGTTTATTCGAACTAGTACTAGTCTTTTTTCGTCTCCTGTCTTATTAGTTAAAAAAAAAAAAAAGATGGGTCATGGCATTTTTGTACTGACTATAGGGCACTTAATTCAGTCACTATAAAAGATAGATTTCCAATCTCTACTATTAATGACACATTTGATGAGCTCCATGGAGCTACTCATTTTACCAAGCTTGATTTACGGGCGAGATATCACCAAGTTAGAGTACATCCTACAAATATTCATAAAACTGCATTTTGAACCCATAAGGGACATTATGAATATTTAGTCATGCCCTTTGGCCTTTGTAATGCACCATCTACCTTCCAAGCCATTATGAACTCCATTTTTTGCCCTTATCTACACAAATTCATACTAGTTTTAATTTATAGCCCTAATTAGAGCATACAACTTGAACTTGTTGAAAAGGCTTTTGAAATATTATGGCAACATCAATTTTTTGTTAAAATTAGCAAATATGCTTTTGGGTTACAAGAATTGGAATATCTGGGCCATATTGTAACCTTTCAAGGGTCAAGATGGAGTAAAGAAAAATTCAATCCATGTTTAATTGGCCCAAGCCTACTAATGTCTCTAAGTTACGTGGATTTTTAGGCATTATATGTTACTATCGAAAATTTGTTTGCAATTATGGAGTGATAGCACGACCTCTCACCAATCTCCTTAATAAGGGCCAATACAGATGGATTGATGAAGCTGAACGTGCCTTTCAAGTACTCAAACAAGCGATGACTACTACTTTAACACTAGCTATGCTAAACTTTAATGAGCCATTTATCATTAAAACGGATGCTTCAGGTGATGGTATAGGGGCTGTGTTGACTCAACAAGGAAGGCCAATCACATATATGAGTCAAGCTTTAGGTATCACTAAGCACTCGTAGTCCATTTATGTGAAAGAGATGCTAGCAATCATCCAAGCAATTCAGACATGGAAACCGTACTTATTGGGTAGAAAATTTCACATTCAAACTGATCAAAAGAATCTAAAACACTTGTTAGAGCAATAAGTCGGTACATCGAAGCAGCAAAAATGGGTGGTTAAATTGCTTGGGTATGATTATGAAATCAGCATAAACCAGGAAGAGAAAATAGTGCAGCACATGCGTTATCACGAGTATAAGGTAGTTTTAGACTTGATACTTTGTATGTACCTCAAGCTCAAATATGGGAAGCAATTAAAGAAGAAGCTACTAATGATCCATACATGCAAAAAATCGGTGCTCAAGTAACTAAAAATCCAGGTGAACTATATAGATGGCAAAATGGGTTGGTTTGTTTTTAAAATCGTGTAGTAGTACCTCCTCAATCCAACATCATTCAATAACTTTTGAGAGAATTCCATGATTCTTCAATTGGTGGATAATCAGTTGTTTTAAGAACCGACAAGAGGATTGCACAACAATTTTATTGGCCATCTATACACCATACCATAAAAAATTATGTTGCCGCTTATAAAGTTTGTCAACGAATAAAGAGTGATATATTATCACTAGTTGGGCTCTTTCAACCACTTTCACTTCCTCGCAAAGTATGGGATGATGTTATAATGGACTTCATCGATGGATTACCACCTTTGAATGGTAAAACTTCAATTATAGTTGTGGTTGACAGGTTGAGCAATTCAATGCATTTTTTAGCATTATCCCATCCTTACACAGCAAAAGTAGTAGTAAAAAAGTTTTTGGAAGGTATTGTAAAACTCTATGGTATGCCTCAAACAATCGTCAGTGACCGAGACCCAGTGTTTATCAGTCATTTTTAGAGAGAATTCTTCAAATTATCATACACATAGCTGAACATGAGTAGTGCATACCACCCTCAAACGGATGGACAGATGGAGATGGTCATGAACAGTATCATCGTTGTTTTGCTCATCAATAACCACGTAAGTGGCATTCTTTTCTTCCATAGGCTGAATTCTGGTACTGTACTACCTATCATGCATCCACAGGGATGACTCCTTTCCAAGAGTTGTACGGACTACTTCCTCCTTCAATTTCACGCTACCATGAAGGTTCAAGTCCAGTAAATGAGGTAGATCAAAACTTAGCCATAAGAGATGAACTGTTACAGCAACTTAAGAGAAATCTCCATGTACCAAACAATCAAATGAAATAATAAGTAGACTCTAAAAGAAGAGACATTGATTATCAAGTTGGAGATCTTGTATTTTTAAAGCTACAACCTTACCGTCAGCATTCAATGTTCAAATGAGCTTATCAAAAGCTTGTCAGCAGATTTTATGGTCCTTATCAAATTGTAGAAAAATTGGGGTAGGTAGCTTACAAGTTTGCATTGCCTACAGGATCCCACATCTACAACGTCTTTCATGTCTCATAACTCAAAAAGAAAATAAAAGATGTAGTTGCTGCTACTACTGATTTACCACCCATGTCTGATGATGGAGACATGATTATGGAACTTGAGAAAGTCCTAGACACTCGCTGGATCAAAAAGGGGTCTAAATTTGTTGAAGAAAGCTTGATTAAATGGAAGAGATTACTAGTGGATGATGCTACATGGGAAAATACTCAGGACTTAAGAGATAGATTTGTGCACTTGGACCTTGAGGACAAGGTTCCAGTCAAAAGGGGAGGTAATGATAAGTTATGAAAATCTCGAAGGGTGCCCACAAAGAATCCTGAATATTTTAACTAAAGAGCTGTTATTGCTATGCATTGTGCACGTGGATTATGGCCCAAGATTTGTTGCTTATGAATAGGTAAAGTTAATGTACTGGTGCTAGTCATCAGTCCTATTTCTTTGAGATATTTCCTTTAAAATAGGAATAGTTGTTAATTTTGATTTGTATTTAAACTCTTCAGTAGTCAGTAATAAAGAAGGCGAATTTCAATCAATTAATAATGGTTTATTCTCACCCTAAGTAGAATACAATTTTCTCTTTAATTTTCACTTTCTTATCAACCAGGTAGCGAGTCTAAAGAAGCAACTCTAGTGGCTATCTGTGGAGCTTTAGACCATTAGCGCCACCATTCTCTTCCTTCGTTGAAGCTATTTTGGTGGTGCTGGGCCATTTCTGTATGATGAAGAGAGGCGGAGTGACAGTTACATCAATGGGTGTGTCAAGGAAGTCTATGGTGATAAAGGTGATGGTTCTTATTTGAGGGAAAGAAAAAAAGGAAGAAGAAGGGAGTGGAGGAGGGAAGCCCAAATTGGAGCAAAGCACCATGTTGATAGAAATTTGTTCAAACACTTAATTGCAAATAATAATAATAATAATAATAATACCAAAATAGAAAATTTCAAAAAATTTAGATACCAAATTTATAATTATTTCTTTAATCAGCCGAGCTGGTTCGAATATGATTATAATTGTTATAATATAATTTTAATAGAAACTTGATTTTAGTTTTCTGAAATTTTTTACTTATTTATGGATGAAAAAAATAAAAATAACTGTTCGATTTAAGAAACATAGAGAAAAAAATCAAAATTAATTTAAAAATTAAAAAAAAAATCTTAAAATTTAACCTATAAAATTTCCAATTTACCATAGTTGCTCCAGAACGTCCAAAATTTTATCTCTCAATCAATAGCAGTAGCATATATCATTAATTTTCATTTTTTTTTCTCTTAAAATATTTTTATTTTTATAATTAATTAAAATTTTAATTTAATTAAAAAATAAGTATCAGCTGTTTGATAAAATTGCACTTTAAAAAAAAATATATAAAATTGATATTTTATGTCAAATCTTCAAATATTAGCAGTGTTAGCGTATTTCACACTTAATAGGAAAACCATAAGAATTTTAGAGTTCGAAAACAAATGAATGGCTTCTCTTAATAAAAAGTATAATGCATTTTAGACGTCTTCACAATTTTATTCTGATTTTAAATACGTGTATATTATATTATATTTCATATATTTTATAAATATAAAAATATCTTGAAAAGATCTACTATTTATTTAATATTATATACTTATTTGAACTGATCATTCTATACGAGCTAAATCCATATCCTACTAAACCACTATTATAAATAGTATTTTTTTTCTCCATAAAATGGTTAATAAAAATTCCAAACTTTTCAATACCCATAAATTATAACTTTAATAATTGAAGCATCGGAGTCGTTCCTAAATACATTTCTTAGCCTTCTAATTTTTTGTTTTACAGGCATCTAAAATTGCATAATAATATACTTGAGATCTAAATTTATCTTAAGCGCATCATTTCACAATATTAATACATTTTTTAATTAATGTTTGTAATAAATAACATTTAAAATATCTTACAAATGTATTTATTTAATGATAATATATAAAAATTATCTTATATATTAAATTTAGATTATGTCATAAGCAATTAATATTCCCTTGGCAATATGTTGAATGGGTAACTAAAATTCGTATTCTATTTGCAAATTGTATATAACGTAATGCCACGGGTATACATTGCTCCCATATCCCCACCCCCCTCTCCCACCGGGCCGGCCCGCCCCCCACCACACCCCACCCCCACCCGACACAATATGCCATCAGTCCTTTTAGTGGTTATGAACGAATATGCATCAAATAAATCAATAATGTTTAGAATTTATACAAAAAGTTTGTGAAAAGACATCTTAAGAATTTATTTGATACAAATGAATTTTATAAAATTTTATGAAATTTATTTGAAAATTTATGGTCAACTATGCATATACAAATTTTTGAATTTTATATTTCCATTTTAATGAAATTAAATTTTATGAAATATTGTATTTGTAATATTACGAAATCAATTATATTTAGCTAAAACTTTTAGGGCAATTGAACTACATATGCTCTTTTTAAAAAATAATTATTAAAATATGCCCGTCTTAAAAAAATTTACACAAATATGTTAAATTTTTTGTCAAATATTTTTTTAAACATAAAACCGGTATTTAAAATATTGGTCTCATAGTGCATTGTAGATAAAAAATGCTCAATTGAAAAAATTAATTTATATTTTAAATTTTTAAAATTTTGCTTTAAATTTTCACAATTAGTTATTTTTAATATATATATTTTTAAAACATATAATTTGTAAAAGAAAATATTATATAAAAAATTTACTATTTTATACAAGTGTAACAAATTTAAAAAAGAAAATTTATTTTATGCTCTTCTTATGATTATGACTATTACTGCCCATATTTATAGTAAGGTGAACTTTTTTTTTTACGGAACTTTTATTTTATGTTTGGTATGGCATAATAAAATGTAATATAATGTAAACAGATACATTTTTAGTAAAATATTTACACTAAAAATATATTTAATTATATTACATTATATCGCATTATAACATACCAAGCATACTTTTAAGACTTTTCCTTGGAAATTTGTACATCAATTGAATATATAAAATAATAATACAAATAATTTTTTTTGTTTACTATAACTATATTTTTCCATTATATATAAATTTTAATTAGAATATTTATTTATTTCAAAAAAATAAAATATTTTTTTAAACATATAATAATTAAAATATATTATTAGCTTCATTATATTAATTAATAACAAAAGTTTGTAAAATTAGATTAAAATTTATAAGATATTATATTAAATAATACATCAGATTGAAAATTAATTTTTTAGGTGGTCTTTTTAAAAAATTATTGTCTTATTATTTTTGTTAAATTTGTGTGAGATAATAATTTTTGTGAATATAATAGTTTGTGAGTTTGTATGTTGTTTGTAATAGTAATTTTTTTTTAAAGATTATTGTCATAAAAGAAATCACATAATTTATAATAATGATGATGATACAAACAGTAATAATAATAATTTATAAATTAATCAAAAATATAAATTATAGTGGCAATAATTTTAACTTTGAAGGAAAAGATATGGATAATTAATTATATTTGAACGATTTAGAGTTTCATTTCTAGTGCGTTTATATTATAAATAAATTAGAATTTTATTTTATTTATAATTTTTTGATTTTAAAATGGGTAATATATTTTTAATCAGATAAAAAAAATAAATTTGATATAATACACGAAAATTGACCAATGATGTTATGATAAATCATAAAAAAAAAAAGGTTGCATTTTCTCCTATTAGTGTTTTTGCCTAGAAGTGGCCATTAGATACATTATTAAACGAATAAAATATATTATTTATAAAATAAATTATAATAGTTTTAGTAAAAACCAAAAGAATAGTTGGCTTTGTGCACGGCTGCATATAATAGAAATGCATATACACTTTTTAAAAATTGTGAAACAAGGAAAAATCATAATCTTTTTATAATATGCTTGAATTTAATTTTTGAAGTTAGACTAAAATAAAAAAATTATTTTTATTTACAAATTTTTCTAATTTGCATTTAATAGAATATAAAATTAATTTAATATAGTATAAAAAATTGGCTCAGGGTACGATGTTTTGCTAACAAAATAATATATACTACCAATGACACGACTCAAAAGTGCATTCACTGTAAAAAATTTGTTTGATAGATCATAATAAGATGTGATGTAATATAATTAAATAAATTTTTAATATAAATTTATATTAAAAATTTATTTAATTACATTGTATTATATTTCATTACAGCCTATTAAACTCACATAATAGTATTAGAGTTTTATTTAACTTTAATTGGTTTGCAAGCTACTTTGCTCCATTCCCAATTAAGTTATCATGTTCTACGGTTCTAAGAATATTGGGGTTTGAAACGAAACTAATGTTTTTTAGATTGAAAGCTTAATGCTGTCTTCATAGCCAAAAATAGTGCTTCAAATTCGCTCATTGAGTTACTTCTAAAAGACATGTTATAAAGTAAATTATATATGGAATTTTTTTTAAAAAAAATTAAAATATACAATGATGAGTGTAGATACAAAAACTAGTTGCTTGTGAATTGCTTTTAAAGCACAAACTTTTCTCTAAAAAAAAAAAAATAGAGAAAATGCAAGGAGAGTTATAAAAGATAAAAATTTAATCTCTCTTATTTGAATAAGAAAGATATAAAAGGTTCAATTTGAAATTTACCATCTAAGCTTGTTTCGATAAAAAAAAAATTCCTAACCATGTCATAAGTCTATCAAAACAAAAACTCCCTTTCAATATGAGCTTAAAAACTGATAAAAGATAAATCTTGCACCATCAATTGAACCATAGAGCCATCTAGGACCATAAAATCCCGACAACCGACAACCAAAGTCATTAGGCCCAAGTCTAACTAAAAAGTATGCACATGCACCCCACTATACTAGCCATTGACTAGTTCATCAACGGGCAACTCGCTGGAGCCTACCTCACTAAAACCTCTATCTTGCCTTGCCAGCAAGTGATCTCACAACCAGGGGAGGAGCTTTGAAGGGACATGGGAGGGCCATGATTTAAAATTTCTTTATATATATTATATAATTAAAATTATGAAATTTTTTTTATGCATTCTTAATATTTAGCCCTCTCATAATAAAATATTCAAGTAATTATAAATAAGTTTTAATATTAATATAATATGTAAGTAATTAATTATTATTCAATTACTTGTTTGACTTTCATTTATCTTAAGTTAACAAGTATATAAGAATAAAACTTCTAATTAGCAAATCTTTTAAGGTAAAAAAAAAATAAAATTTACCCATTACTTTTTCAACAGAGGAAATAAAAAAAGAAAGTGTCTTTTTAAAACTTTTTTCACCACACAAAAAATTAACAAAAGTGAAAGGCTTTTTCAGTTTTCTTCAATCTATCTTGTTATTTGAGTTTTTTTTTTTAAACTTATTATTTAAATGCTTTTAATTTGGCCCTCCGAAAAATTGGAGTTAAGCTCTGCCACTGCTCACAATTTGTTTTTCTCTAAAGGAATATTATTAGCACCTCCCCTCCAAGCATGTCCCATACACACACATGAACAAGACCACTAACATAGGAGGATGTGAAAATAAGAAACAAATCAAATAAACACAAGGTTTTAGAGCTAGCAGTCGAACTTGCCAACACGCAAATTTCATTATAACGCTATGCAAAATGTAACGTGACCGTAATCTCTTCCTCAAATGTCTCTACATGGCACCACGGCTACAATTTCTAGAGTGCAAAATGGGAAGATAGAAGCCTATGCTTTCATAGATCCAATAACTTGCACATTGTAAGCTATTCTTACCTATATAAAAATAATATTTATCTTCTCCAATTTCATAGCATAGCAACAAGTTACTGATTTAAGCATCAAACAAATTTTGCCAAACCGAAAGCTTGATCTTTTCTATGTATGTATTGTAGGATTAATCCCATGAAGTGTTTTACAAATCCAAATCAGTATCACATCACATCTAAATCTATATATAAGACCTTCAGAACCCATCAAGAATATATCTCCATATTCAATTCTTATATTTATCTTGCAAATTGTTATAAACAATAATAGCCAGTAATATATATACATTCATTGTTTTATTTTATTATTTTTAAAAAAGGAAATACCCTCGTATCAGATTTAAAATGAGAAAAAGGAATTGTGATTAAATATTGGATTGACAGCGAAAGTGATGGTGGGTAGGGGTAGGCTGTAGAATCACTGGACTCCATGCATTGAGAAAAATTCACAATTTGAAATTTGGAATAAAAAAATTCATCAAAAGTCAAATAAATCTGGTACTTGATAATGCTACTGGATTTAGCCCTACTTCATACTTTATACAAAAGAAAATGAAAGGCTGGCTGACTCTCTGCATATATTACACCATCTTTATTTGTTTTTATTATGTGGTTGGTAACCTAAACCTAATTATTTAAGTTGAGCTCATCAAGTACTATTTATTCACATGACAATTTGAGATTAATAACATTTGAAAAGAGAGAAAAAAAAAATATATTCACACTTTTCGCAATTTTAATTTTAATTTTATTTAGTTTATATTTTTTTAAACTATTTTAGTATATACTTTCTAAAACTTCTCTTTGTTGATAGTTCTGTCATATCTTGCTGGTTGAAAGTTATTTTTAATTATGAGTTTGGTGACATATCTAAAATTGCAACATTTTAAATATTTGCAAAGATAAGATCGTTTTGTCACATTATTTTAATATTACAGTTACAATTTTTAAAATCTAACTATATAGTAGTTGAATATTTTATTAAATATTTGCGATATGGGAATTAGTTTACTTTTATTAAGATAGTTGATTCTATATTAGATTATTTCCTATTGAAATTTGTATACAGCCACTAATGATTAATTAAATTTAAATTTCTTTCAAAAAATATTTTAGTACATATAAATTATTATTATTAAATTTAAATCTTATTTTTAATAATTTTATATATTAATATAAAAATATAAAAGGACTGACTAAAAATAATAAAAAAAAAAAAGTATTGATTAGTATATATATTTTACTTGCAACTTACATAAATATAATAACGTGAAAAAAAAAAGAAGCTCAAAGCGAATTTTTTTTCTTTAAATTTCGTATAATATTTTAAAATTTATATATGATATATTTATACTATATATAAATGTATAGAAGAGGGGCATACCCAAATTTATGTAGGAGTTTTCACTTAGTATTTTTTAATTGTGTATTTATGATGGATAATATGGCTATTTATTAATTAAATAATATAATTATCTAATTATATTTAATTTAAATAAGAAATGATGAATTCAATTAGAGTAACGAAAAAATAAAATAATTATCATTTAATATATAGTTAATTATATTACAAATTTATAAATATATAATTATTATAATTAAATAATTAATTTAATTTAATCTAATTTAAATGAATAAAGAATATATTCAATTAGAATAAATAATAAAATAATTATTATTTAATATATAGTTAATTATATTTAATTTAAATAAAAAAGAATTCAATTATAATAGTTTTTTTTTAATATTAAGAAACTTTTTGAGCAAGTTTCTTAATATTTGAAAAAAAAAAAAGAAGTTTGCTCAAAAACTTCTTAATATTTGAAAAACATAAAAAAATATTTTTTTCATAAGTTAGAGAAATTCTAATTTGACTTTGATTATTCGAATATAACAAGTTAGAAAAATTTTAATTTAATTTTGAGAAATTCTATTGTAAATTAGAAAAATTATTTTTAATTCTATAGGAAGATGCAACAAAAATAGAAAGTATAATAATTGAGAGTTTATTTAATAATAATGAGTAAAATCCTATTATTGTATTATCAAATTTCAAAGTTTTTATTTATAATGGTATATTTTTCTCTAAAAAAAATCAACTTATATTATAACGGTATGTTTTTCTCTAAAAAAAAAATCAATTTGTATTCTATAAACACTTAAATTTAATTTTTTTTAATTTTTTATACTATAGCCGAGATTCAAATATTAATATTCAAACAGTTAATTTAAATTTAATATTTTAACTTTATATGAAAATATTTGAATATTGATGAGATATGCAGTTGACGAATACAAAATAATTTATAGATGTATGCTTTTGTAACATATTATATTATATTAATATAAAGTTTAATTAATCATATATTTATTATATCACTTTTTATTTTAAAATTTTATTATATCTTTTTTTATTTATCGTAGAAAGAAAAATATCATAGCAAATTTTCCAAGAAAATATTTGGTATGAGGGAAAAAGAATATTATTTTATTGTGAGATTAACCAAACAATATCAGCTAAAAAATGAAACTAAAGCTTTCATTATATAACATATTCAAGATATATTAATGATAAAAATAAATATAATAAATATTAAAAAGAAAGAAAAAGATGAAAAAGCTTCACTAATAAGATAAAAATTCAAGATCGAAAATGATCAAAATTTTATAATTATAACATAATTGTTTTTTTTTTACAGGAAAAATTATTTAATTTTTTTATTAACAATAATAATAGACCAATTTATTTATTTAAATATAATTTTAATTTTCAAAAATAATAGTTAATTAGTTATTTTATGAAAATATATTGTATTATATTTGCTTATATTTTGATATTTAATATCAAAATTGTAAAAATACAAGTTATTACAATAGAACAAATTAATAATTTCATTAATTTATGTGGTTAGAATTAATAATATATTGTAAGTATGTTTATAATACTATATTAAATACCTATATATTTTTTCAAAGGTAAGAAAATGAAAAATTAGTAAACAATTTTGAAAGTTTTTCTTTAGACAAAAATTATTATTTTATATTTTTTAATTAAGAATAAAAACAATATTAATAATAAACAAAATGTTTGTTCTTTTGCTTAGCTAAACAATACAAAATTTCTTTTTTAATAAAAAAAGAAAAGAATAAGCAATATTCACACTTGTTAAGATATGATTAAACTTTATTTATTTTTTTTTTTTTTGCATATAATGTCTATTAACAACAAGAAAATTAATTTATAGTTGCTCTTTAATTTTTTCTCTATTTGCTAAGTAAAAAAGGACTAATAAAAAATTCAAACTATTAAATCATTTGAAGGAATAAAGCTATTAAAAATTTCAAATTATTAGATTATCAAATAAATTTCAACTTATATTAGAGAAAATCTCTGTTCAAAAAATAAAATAAAAAAAGATAAAAGTATGACATTTAAAAAATAAATGTAGAAAAATAAATAAATTCAGTCCAAAATATCTAATATAATATATAAAAATATATAAAAAAGTAAATTTTTAATATAAATTGAAAAAGATAAACTTAAATCAAATTTTATATTATTTTCAATCAAAAGATTTCTTTATTTTATATTTACTTTGGATTGAATAATCGAATCATTATAAATTAAAAAAAAAAATTTATTTTTTATTTATTCAATTACTTATTAACATTAAGACACACACTGATATATAAGTATAAAATCAAAATACAATACAACACCCACGAGCTCTGCTGCTTATTCTAGAAACAATATACTATTATTTCACATACAATTTAGTATACTGCATAATTGTGTAATTATAAAAAATAAATTAGATTCAAATATTTTATTTATAAAATTTTATAAATACTTAATTTTCTCAAATTTGAAAAAATTGTATTTAAACTAGATTAAGAAATCGAGAGAAAACAATGAGTAATGATATCAAATATAACAATAAAAAGAAGGTATGAATTGTACCAAAAACTAGTTTTTAAACATATTCTTATCAATTGACTTACCATCTCACGTGTTCAAACTTTTATCTCACGTGTTAAAACTAAAAGTTAATTGTTCCATAATATCGCTTAATGAAACTAGAATAATGTGCAAAAAATTTAATATAAATATTATACATGCAGAAATAACAATAAAACAATATGCAGAAAAACAAATGTTAGTCCTAAGGATACTACTGCCACTGGCTTAAAATGAGAGATATCTTTTTCATTTAAAAAAAAAAAAAGAAGTTCCCTTTAGTCTTTGTTTTACAATGCTATTAATAAAGTACAAGGATAAACGATACTTAATATAGAGGTGTTTTACCATAAATAATTATACGTTATATTGTTAAGAGGTGTTTGAGTATCTATTATGAAAGTATTAGTCAAATGTGAAAAACTAAATAAAAGAAAGCAACTTACACTAACAATATAGTTTATAAAAAAATTTTATTATATAACAAATATATAGTTTAAAAAATAATATCACATAATGTTTATTTAAATTATTTACATATCATGTATCATTTATGCTAATATTTAACATATAAATATTTGTAAATTAAATTGCATTTTAAAACTAATTATTATGAAGATCAATGTGCAAAGTACGTTAGAAAAAATTAAATTCTGATAAAATATATAATATAAGAAAATTTTAGTCTGACTTGCTACTATAATCAAAAGGGGATAGTACAGGAGTGCAAAAAAAAATTATATTCATATTTTTAAAACTTAGTTTATTAATTTCTAAATAATTTGAGTTTGTTTCCTAATTTTTTATGCTAATAAGAATTTAATATTAGCCCATAAATTAATTAATTATAATTAATTAATTATATGCAGTATTAAAATTTATTTAAATATCAATTTTATTTAAAAATTTAATTTGAAGCACGTTTGACAAAAATTAATATTTTTAAAAACCCCTAAAATCTTTGCTATTATTTAATGGTTTTCTTGAAAATTTCAATTTTTGATTTGAAAATTTGATTTCATTTGGTAATTACCCATTTAAATTAAAAAAAAAATGATAATAATCACGGCTTTCATAATTTGCCAAGTATTTTACTATTATTTGCTGTAGAAAAAAAAATGCGTCTATATTAGTGAAAGAATCGCATGCTCTAGTTATAATTAATTAATCATTTCTCTAATTATTCAATAAATACAAAAAATAATATATGGTTTAAATTTAGAAAAAAGTATAAAAACAATTAAATTCGAAGAAGTATACACTGAAAATTTTTCTAATATTTATTATTTCACATCTTAAATAAATTTAAGTTTGTTGATACTTAATATTTATTTTTCTATCTAAATTCTTAAATAAAAAATAAATAATTGGAATTTCAAAGTAATTTTTTTTTTTGACAAAGTAAGAGATTTTATTAATGAATCAAATCTAAAAGCAACAAAACTCTTATAAACATAGGAGCTTCTTGCCAAGTCATTGGACTAGCATGAGTATGAGCCACACGAACAATCGCATGTACAATCTCATTCGCTCATCGCCAAATAAAATAGACAGTTACATTATATAAACTGTTCAGAAAAGATCTACAAATATCTAATAAAACATTATATTCAGAGTAATCCAATGAAGGTGAAAAAAGACTATCAACAACCCATTTTGCAGCAAGCTTAACCTGCATATTACTATACCCAAGTACCACTAATTGATTTAAAGCCTCTAACAAGCACAAAGCCTCAGCTTCCTTGAAGCTAAAAGCATCTGAGTAGCACTTGCAAAAACCTTACAAAAAAACACTTCGAGCATCATGAAGCACTAAACCAACTCCAGTAGAACCTCATTTATTATACCAAGGCATCAATGTTGCACTTCACAAAAGGATACATAGGACACGTCCATTTGGAACAACTAGCTCTCTGGTAAGATGTTGTACCAACCTTCACGTTAGCTTTCCTCCATGCAAATAAAAGATTCACGCTCTTTGGACAACATGTATAGGGAAGCATACCTGTTTGTTCCATAACCAAGAATTATGTTGTGACCAAATACCCCAAACCACCATACATCATTTAGCACATAAGTCACTATCCTCTCCATTCAACACCATTGGTAGCCAATTAGGCATGGACTCTATCGAACCATATGGAACTAGACCACAAATGTTAAGCCAACATTTCATAGCATACAGGCAATCCAAAAACAAGTGAAGTGAATGCTCTCCATAAGACCCATATAATACACATTCATTAAGCATATCCATCCCCTACAGCATAAGATTATCTCTATTTGGTAAACAATCTAGTACAATTTTCTATAAGCAGTGCTTCACCTTTGGCATAATAGATAGTTGCCAAAAATTTAAGCCACTAGTTAATAACAAAAGGAGGGTTCTCAACAGACTAAGCATTACACACCAACCCACAACCATATTTCCTTCTTGCCAAAATGTCATATCAGCTTATCACATTGACCTTCCAAAGCAGGAGGGACTTTGTAAATAGCTTGGACATCTCGTTCAATAAAAAGCTCATGTAACAATTCCATATCCCAATCCATAGAACCATGAATCCTCAAGTCATTCACTACCTAATCTTCCAACCTAATTACAACATTAGATTGAATATAACGATTAGTATCCTCTCTTAACCAAGGGTCACGCCACACACTAATAGTAGTCTTCCGCACAACTCTCCAAAGATAACCAAGTTGCAAAAAAAAAAAAAAAAAAAAATCTCGAAGACCAAATGCTTTTCCAAATAAAACTTGGATTAGCCCTGAGTCTAGCAGGAAGAAAGTCGCCCCAGGAAAATATTTAGCTTTGAGCAATTTATTGACTAGAGAATTTGGTTGATCAATTAACCTCCAATCTTGCTTTGCAAGAAGAGCTAAATTAAAAGCATGAAGATTGCGAAAACCCATACCACCTTCTACCTTCCTAAAAAACAAATGCTCCCACAAAAGCCAATTAATATGTTTGCCACCATTAGCCTTCATACCCCTCCAAAATGAGTTCCTCATTTTTTGCAATTCATCACATAATGACACAAGCAAAAGAAAAGTACTCATATAATAGGTTGGAATCGCTTGAGCAACCGTCTTAATAAGAATCTGCTTCCTAGCTTATGACAAAATTGACCTTGCCAACCCTAGATCCTTCTCCACAGCCGATTACGCAAGAATGCAAACATTGCTTTTTTTATTCTGATCAATCGAAGAAGGCAACCCTAAGTACCTTCCAGTATCAAATGGAGCAGAGACACTAAGCAAATGACAAATATGAAGTCTAACTTCCTTAGAAACATTGGGGCTGAAAAAAAATGCCTAACTTATTAAAGTTAATTGCTTGGCCCTAGTCACTCTCGTATCTAGCAAGTACATACTACAATGTTACACATTTCACCATTTTTGCTTGAACAAAGAAAAAACTATTATTTGCAAATAATAAATGTGAGACACTAAGTGCCCTCTGCAGATTACCGACCTATGTACAATATCGCTTTGTTCAGACAACCGAAGAAGAAAGGACACACATTCACCACATGAGACAAATAGGGACGGAGATAAGGGATCTCCCTATCGAATATCCCTACTTGGCTGAATAGGACCTACTTCAGAACCATTCACGGCTAGAGAATATGAGACAAAAGTAACACACATCATAATTCAACGAATCTAGGTATCTGAAAATCCCATTTGAACTATCATTGCCTGCATATAATCCCAACTAATACGAGCATAAGCTTTACTAATATCAATCTTCAATGCCACTAACCCCTAGTTCTCCACGACTAAATGTCACATAATCTAGTTATACAATTAAAATAAATGGTTAAACATTTTTGTATTTATTTTTTTAAGAGTTTTATAAATTGAGTTATATGAATATTAAGGACAAAAGAAAGTAAAAAAAAATTATGTGATTTGACATTTTTACACTTATATGTTACAAAAAAAGTATGTAGTTTAATTTAGTAACATTTTATAATCCACAACATTAATACTATTAGTTAACTCTGACTTAACATAGTCAATGATGATGTGTATTCTTGAGTCATATTTCATTATTTTTTATAGTCATGTGAATAAGAAAAAAAAAAAAAAGGCTACAAGCGCTACGTTAGCATTATATTGGCATTGATTATGCCAAATCAGCATGATTAATGGTGTTAGTAGTAGAAACTCTAAATTGCTAATGAAATAAATCACAAATCTCTCTTTAAAAAAAAAATTCATAAATCTATAAGTGCATAAGGGTGAAACCATATATATATATATTTTTTGTACTTTCTAAAAAAAAAAAATTTACAGCACTGTTGAATATATAGCTCAAGTTGCTTGTGGGATATATAAACAAATAATCAACTAATTCTAGATTTAACTAGAAAAACTGGGAATGAAATTTTGATCATTCAAGTCAATTCCCTCTTCTTTGACAAAAAAAAAAGAAAAAGTAAATTCCCTCTTCGTAAATTTTTTATTTTTTTAAATGAAGTGATGGATAGTGATTTTGTAGCTTCCTGCGTTTTTCATGTTTGAGTACAATGAGCTTGGACCATGTCGGCCAATTTGTCAGTGTCGTGAGACCTAATTAACCTAAATCAAGAATAAAAAGAATTTGGAAGTATTATATTGTGTAACATTGCTTATGGACAAGAAGGAGAAGAAGAAGAAGAAGAAGAAGAATAGTTTGGTCCATGGATGATGGATGATTGGTACTATCTTCTTTCTTATATAAAAGGATAAAATGGAAGTCAAAGAATGAGGCTTTGGCTATGCAGTTTCATTATTTACACTTGTTTTTAAATCATTGGCATTTGAATTTTGGATTGTACTATTGCTATTAATTTCTTGAAAAGGAAATGAAGTTTCCTTCAAGATCAATACTCCCTCTTATTTAGCTATTGGTAGCAATTATTAGTTAATAGCCGATAATTTTTAGCTAATTAATTATTATTAAATATTTACTAGAATTATTATTATCTATTATATTAAGAATAAATATTAATATTATCTTTTTATTTAAATATTATTTTTAATTGAATTTTTTTTTATTTAAATAAGTACGAGTATTATTAACCAAAAAAAAAATAGATATAATTATGGAGAACCAAAAAGTTAACAAATGCATTAAAAACTTTGCCAAATATCCACTAAAAATTGTTATATACTAAATGAGAATAAGATCATAAGTAATGTTTTTTCTTTATTTATAAATGTTTTGTTTTCTAAGTTATTAAAAAAATAGATTTAATACGATCCTTGGGTAAAAGCTGATATGTATATATATATATATATATATATATGATACCGTCTTATAGCTAAATATAGTATATATTCTATTATACTAGCCACACAAAGGTAGTTTTTCCACTTGCAATTTATCACTCATTTTTTTTAATGGTATCCAAATTTGAAATTTTCAAGTTGTTAAGCTTTATTATGGATATATCCTCCCTCTTGAATACTTAAATCTAGCATTTGGGTCAATTCAAAAAATTTATTATTTGAAAAATTCAATATCTTTGCTAATGTCATTTTTTTTATTAAGCTAAATTAAATGCATTATCCAAAAAAGTTTTATGTTAAGATAGCCAATTAAATAGGAGTATTAATAATCCAAATCCAATTTTAAAACCCAAGTGTTAAGATTAAAGCGTTTGGTATATTATAAGAGTATTTATATTATTATTTATTTTTGATGTGAGATCTGACTAGTATATAGTACGATTGAATAAATGAGTAATCTACATGGTTGATACACATGTGAAATATAGAACTTAACGATAGACGATTCATATAGCATATGCAAAAATATATAAGTGTAAAACAATGAGTTTAGTTCAAGCTCTGATATCATATTAAGAAGCTAAATCCAACTTTAAAACTTATATATTAAGGTTGAAGGGTTTAACATATTATAAACTCTTTATATTATTATTTATTTTTGACGTGGAATAATTTCTCTAATAAGGAGTAAACCGATTCTCTAAATTCTTTAATATTTTTCAATGATTTTCTTTTTGAAATCAATTTATATTGATAATTAATAAATAATTAATATTTATTGTATTTTACCTTGCTTCCTATCACGTAGAAGTAAATTATCCAATCGAAGGTTATATATATATATATATATATATATATATATATATATATATATATATATATATATATATATATATATATATATATATATATATATATATAATTTCTGTAATGTAAATTTCAACTGAAATTTAAATTCATAGTATCATTATTTCACTTGTATAGTATTTGGGCTATCAGCGTTACTATTTATTGGCAACTTGCCAACTTGTGATGACTCAGACAAGCTTCCATGGTTATCTGTAAATTAGTGGGAACTGCAAATTGACAACTTTATTACTTTTATTACATTTTTTGTTCATGGAAAACACATCAAATTCTCGAAACACTTTTTCTATTTTATGTGCCAAAATTATTTATAGTTTTCACAATATTATTTTCTTGATAATCTTTGTTAAGTGTCGGTTTGTCTTTTATAATTAGGCTGATTTTGACAAATTGTTTTTACTCTGTTTAGGGCTTAACTAAATCATTATTTTTTGAAGAAAAAAAAAGAAATAGTTTACAGTTTCTCAAATATGAATTTTATTAAAACTAGTCAAATAAATACATTTTTGAAAAAGAATAACCACAATTTAAAAAATTAGCTCCAAAGTTAAATGGAAAGAGCTTGGACCATGTCATTGCAGACCCAAATATTCTTAAATATTTTATTCATCAATTACCATTCTAACAAGTGAGGCAACTAAAAAAGGCAACATAAAGACCAGTTGCACAGAAAAAAAAAAATTATTATTATTATTATTCTTACCTTATCAAGTGTATAGATTTATGTTGTATATTAAATCAATGAGTGATAAAATATTTTAATCAATATAACTCGTTTGTCTATTTTTTGATTTATGAAAAGATACATTAGAACCTCTATATAAAAATATCCTTAAAACTCTACTAATTGTATTATTATTGAGATATTATAATTTAATAGAAGTATAGTACAAAATTTTCTTCTAGTATGAATTAAATACCCAAAAACAACATTCTTAATTGCTAATAATCCTCTACAGTCTACTGGCCCTTGAGTATCAGAATACTATGAAGATACAAATCTTGAACCTATGAATACACATAAACCAACTTACTCTTTCCCTCCAGAAGCTTACACTTTTCCTAAGGATATTTTCATATATATATATATATAATTATTACTATATATAGGTATAATTTCTTAGTACGATACTTAAAAGTATTATAACTTATTACAATTTATAGATTATTTTTATTTATAATTGGCCCAAATTGAGACCAAAATTTTTTATAACAATATAGAGATTATTTTTATGTAGAAGTTCTACTGTATTAATATCTTTTTTTATTCCGCTTATTATTATTTTATTATATTGATATACGCATTCAGTGTAACCAACACTTATTATTTTGTTCATTTTGATTTTGCTATTTCATTTTCGAATAATTTCATATTGTCATGTTGTTGATTCTGATAGTAAGATGCCTCAAATATTTTTGAATTAAAAGCATTCAGTATGCAACTTGATTGGGGCTACGCATGTCTACTGCATGAGATACTCTTGCCTATATTTCAACATGCAAGGTTGCTGTATAAACATGGTTTGTATGCTTAGGCAGAAGTCAGAACATTGCATTACATCACAGCAAATCAAATATGAGTTCTAGTAGTGGCAAAAACCACAAATTCTAATCACAAATAATGAAAAACTTTCACACCATCACAATACAAATTATTTTATGCATACCATAAAACATTTATTTGCAAACAATTCAATTCAACTCAACTAAGCTTAGCTCTTCAATGTGTTGGGGGGCAGCAACGCAGATCCTTTTTCTTAACCTTTTTTCTCCTCCAGTTTAGGGATCAAAAATTCTTGGTAAAAACATGAATATAGGCCAACCCAACAAGGTGATGTCAAATGCGGGACTTGAGTTTTGCTGGCTCTCAAATACTGTTGAATCTCTGTAACGGCTGCAATAGTTTTCACAAATAAAATGAATCTAAGATGAAATTGACTTATAAATCTAACATATATCAAAGTGTAAAATTTCAAAGAAAAACAACAAACGTAAAGTGCCTAAAGATTCTTAACATGAAAACTGACAGTTAAAATACATGCAAGATTGCATATATCTGACAGACGGCTGCAATATAGGACTATGATTCTATGAATGGTGATACTATAATTGGTTAAATTTGTAAGAGTTTGTTTCAATTATCATAACAAAGAAAATCCATTGATCGTGATGAGCATATAGGTAGAATCATGGCATAGTAAAACAAAGCAGTAATGAGCAGACTCCATACCTAGTTAGCAGGTGATTTAACCTTGATGCCATTAAGGAAAATATCAGGAATATGAGCTATTTTAGACCAATCCTCTCCAGTTTCTGGATCACATCTTTCACGCAGCTCAGGACAAAATCCGATCTTCAGTTCTCTCAAGGCAGTCAGGCATTGCATTTCCTCTGGCAGAGAAAACAATTCAGGACATCTTATGATCTCAAGCTTTTTAAGTGAGGTTAGATTTTGCAGCCAGTCTGGTAATGTTGTGAAGTTAGGACAATCGTCAATGTACATGTATTGTAAAGTGCTTGCACATCCTTGAAGCCACTGGGGTAATCTCTCCAACTGGGGTAATTCTCCCAGAACCAATGAACTAAAGCACAGCTTGAAATCTTCACTGTTTTCCATTTCCGTCAAATTAAGCTTTCCACAGTCTCCAATCACCAATGTCTCTAATGCAGATAGTTTCCCTATACCACGAGGCAAACATGTCAAACTTCCACAAGAAGCTATCACTAATGTTTGAAGGGATGTGAGTGACTGTATATCCTCGAACAAATGTTCCAAATTGCCACATTCAAACAAAGATAGATATCGAAGAGAGCTGAGACATCCTATCCCATTCTCTGGCAAAGAAGTCTGTTTCGTAGTAATCTCCAAAAATCTGAGACTGCTCATATTCTTGATATCTCTAGGAATTTCTTCAAGCTTCTCACATTCTTCAAGCCTTAAAGTTTGCAAATTCTGCAGCTTGCAAATAGAATTGGGGAGTTTTCTGAGCTTACGATTCCTGTAAAGGTCAAGATATCTCAAATTCTTCAAGGTGCCAATTGAATTTGGCAATGCCTCAAAGCATGAATCACTAAGATTTAGCACCCGCATGTTCTTGAATCTTGACATGCAGTTGTCAATAAACTTTCCGCTGCTAGGCCCCATCCCTCTAACTGGGAAGAATATAGTTCTCACCTTCTCCAACTTGTCCAAAAACTTGGGAATATCTTGACCACGCAAATTACTGCCTGAAAAGGACAAATGACGGATTCTTTCATTGACATCTGGGGTGAGAAAGTTTACAGTTGAGCACTCACTTTGTGCAACCGATATAGCTAGATCATGCACAAGATCGTGCATTTTGCAGGTAAAAAAGAAACCATGGTCCTCAATATCTTGGAAAAAAGACCTAGACCATAACTCTTTCACATACCGCAACCCATTTTCTTCCAATTCCTGGTCTTCAGGTGATTCAAGAAGCCCATAAGCCATCCAAAATTGAATCAATTCAAAACTGTACAGCACATAATTTTTTGGGAAAAGGGAACAATATGCAAAACATCGTTTCAAGTAAGATGGCATGTGATCATAGCTCAACTTCAATACTGGCAGTATGTCATTCTCTTGCTGTTTTAAATTCCATATCTCATTATCTCGTATGGATATCCAGGTTTTTTCCTCGATTAACGAATAAAGCAGACTTCCTAGTGTCCTCACAGCTAGAGGAACCCCTCCACATTTCTTCACAATCTCATTCCCAATATCTACAAGGTTCGGATATTGCTTATCTTGTCCTGGACTAAATGCCCATTTCAAAAACAAAGACAAGCAATCTTTATGGGAAAGACCAGGCAAATTGTATGGAAGATAATTTCCCACAATAGCAGCAACTTTTGAACTCCTTGTAGTGACAATAATTTTACTTCCTAAGGCACAACCCTCCAACAAACCTCTTAATTCAACCCATTTCACAATATTCTCATTCCAAACATCATCTAAAACAAGCAAAAACTTTCTACCACCCAAACTCCTTCGCAATCGGGCCTGCAATTGATCCATTGTCGAGTCACCATAACTTCTCCCAGTAGCAGAACTAGTAATTTCCTTGGCCAATCTAGTAACATCAAAATCCTCAGACACACAAACCCACATCTTTAATTTAAAATTCTCATCTACCCTCTCATCATTATACACCATTTTAGCTAGTGTTGTCTTCCCTTGGCCTCCAATCCCAATTATAGGAACAACCGAGAGATTTTCTTGCAAATCATGTTCTAACAAATACCCGATAATTTTATCTCTATCATTATCTCTCCCAATAACAGCTGAAGCCTGGACAAAGGAGTGAGTCATCTCTCTCCTTCTATACACAACTTTCTCATCTACAAATCTTACTTTTAGATAATTAAATTTATCTTTCTCGGCTGCAATCTCATCAAATCTTTCTCTAATTTCTTTCATTTTATGCCCAATCTTTAAACTAAACACAAGGCGGTTTTGATCAGAAAAGAAGCGACGTACCTTACCAGTACTAGATTGTCTCTGCAAAGCGTCACACACAAAATCATCAATAATATCCTCTGCATCAAAACAGGCTTCTTTGAGTTTGGATAACCAGAGAGTAAGCTGCTCAGGATTGTCTCCCTTTCCCTGTTGTTCCTCTGCATCCAAAAGAACAGCTTTGATGGTGGACAAGGTGCCTTGGAGCCTTTTGAGATCTTCGTTGACATTCCATGCTAAGCTGATTTCATCAAGAACTTTCGATGTTAACTTTCCAAGAAGAGTTTCAGCTATGTTAAAGAGAAAAGATTCAGCCATTTTTTTTCTCTTTCTTTATTGGGTAGGAGAAGGAAAGAGATGGTTGTCGGTAAAGGGTAATTGGTTAGGCTATGGAGGAAGTGAAACTCAAAAAGAGGATGTGCACAGCAGAGATGGTCAATGAGTGAAGTCAAGATTGGAATATTTTGAGAAGTTTTTAATCATTGATGAACAAATTGTTGATAAACAAATGAACAATAAACATTGATTATTCTTCTTTTAAATGACTGAAACTACTATTGACTTCTTTTTCAGTTTTTTTAATGCAAAGTCTTGCTTTTTCTTGCCTTCAACCAGCAAGCTTCTTGTAGGGAGCCACTGAAACTGGTGGAGAGTAAGGCGTTGACATGAGCGTTTGGGCTTATTAGATGTTCAATTGTTACTCAATAGAGAAATCTAGTAATATAATATGAGCAACCCAGCCCATCAACTTTCAGACAAAGATTGAGATATTAAAATCCTAATTATGATATTATGAATCCATGTTCATGATATATTACGAACCGACTTCACAATAAATGTGTAAAATATTTATTAAGCCGAAGATGTACAAGATTTGTAATTGTTAGAGATTCACGTGTGACTTTTTTTTTTTTTACAATTTTATTAGGGCGTTTTTTTTTCTTAATTTTTTGTTTTCCCCATTTTTTTCTTTTTTTCTTCTTAATTTTAAATGCTAATTATTTTTTTATTTTTTATTTATTTTAAAACTTAAATTGAATTATTATAATTAAATACATAAACTATTTTTTCTCCCATCTAATAATTATTATAATTCTAATAAATATATAATTTATAATTAAATATATACATTGAATCATTATATTTTTTTTAAAATTAATAAGTGCATTATTGCTCAAAATGTAGATATATTAGTCTTGAATTGCATGTACATTACTTTTAAACTATCAATTAATGATAAAATATATCTTCAATTATAATATTAATGATAAAAAAAATTTCTGATAACAATTAGTTTATATACATTAGTTTTATACTGCAAATACATTGTAATTTAATTATACATGTACATCATTACTTAAAATATATGTATATTAGTGTTAATTGCATGTATATTACTTTTAAACTATCAATTAATGATAAAATATATCTTCAATTATAATAATAATGATAAAAATACTCTGATAACAATTAGTCTATGCACATTAGTTTTGTACTAAAAATACATTGTAATTTAATTGTATGTACATGACTCTACAACTATAGATACTTTATTAATTAAAAGCATGTATATCAGTATTTAATTACATGTACATTATTTTTGAACTGCCAGTTAATGATAAAATATATTTTCAATTATAATATTAATGATAAAAATATTCTGATAGCAATTAATCTATGCACATTAGTTTTGTACTAAAAATACATTGGTGGTTCTGTATTGCATATACATTAGTATTGAACTACATGTACATTAGTCATAAACTCTAGGTACAACGTTTGTTAGAATTCAAATACAATAGTTTTTAATTGTAGGTATATTAGTCCTCTTTTTCAACACCAAAATAGCAAATATACATAATGTTCAATATCAATGTTGTTGCTGGTTTGATAAAAAGTTATTAAATTACCTTGTCCCCTTTTGCTTTTTTCATTTTGTTAGCATTTTCTTCTTGTTTTTCTTGCTTTTTTTTTTTTTTTTTTTTTTTTCAGAATTTGATTTTTTGAAAGGTGCTACTACATTTCCTTTCCAAAATCCTCTTTCTTTAAGCTCCTCCTTCACTTTAATTTTTACATCAATAGTAGTTCAAGAACTTAAGGTTGGATATTTCTTTTGAATGAATTGTCGTACCTTGAATTCTACTCTATCCAAATATAAAAGTTGTTTAATCAAATGTAAAAAATAAAAAATTAGTTATTTGAATAGTTATAAATAATGTACATGGCTCTCAACTACAGATACATTATTATTTAAAAGCATATATATTGGTGTTAAATTGCATATATATTACTTTTGAACTATCAATTAATGATAAAATATATCTTCAATTACAATATTAATGATAAAAATATTTTGATAACAATTAGTCTATGCACATTAGACCTATACTAGAGATACATTATAATTTAATTGTATGTATATGATTATCCAACTATAAGTATATTATTACTTAAATGTATGTACAGTAGTATTGAATTGCATGTATATTACTTTTAAACTATCAATTAATGATAAAATATATTTTTAATTAAATTTCAATGTACTTTGAATATAATAATAATGTACCTCAAATTCAATACTAATGTACCAGAAAAAACAAATAAATAAAATTTAACATACTTGTTCTAATAATTTGAGTTATTAAACATTTTATAATAATTAATTTTTATAATTATTTAAATATATTTAATTAACATTATAACAATTATTAGATGGGAGAAATAAAATTAATTATTATATTTTTAATTCTAAGTATTGAAACAAATAAAAAAATAATTAGCACTTAATTTAAAAAACTTTACGGTCCATTTATAATTTTTTGAAATGTTAGATACTTTAAAAAAGTGAAAAAAAAAAAAGAGTGAAAAACACTACGAAAATCATTAAAAAAAAACTCATATTTTCATTTTATAAATATCTCGCATGAAATATAGATACAGGTTTATAGTATAATTTGCATTGAAATCCTACTAATTGGTACATTAAATTTCACCATCTATCTATTTTTTTTATTCTATTTACTTTTTTAGATTTGTGTTTGAAATTTTACTTTTTTGTTATTTCTTTTTTCTTTTACATGCTTTTTCCATTTATATTTTTTATTTTTTTTACATTTTCGCGTCTCTCTATTTTCTTTTATGCCCTCTATTTTTTTTATTTGATTTTTTATATTTGCTTAGATTTCCTACTTTGGCTTCAATTTTGGGATTCGTGAATCATATGCAAACGGTTTTAATTTTGAATTCAATACTATAAAAAATCAAGTTAAGGATTACTTAACAAATCAATTGAAAACAACTTTAACACGACGGATTTTTGAAGAAGTGATTCCAAAGTTAAATATGTCAAGTCGTTGGTAATAATTAATTGCTAAATATGTAATTATTATATTCAACATTTGTACATGTCAAGTGGTTAGTTATATGCCAAGTGTATGTATCTATAATTTCTAGAAATAATTAAGTAGAAAGAAATTTCAATTTCAATTTCAATTTATTGATTTTATTTGCTTTTTTCTTGTCTTTTTAATTTTGGGACGTTATTAGTTGATCTCAAATAATTTGAATACCAAGTTCAACTCAATTTAAAAATTATAATACTCAATCAATTTGATTGAATATATAATCTTATAAGTTTAAATAATTTTTTAAAAATATATTATTTAAGTAGTAATTTATTAATTTCAATTTATTTAAACTGTTTTAAAAAATAATTTTTTATTGGCTCAATTTTAATTTTTTTTTGTTTTTTGTCACAACCCGATTTCCGATGCATGTAATCAGCACTGGGGCACATGAAAGTTTAAGGTTTCCAGCATCTGTAGTGTGCCTGACAAGACTAGACAACAAGCAGAATTATACGTAAAGATTTCACAACTTTTATCCCATGCCAAGGTCAGTCTGCTGAAAGAATAATCAACTCACACAACATCACACTAATGGCAACATACAATAATGGTATCGATATCTAAAAGTATTGTCAACAGAGAATCTCATCATAGTTAATACAGACAAATGGGTGCCAAGACTATAATAACATCCTAATATAAATCACAGTACTATAATTACAGAATTCTAAAATAATAGTACAATAATAAGGTAACATAAAATCCTCAACAACAATCATCATCATCATCATCACAATTTCATAATCCTATGTGACTCTTGCATCATCCCATATCCATCCAGCATTCACAAACAATATGCATCATCATGAAATAGTACAATCACATACAAACGATAAAACAACTAATTTAAGTCTAGATTTAATAATGCATAGTTGTACTATATATATACATACAATGATTGCAATGCATGACTGATAGGTAGAAGTATCACTTACAGTACAAAAGAGCAGAAGCCAAAAGTTTCATTGACTATGACCAAGAGCTGCAAAGGACAGTCCTAGACGATCTATAAAATGAATTATTTTAAGATTATTAGAATAGAAATATAATGACAATCATATAATCAATTTATTCGAACAAACCTAATCCCCCTTGCATTTAAGAACAACTTAAAATACTTTATAATTTACTAACTAATTAATTAACTAAAACTTTATCTTCTAAACTCTTCAACTATCATCTATACAGACAATCTCACTTGAAATATCGAATTATGCGCTAAAATCTCCATATGAAGTATGCTAAACGATACTCATCGGAATGTCACAAAAAAATATTGACAATGACTAATTACCACAATTTCATAGTCGATGGACTTGCCTTGAAGTGTAGAATCCAAAAATATACGCAACTTCCCTAACTCACCAGATGCTCGTCGAGATCTGCGTCAGTAGCCTTTGTAGTTGCCGGAATCTAGCCAAAACAAACATCATCCAAAATTAGCAAATGAGGTGCCAAATTAAAGCTTAGGAAAAAAGGAGTCTGATGGTACCAAAATCATCTTGAAACAACAACAGATCAGGTTAGAATCGAGCTCGAAAAGTTCCTATTTGGTGGGCATATGAGCGGTGCCTAAGGTGGCAATCAGCGTTGAAATTACACAAGCAGACTCATTTTGACATTGGCTCCTCCCTAGTCTAGCTTGTGTGGCAGTGTGACATGCGGACGGCATTGGAATGGCAGTGAAAACTACTGCCCTCTTTTTCTCTCTCTTTCTCTCTCTCCCTCTCTCTTTGTTCCTTTTCTCTTACTAGGAACAGTAGACTCTGATTAGTTCCTATTTGTCCTTTATATAATAATAATAATAATAATAATAATAATAATAATAATAATAATACTTAAACTAAGCCATAATTTAATTAAATAAGAATTTTTAAGATGAAAATTAATAATTAATAGTGAAAATACTATATAATTTAATAAATATTTCCTTATAAAAATATAATTTAGAAATATGAAAATTCAAGGTTTTACAATCTCTCCTTAAAAAAATTCGTCCATGAATTTTAAAATAATATTGATGCTAAAATCATTATATTCATTACCTCAAAATAATAAGAATTCAATTCCTTAAATACATAAAATACAATAACAAGAGTATATCAATTAATTTCAAATAAATACGAGTATCTCTCTCTCATCTCTGCCTCTACCTCCCACGTACACTCTTTGGTCGTGTGATTACGCCATATAACCTTAACCATAGGAATCTCTTTAGAACGAAGTCTATGAATTTGAAAATCTAAAATAGCTATTGGAGTTTCTTCATAGGATAGGTTTTCATAGATTTGAACCTCTTGAGGCTACAATACGTGAGCAGGGTCGGGGATGTATTTTCTTTACATTGAAATATGAAACACAGGGTGAACATGAGAGAGATCTGCTGGTAAATCCAACCAATACGCAACAGCTCTAACTCGCTTGATAATTAAATATGAACTAACATAACTTGGCGCCAACTTCCCTTTCTTGCCAAATCTCATTACTCCTCTCATTGGAGAGACTTTTAGAAAAATAAAATCACCTACATCAAAGACACATCTTTCCGCCTATGATAAGCATAACTCTTTTGTCTACTAAAAGCTATTTTTAATCGTTCTCGAATTATAAGAACTCTTTCTGAAGTTATTTGCACTAACTCTAGTCCTGCCAACTATTTCTCTCTAACTTCTTCCTAACAAACTAGAGATATACACTTTTTGTCATACAAAGCCTTATACGGTGCCATACCGATGCTAGCGTGATAACTGTTATTGTAGGTGAACTTAATTAATGACAAGTGTTAATCCCAATGACCTCTAAAGTCAAGTATACATATTCGTGGCATGTCTTCCAATGTTTGAATTGTTCTCTCAAGCTAACCATCTGCTTGAGGGTGAAAGACGGTGCTAAAATCTAATCTTGTACCCAATACATCCTGCAAAGATTTTCAAAATCTAGAAGTGAATTGAGGTCCTCTATCTGATACAATAGAGACTGGAATGCCATGCAAGCAAACAATCTTCTCCACATACAGCCTTGCATACTTAGCAACTGAATAATTGACTTTCGCTAGGATGAAATGAGTTGATTTGGTTAATTCGTCCACAATCACCCATATAGAATCATACCCAGCTATGGTCTTAGGTAATCTAGTTACAAAGTCTATAGTTATTCTTTCTTACTTCCACTAAGGAATGGGGAATGGTTGCAACAATCCAGAAGGTTTCTAGTGCTCTAACTTTACTTGTTGACACGAGAGGCATCTAGAGGCAAATTCTGCGATGTCTTTTTTCATACCATTCCAATAATAAATACTCTTTAAATCACAATACATTTTGGTAAAACCTGAATGTAGATTATATGCTGCAAGGTGCACCTCTTCCAAAATTTCTCTCCTCAAATTGTCTACATTCGGAACACACAGACGTGGGCCAAGCCAAAGCACTCCATTATCATCAATCATGAATTCATTACTATTTCCCTTTTGCATTTCCTTCATAATTCTACACAATTGTGGATTGCGTCATTAAGCCACCTTAATCCTTTCAACTAAAACAAAACGGACTATAAAGTGTGCTAATAGTATCCCGGTATTATGCACTTTCAATTGCAATCCATTATCAAACAATTTTAGTAACTCCTTGACTATCGATCTTTTTTGAACAATAATATGAGCCAAACTACCAAAAGACTCTCTACTTAAGGTATCCGCTACAGTATTTGCTTTACTAGGTGTGAGGCCTCCCCTGAGCACCGGCCCAGTCCGCTAGAGGGATTTGGGATGCTCATTCGGGTTTAGACTCACGATGAAACTCTCGGGTTCATATTTGGTTAATTTTGAAAATAATTTTCAAGGGTTGCCACCCTAATTTATTTTAAATGGGAAAAATTAAGAAAAAATCCAGTTGACTCTAATTTATTAATTTTGTAATTAATTTACCCAAGGATAAAAATCACTAATCTTGAACTAGATTGAGTTCGGGGACTAGATTTTTGGTTTTAAATAATCTAAATTTGGCTCTTAAGTTTAATTTGATTTGAAAATTGGATTTCATGAATGACATTTATAAGATGATTTTAAAGAAAATGCATGAATATGGCAAAATATGAGTGAATGGTGAAAATAAAACATTTATAAATTAATTAAAAAAAGGGAAAAGAGATTGATTGGGATTTGGATTTGAAGTTTGGATTTAGATTCCAAATGTGCCTATGTACCCCATTGAATAGGGATCAAAACCTACGTAGTTCGTTCCACTATTAAGTGGAGGGGTTTAAGAGTTGGTCAGATTGATTTTGGTTTGGTTGTGTTGAAAGTGTGGAAAAAAGCTGATACCTTAACTTTTGGTGGACAAAGGGTTTTACCGGACCGAAGTTCCGTTTTATCCTGACTAGGTGATTGAATGGATTGGAAGA
Organism: Reutealis trisperma; assembly: GCA_947687605.1. Lineage (NCBI taxonomy): Eukaryota > Viridiplantae > Streptophyta > Magnoliopsida > Malpighiales > Euphorbiaceae > Reutealis > Reutealis trisperma. Next base: position 651,756 of record CANTUT010000138.1, on the reverse strand, counting down.
TTAATTAATTAATTAAAATGATTAATTAATTAATATGATAAAAGGATGGATGGATTAATTAATTAAAAAGATTAATTAATTAATTTGGATGAAAAAGTGGATTTAGAAAAAGGATTAATTTGATTTTGGAAAAAAAGTGATTAATTAATTAAAAGGATTAATTAATTAATTAATTTGGATGAAAGGTAGATTAAGAAAAATGATTAATTTGATTTTTAAAAAAGGAATGATTTTTGAAAAAAGAGTGATAAAAAAAATTAGTTAATTAAAAAGATTAATTAACTTGGTTAGGGTGAAGCAATTAATTAATTAAAAAGATTAATTAATTAATTAGAGAGTGATTGGAGGGAGAAGAAGACAGAAATTTGAGGATAACTATCTACTCAAACTCAAGGGATGTGTTGGAATGAGAAGGGAAGGGAGCCTATTTATAGGCAAATGGGTGGAGGGTAGTTTAGGTAATGGAAATATGAAAAGACCATAGGGATAGGGTCAGAAAATGGCTGATAACTGAACAAAGAGGGGTAAAAAGGTCACTTTATGCATATAGGGCCCACTGGAGCAGAATGGGGGCGTGCCCTGGCGCGGCGCCGCACCAGGCCTGTGCGGCGCAGCACCAGGCCTTTGCGGAACAGTGCAGTACCACACAAACCTGACGTGGTGTCGCACGCCTCCTATGCGGTGTGGCACGCTTTCCGAGGTAGTTCTTTTTTTTTTCTTTTAGAGATTGGTTATTGGTATGGAGTTTGAGAAATTTGGATGCCTGATGGCAATGTAAATGAAGTCTAAAAAAAAATTTCTTTCTGGTGCGCTGCCCCCGAACCCCTGCCCGCTAACTAGTTAGCAGGACCACCGTAATAGCTTCGCACAATGAGTTAAATTCAGCAAGTGTTAAGACTACGATTGGATGCTAAGGGTGTAAAATTGAGAGTTCACACCAGGGTGGTAAAAAATGGTGTAGTTATAATCCTTAATAAGTTTCGTCCATCTTCTCTATCTCAAGTTTAAATCTCTCTGGTTAAAAATATATTTCAAACTCTTGTGGTCTGTGCACAACTCATAGGTCTCCCCATATAAATAATGTCTCCAAATGTTTAATGTAAAAATTACTACTGCCATTTCTAAGTCATGAGTGGGGTAATTATGTTTATGTTTCTTTAGCTGACGATAAACATAAGCGATTACTATATCATATTGCATCAAAACGCAACCTAAACTGACCTTTGATGCATCACAGTAAATAATGTAACCACTGGTACCCGAAGGTAATACTAATATTGGAGCTGAAGTAAGACAATCCTTAAGCCTCTGAAAGCTTTCCTCGCATGCTTTCATCCATTGAAATTTGACATTCTTTTGAGTTAGACGAGTTAGAGGGGCTGCTATTTTTGAAAAATCTTGAATAAAATGATGATAATACCCTATTAAACCTAGAAAAATAGAACTTCAGTGACTGTGGTAGGCCTTTCCCAATTGGTGACAGCTTCCACCTTTTTAGGATTCACAGTTATACCATCTTTAGTAACCACATGTCCTAAAAAGGCCACGCTGTCCAACTAAAACTCACATTTAGAAAACTTAGTATAAAGCTGATGATTCCTTAAGGTCTGTAAAATCATTTTCAGATGTTGGGCATGTTCTTCAGGTGTCCTTGAATACACCAAGATATCATCAATAAATACAATGACAAAATGATCCAAGAAGGGTTTGGAAACTCAGTTCATCAGATCCATAAACACAGCAGGTGCATTAGTAAGTCCAAAAGACATTACTAGAAATTCATAATGCCCATAACAAGTCCTAATTGTAGTCTTAAGAATTTCGTCTTTCCCAATCTTCAATTGGTGATTACCTGAACGGAGATCAATCTTAGAGAAACATTTAGCACCTTGAAGCTAATTGAACAAATCATCACTTCAGGGAAGAGGATACTTGTTCTTTACAGTCACCTTATTCAACTACTTATAATCAATACAGAGTTGCATTAACCCATCCTTCTTCTTCAAAAACAATACAAGAGCACCCCAAGGTGATGTACTAGGATGAATAAAACCCTTATCCAATAAATCTTGCAATCGCTCCTTCAGTTTTTTTAATTCAGGAGGTGTCATTCTATAAGGTGACATGGATATAGGATTCATCCTAGGCACTATATCGATACAAAATTCTATTTCTCCATCTGGCAGCAAACCTGAAAGCTCTTCAAGAAATACATTTGGAACTCATTTACCACAGATACATTTTCTAACTTTCTAGCATCCTTAGAGACATCTCTCACTAAAGCTAGATAACCTTGACAACCATGATGCAATAACTTTCCAGCACTAATAGTTAATACAAAATTACAAGGAGTAATACCTTTATTTCCATTGAAAGAAAATTCTGTATCATTGGGTATACAGAAAATAACTTCCTTGTTATGGTAGTCGAGGGTAGCAAAATGAGTCGATAACTAATCCATTCCTAAGATTACATCAAAATCCATCACATTAAGTAAAATCAAATTAGTAGGAAGAATTCTACCCTTAATCCAGACCGGACATGATAGAAATGTTGTATCCACTAACAAGAAATCACTCATAGGAGTGGTAACTGACAAAGGACATTTTAAACTAATAGGCATTTTGTCAAGCTTTAATGCAAAATTAGGGGACACAAAAGAGTGCGTAGCACCTATATCTAATAATACACGATCCTCAAAAGAATAAACAGTAAGAATACCTACCATCACTGCATTTGAACCCTGAGCAACCTATTGAGTAAGGGTATAAACTCTGGCATGACTTTGATTTTGACCCCTGCCTGCCTAGCCTATACTAAATCTTTGACTCAAACCTCTACCTCTGCCATCTAAACTACAGCTCTGCTAGCCACCAAATCACTCACCTAATGGAGAGGTATGCATAGGCTGAGCTATACTAGCAATGGATCCTTGCGTGAATCCTCAAGTGGCTCTTCTCTATCCTCTAGATAAAGAACAATCTCTAGCCAAGTGACTAGGTTGGCCACATCCAAAACAAATACCTGAGCCCTGCAAACACGATCCTTAATGGGCTCTACCATACCTAACACACACTATAGCACCAAAACCAGATCCTGAACCATTGAAATTAGAGTCGCCGTTGCTGCCACTAAAGCATTTACCATGCTTGATTCTATTTATTCTTACTTTTGCCTTTGCATCTCTAAAAACCCTGAGGATCAATGAAATTAGTTCCTATGGAGAATGAACCACTAATACTAATAAACTCTGGTGTACCATGTCCCTCTTGTCTACTAGGTCCTCTAGCTCTCTTTTTCTTTTTCTCTATAGCCAACTCAATATCTCAAGCATCATCAATAAACTGATTAAAAGGTCAGCCCTGACATCCAACAATCAAAGATTCAAATCCCTCTCCCAAGGCTCTAGCATATCTAAACTTTTTGGTCTCTTCATCAGGCACTATAGATGGTACAAACTTACATAGCTCTAAGAATTTGCTAGTGAAATCTACCATCGACATGTTTTCATATTTCTTCAACCCTTCCAAGTCAATCATCTTCCTATGTACAAATTCAGGTGGAACAAACCATGCTAGGAATTCACCAATGAACTCCTCCCATGACATCTGCTGATACCTAGGTCTAACATAATCCTTATACTAGGTCTGAGCTAGCCTTGAAGCCTCCTACTAGCAAAGTATATAGATCTAGCATCGATGCATCTCAACTCTAAACAGATCTCCCTAATACTATCTAAGAAATCATGTGCTTGTTCTTTATGTCCTGAGAAAGTAAGAGGGTGATGCTTGAGAAATCTTTCTAAAAAAACTATAGTTGTAGCAGCAAGGAGAGTTGGTTGATTAACCCTAGCCATGTCTGTGATAATTTTGGCTAACATAGCCTCAACTACAGGTGTTTTCTCATCATTTATCGGCACTGACCTCGATGTCTAGAGGCTGGGGCTACTGGCCTTATAGAGCCCTCATCCTCAGGAGCATCCTGCTCCCTATCAGTAGCTGCTCTTCTAGATTTGGTACTCATGGTGCTGAAAAAAAGAAACCAAACAGCTTATCAAGTAAAGAAAGATAGCTCTCACAACATAATTTTGTATAACCCTGCTAATATCATGCACATATGCAGTGCATAACAAAAACATAGATAATAAAGCAATGAGAACACCAACGATGTGTAGGAATCTTAAATTCTACAATTATAGTTCCTAAGAAAAGTAAACCACGCTCTGATATCAACTTTGTCACTACTTGATTTCCAAGGCATGTGACCGACACTAGGGCATGAGAAAGCTTAAGGCTTCCAACACCCGCAGTCAGCCTGACAAGAGTAGATAACAAGCGAAATTATACATAAAAATTTCACAACTCTTATCCCATGCCAAGGTCAGTTTGCTGACATAATAATTAACTCACACCACATTACACTAATAGTAACATACAAAAATGGTATTGATATCCAAAAGCACTTTCAACAGAGAATCTCATCATAATACAGAGAAATGGGTGCCAAGACTATAATAACATCCTAATACAAATCACAGTACTGTAATTGCAGAATTCTAAAATAATAGTACAATAATAAGGTAACATAAAATCCTCTACTGGGGAAGAAAACAGAGAAAAACTCAGCAGTAATCATAATTTTATGCTCATCCTGCAACCTAGAAGAATTAGGAAGGCAGGGGTGAGCATCTCTGCTTAATGAATGATACTACTAATTTAGTCACCTGATGTCCTAATAATTTAATATGCAATGCTTATGCAATGTGTCATTCAGACAACTAATTCATACAATCATACAAGGATGGAGCTGGTCTACAAAAGTCACTCTGAACCTCAAATTAGGGAGCCGATCCCTTGTACCTAGCTCTCTCGGTCTAAAATCTGAAATCTTAAATCCAATATGGCCACATCCATCACTGGCCTATGCCATACAACTTTGATCCAATTGGCAGCAGCTTTGGGTGATGAGCAAGCCGAGCCATCATCCATCAGTCAAAGCTCATCAATAATCATCATCATCATCACAATTTCATAATCCTATGTGACTTTGCATCATCACATATCCATCTGGCATTCACAAACAATATGCATCATCATCAAATAGTACCATTACATACAAATGCCAAAAAACTAATTTAAGTCTAGATTTAATAATGCATAGTTGTACTATATATATACATACAATGAATGCATGACTGATAGGAAAATAAATTAGAAGTATCATTCACAGTATAGAAGAGCAGAAGCCAGAAGTTTTATTGACTATAACCAGGAACTGCAGAGGACGATCTTGGACAATCTATAAAATGAAGTATTATAAGATTATCAGAATAGGAATATAATGACAATCATATAATCAATTTATTCGAACAAACCTAATCCCCTTTGAATTTAAGAACAACTTAAAATACCACTAATTAATTAACTAAAACTTTATCTTCTAAACTCTTCAACTATCATCTATATAGACAATCTTACTTGAAATATCGAATTATGCGCTGAAATCTCAATATGAAGTTTGCTAAATGACACTCACTGAAATGTCGCAAAAAAATATTAACAATGATCGATTACTACAATTTCATAGTTGACAGACTCGCCTCAAAGCATAGAATCCAAAAATATATGTTACTTTTCCTAACTTTCCAGACACTAGCCAAGATCTACATCGGCAGCCTCTGTAGCCACTGAAATCTGGCCAAAACAAACATTATTCAAAATTAGCAAATGAGAAGCCAAATTAAAACTTAGGAAAAGAGGAGTCTGATGGTACCAAAATCATCTTGAACAGACAACGAATCAGGCCAAAATCAAGCTTGAAAAATTCCTGTTCGACAGGCATATGGGCGACGGCGATCGACAATGAAATAACACCAACAAACTTATCTCGATGTTGGCTCCTCCTTGGTCTAGCTGGCGTGGCGGCGGTGTGACTTATGGACGGCGGCGTGACTGGTCGACGGCAGCAGAATGGTAGTCAAAGTTCCTGCCCTCTCTCTCTCTCTCTCTCTCTCTCTCTCTCTCTGTTCCTTTTCTCTTGCTAGGAACGACAGACTCTAATTGGTTCGTAGGAACTAATCAAATATGTCCTTTATATAATAATAATAATAATAATAATAATAATAATAATAATAATAATAATAATAATAATAATAATAATAATAAACCATAATTTAATTAAATCATAATTTTTAAGATGAAAATTAATAATTAATAGTTAAAATACTATATAGTTTAATAAATATTTCTTTATAAAAATATAATTTAGATATATGAAAATTCAAGGTTTTACATTAGTCTTTTTATTTAATGTTTTATTATTTAATATTTTAAATATTTGTATGTTTTTAACAGTCTGTTTATATATAGGATGAATTATCTTAGTTTAATAAATTTTATGTTTTTTTGTTGGTTTTTTCTTACTTTTTGAATTTTTTGCATGTATTTTTAGGTTTTTTTTTTTTCATTTGTATGCTAAAAATTAATATTAGTATTGCTAAAATATTATAATTTGAGAGAGATAATGGAATAGCTTTAGAATAAGGTTGTCTTTTGTTTGATTAGAGATTTATTTATAATTGATTACAAATTGTGTTAGTTGATAACAGGTTAATTGCAAGTTGACTACAGATTCATTGTTGGTTATTGTGTATTTTAACATTAGTGTTACTAAAATGCTGGTCATTTTTTGTTAATCAAAGGTTGATTACAAGTTGATTATCTGTTTTTGTGTATTTTAGCATTAGTATTTCTAAAATACTATAATTTTAGAGAGATGATAAAATAACTTAAGAATTATGTTAATTTTTTTTTATTGATCAGAGGTTGGTTTTGTGGTTGATTAGGTTGATTATTGGTTGTTTATATGTTGATTTTTGATATTTTGTAGTTGATTATCGATTGATTGTTAGTTTTTGCATATTTTAGCATTAGCATTAGAACTCAATATACTTTATTTTTCCTTGCTTATATCATTATGATGTATAAATACTTGTTTTATATCTATATCTTTAAAAAAGAAGGAAAAAAAATAGGATTTCAAATCATATACTTCATATATATTCAGAATGTACATGTTGTATACTCTTTACTATACATTATTAAAAATGTTTCCTTTTTTATAAATTAAAATACAATATTAACATTTTTTTTAAAACTAATTTTCAACTTATAAATTTTTGTTTTGTCAATATAAAACTAATTTTCTTTTTCACGTTTCAATTTTAAATTTTTATTTTTTCCCTTTTTTTAATTTTCTTCTTCAATTTATAAAAACAAACTCTTACATAATTTAAATCATATAAAAGATAAAAAAAAAAAATTCAAATCAATAAACAAAATTTAAAAGAAAAAGTTAAAATTTTATTTCTTTGAATAATAAATAAAATATTTCAATAAAAATATCCATTCAATTATTTTGAATACCAATTTTTTTTTACTTATATTTTAAGTTGAAAATTTTTGAATTATTTAATATTCTTTGATTTTCAATCTCAAAATTAAATCTTAATTTAGTAGGAAACAATAAAAATATTTAAAAAGAGCAGTGGGCAAAATATGTGTAGACCTAAAAAAGAAGAGAAAAAAACTTGGTCAACATGTGTAAAAAAAGAAAAAAAGAAAAATGAGCAAACTTTTGACTTTGTCACGTTGTTTTTAAAAAAATATATACCAATATATGTTACTTTTCTAAATATATACTAAGATGTCATTTTTTCTAATCAAAATATCTGTTGGCTCAAAAATAGATATTTCTAATCAAAATAGATATCTAAAATAAAAGTGAAAATGTTTTAATTATTATGAATGATTTTAAATAGTTTTACAAATTTAAACAGTTTTGAGATATACTTGCAGTGGATTGAAGTTCTCGGAATGAGATAATGTTTTGAGATATTAGATTCTATATTACATTGTGGGAAGGATTAAAAATTATGTATTGATTTTATTAAGGCAAAGAATTTTATTATATCATATAGTAGAGTTATTATTTGAGCATACTCATGAGGTGTATAGGTTAAGTTGAGATCACAATGGAATGGCATAGATTAAGACAGATATATATCCTGTATGGAGATTTTTATTAAGTGTCTGTAAGAGTACTGAATTTATTGATTTATGTGGATAATAGAAAGAGTAGGAATATGCAAGATCATAAGATGCTGATGGAAAATTTCAAAAATAAGATAATGTTTTGGTTTAAATGTATATGGTTGGGAGACAATAGTTGTTTAAGCGATGATATTAAAATATTTTATAGAGAATAAGTCTAAAATAAAATAGGTGTAGAGTTAATAGAATTTCTTGATGACTCTGTTATTATAAGGAATGCTAAGATAAAGGGCAAAATTTTTGATTTTGTATATCAATTGGTGTGTAGGCATATATGCTGATTTCAAACTGATGAAATAAATTATATATATATATATTGAGGAAATTAGTTAAAGTAAGTAAGAGTGGAAAGTAAATTATTTAGTATTGATGTGTTTTATTCGATGAAATGCTTAAGGAAGTTGCTATGGGAGTTATTCTCACAATTAAATTTAATGAAAATTACAAGTTTGATGAGATATTAGCCATAAGAATATTTATTGAGGTTCTTAGAGTTTAAGTCATCATTATTAATGTGGGAACGAATTATGAAATATTAAGAGTCTTATTAGCTTAGAATAAATTGTTACAGTTTTATCTGGTTGATGTAATAAATAGTTCATGAAAATAAGAAGTTAGGCATTAATATTAGCTTCAGTATTAATAAGTGCTTAAAATAAGATATGTTTAAGGTTATGATTGATTGATGTGAAATCAAAGGTTGTGATTAAACCAAGGCATAGGAATACGGAATGATTAGTTATTTTGCTATAAGGTTTTATAGAATAAATTGGATATTGGTATTGGAAGAATTTTATTGGAGGTTTAAGTGTATAATTTTATGTCTTGCTGAAGTTGTTTTGTTTGTTTACCTTTCCTGGGTTTGGTTGTGTATCAGAGTGCGCAGTGGAAGTATGGTGGAGAAGTTTAGTTATAAGGTGTTGTGTTTGAAAATTCGAGGACGAATTTTATGAAGGAGGGAAGATTGAAATACCCCGAATTTTTAATTATTTTATATAATTCTATTTTCATACGGAAACATATTATTTTATTATTTTCTTTATTAAAGTAAGAATTGGAATTATATTTTATTAAATTATAAATATTCATATTATTTGAATATGTATTATTAATGGCAATTTTAATATAATAGTATAATATTATATTATTATGATAATGTTAATGTAGATTTTTGGAGAATTGTATTTTGGATTATATTTTGATATTTGAGTATTAATAAGGGTATTAATTATATTCTAAGTTGATTATAGTATTTTATCGGATATTTGGATTTCCGTTATAATTACTATAATTATCGTTAATAATGTTATTGATATATTTTCATGAGTATATGTTGTAAATTATTATTATTAATATGTAAATTATGAATTATTGTTAATTATTATTATTATTACTATCATTTTTATTATTATGATTATTGGTGGTATTATTATTATTATTATTATCACTATTATTAATGCCATTATCATTATTATTATTATTAGTATTATTATTTTGTATATATAAATATGTGGTATTATGTTTATATAAATATATGTATATAGTATAATATGGTTTAGTATATATATATAACATAATGGGGTTGGACAAAAATAAAAAGAAAAAGAAGAAGGAAGGAGCTGTGATTGGGCAATTAGCCAAAACGGGGCGTTTTGGTTGAAACAAAATGGGACAGAAGCAGAGGGAGAGGAGAGAGAAAGGTGAGGCCGAGAGAGAGAGGGGGGAGTTTGATGGCTTTCCGGCGGGCGGTGGTGAGCACCGCCACCACCGCTGGGTAGAGGAAGGACCGGCGACTTCAAGAGAGGCAGCGGTGCTCTGATCGGCGGTGGCACGACGGCGTACGTGAGGAAAGAAGTACCGCCGGCCACCGCAATTTCAAATCCATTTTTCGGCTGATTCCGGCAGCGGAATCCGGCGATCTTGGTGCCATTTTACTCCTGGAGATGAGAGCTTCATTTTGGTACCTACCTTGCCCCCTGAGGACCACCGGAGGAGGAGATCGGAAAATACTAAACCGTGACTTTGGAGGCATTTTTCGGTGGCTGGAGGGCGAGTGACGACGAGTGGTGACCGTTTTTGTGCTCCTGGGGTTGAGATGAACCTGCTGGTGTGGAGTTTCCCTTGATCCGCCACCACCGGCGGTGGCGCGTGGGGAGGTCCAGTGGTTCTGTTTCGACGTTCTGGCACGATCCTCGACGTTCATATGTTCAAAATTTGTGAAGGTTAACCCGAAACCCTTGTATTTCAATCGTTATATGAATTAATCTATGTTTAGTGGTTCTTAGAGTATTTATTAGGTTATCGAGTCTGTTCTGGGGCTGAGAGTAATTCTTATCATGTTCATGTTCTCTATTGCGAGGTGTCGGTGTCTGGCATCTTCCTGGTTCCAAGGCTACTCTTCTGAGGGAAGCCGGTCGGAAGCGTCGACAGTTAGGTGAGTGATACTCACTGATATATTATCCTATTTCTATTTCATATGCATTGCTGTGTGTATATATATATATGTATATTATGCACTACTACTGCATCTATAAGCATGTAACATTTGACTGTGAATGATGAATTGATATTCTGTATTCTATGCCATACTATGGTTGTGATTGATGGATGGAGGTCGGGAGGATACAGTACCACCTAGGATTATGGATTTGTTATGATTATTATTGGATTATGATGAGATTCAGAAGATGAGCTATGATTGATGGATGCTGGCCGGGCCTGCTCATCGCCAGGGCTGCTGTCAGTCGGGTCAGGGTTGCGTGGTACAGACCAGTAACGGCCGGGCCCCTTGGATATAAGAGACAAATTATTAGATTCAGAGAGCCAGAGTAGGGGGATCGGCTCCCCATATTGAGTATTGAGTATCAGTGTGGTACTGTGGACCATACCCCATCCTTGCTTGATTTGATGATTTGTCTGTCTCTATAACACGGTGCATATCATGTGCATTAGACTCTATCTGTTGGATACCAGTTTAATATATTAGCTGGTATCATTCACTGAGTCGAACGCTCATTCCTGTTCATCTTGTTGCTTCCAGGTCAGGGAATGAGCTAGGAAGGAATTGTAATTGAGTAGACTACCAATTTTCCCTTGGCAGTGATTTGTATTCATGAGATATTAAGAATGTATATAATAGAAGTACATTTGTAATTGTAACTCTAGAACTCCGCAATGTTACATTTTGTAATTGAGTTTTGTGTATTATTTTAGTTATGTATTTTAAAGAGTTGTAATATTTGAGGTTAAGCAGAACCTTTCTGTAATTTATTATTTTCTGGAATATATGGAATAAGTGATGTTGGGCCAATTTGATAATTGTATTGTGTTGTGATTTCTTTTGGTTCTGCTTACCTTATTTGGGCCTATAGCCCATTCACAGTTGGGTTTTTCAGTTGTGTTGTGGGCTTATTGTCTTGTGGTTTGGGTTAGGCTTACTAGGGGCACTGGTAGCCACGTGCATGTCCCGTGTCCTAGTGCCAGTCACGTGCCCTCGGGATCGGGGTGTGACATATTATACTAATTATATAATATTAAATATTATTAATATTATAGTATTGAATATTAATTAAATTAATTAACTAATTAATTATATTAAATATAATTCAATTAATTTAACTCTATTATTTTATATTAATTATATTAGATTAACTTAATCATATCATATAATTAACTAAGATTAACTAAAATAATTATATTATATTATTTAATAAAACAGTTCAATAAAAATTATACAAACTTGTCACGACCGACCTTTTTAAGCCGCGACGATCCTAGGGCATGGGTAGCTATAAGGACACCGAAAACCCGTAGAATCCATTTCACTCATAATCAATTGACATTCATCACATTGAATCATATCCTAAGATCGTAACCTATTTACTTTTCCTTGTTACCCATAATCTCAATTGTAAACACAATATGAATAACCTTTCAAATTGAATCTCATATCATAAATTGAATATTCACTACTTTATACATTTTTACAATAACAATTACAATACTGTTCAAATTAATACATCTTATGATTTATTAGTGTCAATCCTTTAATAACCATGGAGCTCTAACAATAGTCATCATATTCGGAAATGACAACATTCAAACTTAGCAGAGCAACTCCTAAGCGAAAAATAGGGCTTAGAGTTTACCTTGCTAACTCATTGACTATATCTGAAAAGTTTAAACCACTAAAATATGAGACATAGCTTAGTGAGTACATAATAATACAATATAGGTTAAACAAATGATGTGAATTTTAATGGTGATTCCTTATAGCAATAAAGTAAAGTGGGTCAAAAATATTCTTATGAAACAATTTTCCCATATATATATATATATATATATATATATATATATATATATATATATATATATATATATATATATATATATATATATATATATATATATATATATATATATATATATATATATATATATATATATATATATCACAGATATTATATTTTTAGCAGAATAATTCCTTTTATGGAAACGGTGTATTTCTCCCATAATCAATCGAGTAGCGGCATACGCCTTGCTCACTCCCATATACCTCGTCACACGTACAACTGATTAGGTCATACGTACTGGGGACCTTAAACCCTTCCCAGCTAAGGTTCGGATAATCTTTACCCTATCCGTGGGTCCATTATTATTGTGCACAATGTCTGATGTATTGTCCCACATCAGAGGGGTATTCTGCTTATCACGGTATCATTATAACTTTTTTCCTTTCCATCCATTAAATAATTCAATGGATAATATATCAATAATAATTGAGTTCTCATCATTGATCACATTATAAGATCAAAACAATATAGACTCATTTGGCCAAGTGCCATAAAGAAATGTTTGATTCACTTTGGCTTAATAATCAAGAAAGTATCATATCAACGGTTCAATATTCAATAAGCAAATTAAGCCTATCAAGAAATCAAGAATGTGCAATATCAATGAGCCATTCAACTTATCAAGGCATAGAAACAATTCAACCATTAAGGTTGGAACAATAGAGGTTCAAGTATATGAAACAAGGCATATTATATTATTAAGTACTCACCTTAAACTCCTTTGCTCCCATTAACATTGACTTTGGTATAGGTGGTGCTTCTTGTACTCTTAGACATTACCCTTGACCTTGTTATTAGACTCTACACATTGCATTCCAATCACATGTCAATTACTTCCTCATTATCACATTACTTAATTTAGCTTATTTTACTAACACTTTTATTTTATTCACAACTTATCACTTTAAGTCAAGATATAATATACTATACATATACTTATCATCAACTTAACATTTTCTTCTCAAAGCTATTAATTTTAGGAAAGATAATTCCTTTCCTCTCAATTTTACTTTTCCACTTTCATGCTAGTCAATTCCAATCAACTAAGAAATTTCCAATATTCACTAGAGTCAATACTATTCCCATCATCAATTCCATAAATGAATCTAATTCATTAATTTTAGAGTAAATCATTTCTATCCATTGGATTTCAAAATTGACATTATACAATTCATATGACACCATTCTAAATCTTGATTTTTCCTTTAATTTTATAAATCCAAGTCAAATTCCCAAAATCCTAAATTTTCCATAAACCCTAGAATTTAGGGAAAACCTATAATTCCATTTCAAATCCTCAAATTAATCATAGAAATATGAAACTAGTATAATATAAAACTCATATGATCAATCAAACATCAAAACTAGCATTATAATACATAGTTCTCCTTTTAGCTAGGTTTATGCTTCCATGAATTGTTTAGAGTGAACTAAGCCTCTTTAATCCAATTTGACACTTCCAAATCATTATTCCATATCCAAAATAACCTAGAAAATTGCCAAATAAATTTTTATACCCTCCCTTCAACAATTCCTATTTAGGCCGAACCTAGATTCCTAATTCCCTCTTTGTGTACTTTTTGCTTTCCTTGCAAATTTTCATTTATTTAACCCTTCAAATTTTCAATTCCACTACTTATCTTTCAATATGGGACATGTAAAATTAATTCCCCCTTGAATTTCTTTAACTTGGCCAAACCATAAAGATGGAAAAGGAGAGAAACCAATTCAATCAATACCAAAGGCACCAGTTAGAAACAATAAAAGAAACAACTAAGCACATATTCTCACCTTGGAAAGCCATAATTGGTATCCTTGAGTGATGAATAAGTTGAGAGGTTTTTCTTTTGGTGGGATTTGTATTTTTGGTGGTGAGTTTGCCAAATGAGAAGAAATTGACATCTTTTTAGTTATATATATGAAAGGAAATAGATGGTTGTGATTTAATCTCACAACTTCAATGGCTATGATTCAATCAAGATGGATGGCCATGATAAATCAAGGTGGATGGCTAAAATCACTCTTAGGTGGATGGTGACTTAGCATAAATAATGATGAAGAATAATGAACTTGGACAATGATAATGGTGAGATGAGATTTTCACCATTATTAAGAAGTGGACTTAGTCAAATATGGTGGCTTTATAATCAATTTTGATGTCTAACCCAATTACTCACCATTCTAAACATAGTTAATCTATTCTAACCCTAGTAAAGTTAAGCTCCACCAATTTGTGAACTCTAATGAGCCATTCATACTTGGGCTTGGCCCTTGGGTTCAAGAGCCCAAATAATAAACCCATATATGCACATTTCAACTTGGTGACTTCATACATTTTCCATTTTATTTCTTTCACTGTAGTATGCATATCTCTACATTCTAATATCACTACACACTCTAAAGATTATTAGATAAATTCTATACATATTATAATGTCCATTTACTAACTCTTTACTAGCACTGATCAAGTATGTGTATCGCATAAGATCATTGGGTCAAACTAAGTTTGACCTCCATTATACTATTGGAATTTGATTGAATTCAATTTCTTACATCACTATCATCACCTCCCAATATCTTAGGAGATGTGAACACCCATTTACTAGCACTTTAAATTCATATTTCATATAATTAGCTAACACAATCCCATTAGATCAAACTCAGTTTGACTTTCATTTTGTCATGAAAAGCACATATCAAATGTTGACTTCTTTCCTTACTTATTGTCATATTATTCATTACATTCACTTCTAGTGGTGTTTTTAAGGTTCTTAGTATAGTAAGAGGACCTTAAATGATATGGTATATGGACATTATTATGTCATCTTTACTGTTTATAGTCAGTTAAAAGAAATCATGGGTATTACAAAACTATACTCTAATAAAATATATAAAAATAATAGAAAAATAATTCATGATGTGGTACTATTTTATTTATAAAAACTATAAAAACTATACTATAAAAAGATTTTATATAATATTTTATGTATAAAAAATATAATGCTATAAATATAATATGATGTAACTAATAATAATTTTTTATTAATTCTTGACTGATAATATTTTATTAATTATTCAAGAATTATGTTTCAATAATTCTTGAAGTCATAATATTTTTATATAATATTTTATTTATAAAAACTACAAAAAGATTTTATATAATACTTTATGTATAAAAACTATAAAAAATAACGATATAATTAAGATTTTATATAAAATTTTATGTATAAAAACTATAAAAGGTTTTATATAATATTTTATGTATAAAAATTATAAAAAAATAATATGATATAATTAATAATTAATAATTAATTTTTTAGTTTTTATATATTTTATATCGATATAGTTTGCATTATTTTTATTAAATTACTTTATAAAATAATACAATATCATTATTTTAGTTAATCTTAGTTAATTATATGATTTAATTAAGTTAATATAATATAATTAATATAAAATAATATAATTAAATTAATTGAATTATATTTAATATAATTAATTAAGTTAATTATAATTAATTAATTTAATTAATATTCAATTCTATAATATTAATAATATTTAATATTGTATAATTAGTATAATATATTAATTAAGTTAATTAAATTATTTTAAGAAATATTTTTCAGGCATATTTATAATTAGTTATTACATAAAAAATTGCAAAAAATAATTAAGATAATATAATGTATTTTTTATAATATATATATATATATATATATATATATGTGTGTGTGTGTGGATTTCTCCTTTATTAAATGCAAAAAAAAATATACTTTATTTTTAAACAAAAATTAAATAAAAAATAAAAAAAAATTCATGTCCCATCACCTCTTGGGACAAACGGAAACCAGCATTATAAATATCAATTTTCACTTTTTCTGGTTGTGTGATAGTATTTAAAAAATCGATTTTCTCCGAATAAAAAATCGGTGTTTTAAATACCGATTTTTGAGTTAGCAGACCCTTTGACTAGAAAAAATGACATATATTGATATATACGCTTGCTATCTTCAGTTCAATCCTTGTTCTGGAACCAATCTTAATTTCTAATCTCAATGAAAATAGTTATTATCTTTTAACAAAGCTCGCTGTCAATAATTCAAAATCAATAGGATTTGGATGCAGAAGCTTTCATGCATTGTTTAAAAAACCAATAAGAACTTGAACACCCAAATAAGTTTCATAATTAATGGGTGCCATCACGAAGAAAGATGGACTAATCGATTTGAAATTTGTGAGAAATAGGGAAGACACCTGCCTTGTCAGAAAACCAAATAAACTACATAACTGCTCAGCAGGACAGAATACATAATTGTGAATATGTGAGCTGGGGAATAAATAACAAGTACATCTACAAAATTAATAATGATACTCAAACAAGAATATGGGTAAGACTTAACCTAGCAAAACTGACCAACTTAATGAGTTCACCATCTGTTTAAGTAGGTCTAATGTATCACAGAGATGGTGCAATACGTCTATAGACTGCTTGAAAAGTCTGTCCCTCATTCCTAGCAACTTTCTGTCCTTCTTCAGTTGCCGAACTCAAGAGCTTTACAACAGGATCTGCTCCAAGCTCCTCCTCGGTGAGAGCTTCAAACATGGGGTGGCTCTCCAAACAAGCCTTCATCCACTCGCCCAATTCTTCCACATCAGTAATTGTGTAGATAATCCCACCAATCTCAAGAACATAGGCATATTCGTCAAGTAAATGCTGACTAATAACCCGCCTACGATGATTCTTCTCCTTGAAGTGGGGATCTGGGAACAAGAAAAACATCTTCAAAAGTTGTCCTTTCCCAAAGTAATTTGGTATGTATTTCATGGAATTGGTTCGAACCACGGAGACATTTTGATATTGACCTGGATTGGCTACCCTTAATGCTGAAATTCGTTCCTTGACATACTCTGTTACTTTATCCCTAAGTTCCATCCCAATCATTAGGGTTTCAGGAAAAAGGGTAGAAAGACTAATAAGCAGCCCTCCAAAACCACAACCAACATCTGCGAACTGAATCTTTTTGGAACTATCCACTTGATCAGAGGAGGGGAAGTATCGAGGGTAATGAAGTGAATAGTCAACATGAGAAGGGGAGAATGGAACAGGGAAGTGTGAGTCACTTAGCGGGTTGCTATGTGCTCGTGCCCGGTAGAAACGTTTCCTAGGCAGGCCAGTTGCCTTGCTGAGAGTTGTGTTTGCCTCATTTTCTAACATGTTTTCTCTGTAAGTTACATGGAATTGGTAAATAAGAATCAGACACAGTCACAGTTAGATTTAAGATGACGATGAAAAGAAGGATAAGGAGGACAGAGAAGAAGAACAGAAGACATTAGAGAATCAAATCAATGGCTAAATAAATTAAAATGCATTAAAAAAAATAGACTAATCAAGATAAAAATAAAAGATAACTTGTCTTTTGTCAAGCTAAAGAAATTAACATCAATCTACGATCTAAAATAAATTACTTGAAAATTGCAACAACAAAGCAAACAAACAGAAACACAAATTCAATAGCCAATGATGAATAGTCTATAACAGAACATAGAACAGAATACCACAGAGAAAAGTCATACAATAGACCATAATACAATAGAGTAAACAAATATGAAACACTAACTAAATATATCAGTAAGCAAATGTACAACAGAAAAAAGATTGAGAGAGAGGCAGACAAACGTAAAAAATACACAACAATGGATTTAGATTGAAAGAAACACGCTTCTTTAAAGGCTTAAAGATATCTTCTTAGCTAATTCAGAATTCCCCAGTGAATGATCAAGTGGTAGGTGACAAACTCATTTATACTAAATCAAGCAGAAAACAGTTAAGTGATTTCTAGAATAGTATATGAACCATCCCGTAAAATCTTTCCATCAATGCCAGTCTCCACCTTCTCTCTATTTAAAAAGATGCCAATGAAGTTTTTAAACATTAAACCTGTTTCCTCATACTGTAAAGTAAAGTTCTAAAATAATGCCTAACAATTTCTCATCCCCATATGAGTTCATATCCATACATACTAAATGTACTCATTCTGAAGTAAATGACTAGAACTCAAAATCAACACCAAGGTCAGGAACTTTTAGTAACTGAGGCGCTAAACGCACCATAACCTACATAAGGGAACTTAGGTTGAAACATCTATAAACTATCACTGAAGGGGATAATACTAAAGCATATTATTATTAATTGTTTCTTCAACCACATTAAACATGATCAAGCACACATGGAAATAAGAAAAATGCCAGCAAGAAAACCCAAAAGAAACAAATTCAAGTGACTGATAGATTGATCAGCAATTAACTATAGGAACCAATAAATTTATTAGTTCAATAAGACTTCCAACTATTTAACATCACAAACTTATAGTCTTATAGTAAATTGATATTGCGAAAGCATTACAATATGTTTCATCATAACCCACAATCAAATTCCACTAAAGAACAAAGGGGGATAATAGAATGCGAGAAAAATATTGGGAATTTTGCTTAAGACTAAGAAAACAGATTCTAATCCAAAAGAAAACGTAAAAAAGGAAGAAAAAAGGCGAGATTCAGAGTTAAAAGTGTTACCTTTTTCTTTTTTTTTTTTTTTCTTTTTAATGCAAATCTTAGAAAACCTTTAACTGTTATGAACAATCGCGAATAAATAAGCAAATAACAGCGAAAACAGAGTATTGGGGTTGGGGATTCGGGGATTGGTGGAGCTAAAGAAATAGGTGGAAGAAGAAGAGATTTAAAACTTGGGGACTAGGGATTTGTTTTCTAGAGCGGCTGTAATTTCAGGGTCCAGTTGACATATGATTCACCAAGATGCTTATTACCAAATTTTGAGAATCTATATGTATAAACCCTTAAACATAAATTTTTTTTGACATTTATATTTATTTTTGACATATAAATATTATGCTAATATATAATATTTATATTTTTTTTGAATTAATATTTTTTATTTGAATTAACTAATATATTATTTTTCTAATTGGATAATGATTAATATTTTTTTATTTGAATTAACTAATTCTTAAAAATATTAATTATATTTATAATATTAGTTTATATAAATATAAATATAATTAATATATTAAATAATGAATTTTAAAATTTTGTAGAACATATTGTCAATTATGTTTTTCATTTTATTGTTATTATTATATGTATCAATTTAATATTAGTTAAATTTTATGAATTAAAAATATTTGTAACTAAAATAATAATAATAATAATTGTGTAATGCGCGGATAGACCACTATTATAAATTAGTTACTAAAAAAGTTCTAAAAAATGGTAAAGAAATTAATTGGATTAGATTCTATAAATTAGTATCACATAATTACTAGAATTTAATTAATTAATTTAAAATATAAATTAATTAAATAGAATAAAAATCAAGTAAAAGATATTTGAGATTGATGAAGTAATTTTTTCTCGAAAAGTTTTAAAATTTAAAAAATTATAAAATATAATATTGACTAAAAAATAAGACTACAAAATAAATATTTATAAAATATGAAATTGGTATTAAGATATGCTAAAAATTTTGAATTTAACTAAAATAAAGTGATTCTTAGAAGGGGAGAACCATTATCATTTGCCATTTAATTAGCTTCTTTCTTTTTCTCAAACTACCAGAAAAAAAGTTTAAGAATGTTGATTAAACAGAGTCATGATATATAATATAATTAGGTTTAGGATATATTTGATTTAATTATTCACAGCAGCTTAAGTAAATTGCAGATCTTCTAATTTCAATAATTATTTAATTTTGATTATATAATTCTATTAATTTATTTCATTAATTGGGCCGCATTTTTTCAATAAAATAAATATTCATTAATGATACATCAAGTCCATGGCAGTACGAGATGAGATATAAATTTCATATGGCCAACTAAAAATCAAGCAAATACCCAATAGTGAGTTTTAACAATGGGCTTAAAGTCTAAATAATTAGCTTAATAGCTTACACAGACTATGAAAATATAGAAAAATCCTTGACTTAGCCCCTCTCTTCTAGTGTCTTTTGTGCTATCTGTACCCAGTTTCGTTGTGTCTGGCGACCAAGCAAGATGGAGAGGGACCAAATAGATCAAAGGTGAAGCTTGACCAAACTAAAAGATTTTGCATTAGAAGAGTCTAAAGCTTCCCCAATGCAGAACTAACATATTAAGGCCAAGCCAAAAAAAGTCTATATCTATAATGTCCAATCGGACCTATCCTCGCTAGTTGAGCAAGGCGCTAGAGTTTTGGATACTAAGTAGATGGGACCAAATAACTCCAAGATCTAACATCATCATCCATTCCAGGCATTGAAAAACCACAAAAAGGGTTACAAAATGGCTCACATAGAGGAAGCAAGATATAATAGATCTGAGAGCAAAAACTATAAAGTCATAAACAAAAGTAAAATAGTAGGCAAGCAAACTAAGAAAAAATGAAGAAAAAACATGTGGGCTATTGTCGGCTCAAAAAGGAATAACCAACGATAGTCTAGATCTAAAAATCTTTGAGAGAGGACTTTTAGAGAGAGAGAGAGAGAGAGAGAGAGAGAGAGAGAGAGTTATTTGTTTATCTATTAATTGGGTCACATTTGAAAACAATATATAATTTATTATCAATACCCATATTATCCTCATCTCATCTTTAGTCCCTTTCCCAAATTCTAAATCTAAATCTTGCAATAAAATTCCACCAACAATAAAATATTGTAAAAAAGCATACAAAAGGTACAAACCTATTATCTATTACTGGCAACACCTCCACCACCAGCATCATCATCACTGACCAAGATCCAAAGTCATCACCATTTGCTCGTTTGTCGACCTGAGACCAAATTGCTGCTATTGATAGAAAATTCGCCATTGATTAGATCAAATCAATAATCGCAAAGGAACCTATTGCCATCGCTGATTGTCATGAACTTGAGCCCCATCATTATGAATTATTGTCGCTAGGAAAAAATAACCATTTATTAGAAACTGCATTTAAATAGAGCTCGGCCTTTATGTACCTTCTTTATTAGCAAGGATTGGTCATTAGATAGTGGCCATCACAATTGACGAGTCGCATCAACATGCTTCTCTCTATTGCGCACCGGATCGATACTTTTGTAGATGCCTCATCACAAGTCTCCTCCAATCACTAAACTCGATGTCAACCTCTCAAGTTGAGATTCCGTTTAGTGACTAACAAGTGCAAAAAATTTAAAAATTTAGGTATTTCTCATGAAAAAAAAATTAGTGACCATATTGAAAAAATGCAAAAGTTTGGTGCTTTTCTGAACTAAAAAAAAAAAAAAAAAAAAAGCTTGGCTTTGGTTATAGTCAAGTTGGAATAATATGGGGAGTCAAAATATAAAACAGATTATTGAAGGGGTCAGAAAAAGATAAAAAATGAGAAAGGTGGCTATTCCACATGGCATGGTGATGTGACATAATTTGATCATGTGACGTCTAACTATTATGCTAAGTCAGAAGATCTAATTTACGTGATAGTTCATATCAACGTTTCAAGTTAATTTAGATTTTAGCAATGATCACTTGAGTGCAAAGATTTTAAAAATTTAAGTATTTTTTAGCAAAAAAATTTTTTAGTGATCACATTGAAAAATACTAAAATTTTGTGATTTTCTAACCCATATACCTAATTATTGTTTGTTTGTTTGTTTTTTTTTTACTATAATCTATATATATAAAATTTTAACTTTAATCTCCAGAAAAATTTAATTTATCAAAATATTATATTAAATTATACAAAATGAAGTATAAATTTAAATTCCATACTCTAAATTTTTCTTATTATAAAAAATGTAATTGAAATTTCAATTCTATATTATTTCTACATTGTATAAAAATGTAAATATTATAATCTTTTGTGTGATTTAGTGTTGTTATTCCCGGCTGTGGACTTTGAGATGGATGTCCAAGAGGTTGTGAAGGCTGTTCACTCCCCATCAAGGCCACCTATAGAGTTTGGCTCCATCATTAATGATTATCTCTCTTAAAACAAATAGGAATTTTCTGTTTCTCATGCAAAGAGACAAGCGAACGGTGTAACTCATAAGTTAGTTCGGCTTGTCCATTCTAATGCTCGTCTTTATGAATTATTTGTTCCCCCTCCTAGTCTTGGGAGTGCATTGCTAGTTGAGAGTGTACTGCTATCTGATTTGATTAATTGTTAATAAAGCTGTTGTTTACCATAAAAATATATATATATATATATATATATATATATGGATAGGAAGTTATAAAATTTTTTATTTAAAAAACATAAGAAAATTAATAAATGATTTTTACTATAAAAAATATTTAAAGTTAAACAATTGAAATTCATAGAGAATCTTATCATTTTGAATATTTTGATACTTTTATTTTGACTTTATTTTTTAATAAATCAAGTGAAAAAATTATGCGATGAAATTTTTTTTGTTATAAATAAAATGTAGAAGAACATGAATAAAGAATATAGAGAAGAAAATAGTTTTTCTAGTTGTTCCATTCAATAGTATTAGGCCTTTTATATAGAGTACATAAGAGAAATAAATAGGAAACTTTTCCAATAAGAAAAATACAATCAATACTAATATGAAAACTAGAATATTCATGTATATGGAAAGACATTAATCAAATCTTATAATATATCATAATACTCCCCATTGATATCTTTTACAAAAAATATGCCTCGTTAAAACCTTACTAAGGAAAAATCCTGTGGAAAAAAAATCTTAGTGAAGGAAAAAGAGTACATTATTCTTGTAGAGATTTGCGCCATAACACTGTCTCGTTAAAAACCTTGCCAGAAAAATCCAATGGGACACAACTTAGGCTAAGGAAAAAAGAGTACAGTGCATTAAAATCTCCCCCTCATGAAAATATGATTTCTATCAAATATCTCTTAGCTGACGCATGCTAATTTTGTTGACTAACTTTTCAAATGTGATTGTAAGGAGTGCCTTTGTAAACAAATCTATCAAGTTGTCAAATCGTATACTTAATGATGTTTAAGTAATATCCACATATAATAATTTATTTGTAGTACTCTCTTAGGATATTACTTGCGCTATGAATATAACTCGTTAAAAACCTTATTAGAAAACCCAGTAGGAAAAAACATATATAAGGAAACGAGTATATTTCATGCGCTATTTTTTCATTGCACAGATTGCCTCGTAAAAACCTTTGTCCAAGAAAACCCTGTGGGATAAAAACTTGACTAAGGAAAAAGAATACAATCATTTACTAATTCGCTCCCCCTGATGATGACAGATTTTAACACGGCGTATACTAATTGATGAAATAATACTGTTTAAATATCACATTAGGTAAAAACTTAGTACATAAGTCTATTAAATTGTCACTCAAGCGAATTTGGTGGATATCTCTTCTGGAGCTTATGTATATACAAGAATTTCGGTGAAGTTTATGTCTACTTCGTTACCCTTAATATAACCACCTTTAATTTGTACAATACAAATTGCATTATTCTCAAAATACAATGGGAGTATCTTCTAGTGAGGTACTTCAGGACCATAAAAATCTTTATAAAATTGCAGTACCACTATAAGTGAATACATAGCCAATATAAAATCTACCATCATAGAGACTAAGCAAATAACCAATATTCGTATGTAGACCAATTTCAAATATGAATTATAATATTAATAGTATATTGAAGATAACTTTTTACACCATTTTAATATCTATTTGTAGGTGCAAAGCTATACCTAGCTAGGAATTTTTCTTGCAAATGCAATATTAGACCTGATGCAATTTGCAAGACACAAGAGTGCCCTATAGCACTTATATATAGTACTTCAAGACCAAACAACTCTTTTTTTAGGTCTAAAAGGGTTTATCTTCACTTCTAGTGAGCGGACTATCTATTGGTGTGCTTGAGGGAGAAGATTTATCTATGTAAAAATTACTTAAATATCTTTTTCACATAAGTATACTGGTGTATTAGGACTCCTTAATAATCAGTCTGCAGGCCGATACAAAATTTCATTTCCTTTAAATTTTTCATCTCAAACTCACTTTTCAAATAGGTACATACTTATTTGAGTTCATTAGGAGTCACATTGATATTTAAATCAACTTATACTGCAATACTAACATATACCATTCTATGGTCTTTTATGAATACAAATGGACATAGTGTATTATTCACATATCTTTCTTTCAATAAGAATTTACTCAAACAATCATACCACATGTTCATATTACTTTAATCCATACATAGATTTTTGCAATTTGATGAAATATATGTCACATGTTTAATGTGTATTCATTTATGATATATTTAGTCCTTTTGGGACTCTTATTACTTTCATAAGGCGTACAATAAGATTTTCATTAACTGCCATATTAATTAAGTATCAGAACATGATCATTTCCATAATAAGAGAATTATTTTTCTCATAGTCAATGATAAAACAAGTCTAGATCTACTTTAATTACCTCATTCCATGATGATCAATCATGTTTATGCTAATATTCAGTTATACTTGTAGATTACGGATTCATATTTTCTCTTGCAACGGCAAAAGCTACTGTTGAGGCAAATTCATCGTCGACGATAATTAAATTTCTATCAACTCTTTCTTATATCACAAAATAATTGAGATCTCATAGTTTTCATTTATATGGTCATCAACTCCAGAAGCCATATCTGGAGAATCTAATTGTTCATTTGTCTCAGTCTGTGTCTCATAATTAGCTATAGCTCTTTGACTGAGATCTTCCTCTTCAGGAGATTTTATGAGTGGCGCTGCTTTTCTTTTCCGCGGATTTTTATCTTTAGTTCCAATTTACTATCTAAACTTCTAGCGTGTAGTGAGATTGATTGATTTTCTATTTGCAATTGGAATCACAACTCTTGCTAGGATATTAGCAGCTGTAATATGAGACTTTGTCACTCTTTTAGTATCTATAAATGCATTTGGCAGTTAAGTTACAATTTGTTGCAACTGTATTATTTTGTGAACTTCTGGTTCACTCTAACTTGTACATGGACCAAAATTATTTAAAGGGTTTTCCTTCTAATAAATTTCTCGATTTTCTTTAGCACTGTAAGTGCTTTTCCTCCCCCTAATGTCGAAAAATATGCCTCATCAAAATAAATTCATAGTCTCTTTGTGGACCCATTATTGCACATTGAGATAGATTTAATATATTCATGGCACATAAAAAATTTATGACTCATGTCCTTATAGAAGTTTCAAGGAAGAGTATATATGATGTACACAATGGCATTCATGCCAAACTTTCAAGGTTTAATTGTTGAACTATAAGTTCAATGCTTGAACTATAGGTTCAACGCAATATATTGTGAATGTATACTAGGGATAAAACAGTAATTAAATAACTTATTATAATACACAACTTATAAAATCCTTACAAATTACTCCTTCAAGGAGTTTACATAAAATCATCAATATTGAATTGAGTTGTGTCCTCTATATGGGCGGTTCCTCTTTCAGAATCTCATGATTTACCAAATGATTTATAGTATTCACTTCAGAGAATACAGTTGTACTAGTGGGCATTACTTGATGATTTCTCGTTAGCAATTATTCTTTTAGAATTCTCATTATTTACCAAATGATTTATAGTATTCACTTCAGGGAATACAGTTGTACTAGTGGGCATTGTTTGATGATTTTTTATTAACAATTATTCTTTGCAACTACTAGAAAAATAATATTTGTAAATTTTCAGTTTTTATACTGCTACTACAGGAGCACGTAACTTTATTACCGCACAATTTCAGCTGTGAAGTAATTTTAAACATGGTTGAATTATATTCTCAAATAGACTTCAAGTCTTGTAGGTGTAGATTTAACCAATCATATTGAGTTTATCGTAGTACCACATATTTCAAGTGATTATATCTATTTTTAAAACTCTTCTAGAAAATATAAAAATTATTAATAGTAAGATATTCAACCTTTAAATCCTCACTTAAATGAGGTTTAAGTAGATAATAACTTTTGCTTTTGCTAGCATCTAAATGCATTTCATTATCAACAACTTACGTCAAAAATTTTTTCCATTGAATTCAAGAGCATATAAAACTTTAATTCACTATACTTTACTTTATTTAAATAACTTAATTTGCATATATTTAAAATATATCTAAATAGACCAATCAGAAAATAAATTAATATTAATTTTAACAAAGATTAAATTCATAATTTATCATACCAAGGAAAAGTAAGCACTACTTATGCTTCTCTATACTAACATAAATCTAACAATGTATGCAATCCGGAAATAAACTCATCAATTCACAAATTAACAAAACCATGTTACTTATATAATTTATATTAATCTCATCTCACATTTAAATCTCTAATTATTTTTACATCTAATATACATTGACATAAGTAAATTCAAAACATATATAACACACACAACTTTCTTGTAGGCTATTCAACTAACAAATATATATATATATATATATATATATATATATATATATGTATGAGACATGTATTGTCCATAAAATAAATTTTGAGTTAAGATGCTAAGACCAAAGGATATGTAATAATATATACACTAATAGAACCAATCTCAATTTAATGAATCAAGTAAACCTATTAATATGAACGTAAGATCACCATTTTCCCATAAAGTAGGTCAATCAATCAATAAATGAATAATTTAGGGTTGGATTTTATGCCAAAAAAAATTATAAGCCATGACTTTAAAACTATGCATAAAATATATTATTATAATTGATAACCAATTAAAAGTTGCAATTTGGTTAGTAAATCAAATAGGCCATACCCATCATTCCAATACATATAAACAACAATGAAATACCCAAAACAGAAAAATCAAAGCAAAATGGTTTACCTTAATATTATGGCCATACGCAGGTATTTTATTGATATCCAATTTATTCAATGCGTGTAGCTTAAATCAAATTTATTAGTTATTCAGGAACATAAAATATCAATTTTTCAAAGATGTCTATTTTATTTATTTGATTATTCGAAGGAGTGACACTAGTATAAATAATTCTTACTCATGATGTCGAGGCCCATCAATTAACATTGTCTAATGTAAAATTATAATAAAATCAGTCTTTTAAAGACTTGTAGATAATGCATTTAGTTCTTCAGGAACATTTAATGATTCTTTAATGAATTTGTTTACTTTAATTAGTTTTTCAGGAACTATATAAAATATCAGTTCTTCAAGAACCGTAGAGAATATCAGTTTTTCAAAAACTGTAGAGAATACCAATTCTTCAAGAACTATAGGGAATACTAGTTTTTTAGGAACTGTAATTATTATTAGTTCTTCAGAAACTCATAACTTAGTTATTTATTTAATTAGTTCTTCAGGAATTATAAATAATACTAGTTCTTCAGGAACTATAATTTAAAATATAATATTAATTCTTTAGAAACTCATAGTTTAGTTATTTATTTAATTAATTCTTTAGGAACTATAAATAATACTAGTTCTTCATAAACTAGTATTTAAAATATAATGCTAGTTCTTCAGGAACTAGAATTTAATTGATTAATCATTAAATAGTATATCAAATCTTTATAAAACTAAAAAAAAACGATTTGAAATAAATAATTGTAAGAGAGAAGAAAAAAAAATGATTTCTTCAAATTAATTAGCCCAATATGTTCAAACGATTTCTAAAAAAAAAATGATTTAGTTTTTTTTTTTTAAAAAAAATATTTGATACATAAATATTAATAATAATAGTAATTAATTAGATAAAAATTGTTTACCATAAATCTTGAATTTTATTTCTTCAAATTTTTCGCTTTAGATGGGTTGTAGCAAACCACAAGCTATCCAAAATTATAAACAATATTGTATAACGATTCGTGCTGATAACGTGTTATAAATAAAATGTAGAAGAACATGAACAAAGAATATAGAGAAGATAATAGTTTTTCTAGTTGTTCCATTCAATAGTATTAGGCCCTTTATATAGAGTACAGAAGAGAAATAAATAGGAAGCTTTTCCAATAAGAAAAATACAATTAATACTAATATGGAAACTAGAATATTCATGTATATGAAAAGATATCAATCAAATCTTATAATATATCATAACATTTTTCATTTTATTTTAATTTTAAGGTGAAAATATATTTTTTTTATGTGAGAAGTGAATATTTTAAAATTGGCCCCAGTAAAATCATTCTAAATTTAGCCCTATGTACACATGTTATATATTAACTAGTTGTCTGCTAGGACATTGCACGGCTGTTATTATTATTTTAGTTGTAAATATTTGTAGTCCATAAAATTTAATTAATGCTAAACTGATAATAATAATAATTTAATGAAAGTATAATTGGCAATATGTCGTTTAAAATTAGAAAACTCTATTAATTTATTAATTAATAGATTAATTATATTAACATAATCTAATATTAAAAATATAATTAATATTTTTTAAGAATTAAGAATTGTTGTTTAATTAGAAAAATAACTTATTATATGCTAGTTTTTAGGATTAGAATCATTTTCTAATTAGAAAAGCAGCATATTAGTTAATTAAAAAATATTAATTGTAAAAAAAATAAAAACTACACATCAGCGTAATAATATTTTCTATCCACAGTTTTTTTAAGAATTATTTTGAATTAACAATTAATAATAATAATAATAAAAAAAATTTCAAAATTTATGTATAATAATTTTTAATAATCTCATATGAATTCCATTCATTACTTAATAGTTAGTAATGCTTATACAATTAAATTTATTTTATGTATTGAGGATACAGAGAAATGAGGACGTATGTTGGCATTTGGTAAATTAATAGTTAGTGTTTCGTAATTAACAGTTATTATTACTAGTTAATTAGTTTTTACGTATCGTTTAGCACTTGTAGTTAGTTATTATTTATTAAATTCAATTTAAAAAAAATCATAATTTCGATTGGTGCATGATTTAACTCAAAAATATTTTTAATTATTATAAATAAGAATAATAAATCATAAATATTTTCAATAAAATAATATAATTGCTGTGAGTTATAGAGTAATTGAGAGATCCACAAATCACAATTAATGATGTGATAATTAAATTTTAATAAATAAATTAACAATATTTTAAAAATTTTTAAAATATATATGAAGATACAGTTACGAGCCTGACTATGATTTGGCTCACGAGTTGAGTATCAAATTTAAAGGAACTTAATGTTCATGAGTTTACATTGCAGATGTCAAAGCAAATTTTATTTTTATTTTTTGAATTTTCTAGCATGATATGGGTTGGGTGCATGATCACAAAGCGTTTAAGCAATTGTCTTTTCCCCATAATTATTAAAGTCGGACCAGACTGATGGATTGACGCGATAATTTGATGACTCGGTACTGAATTGATCCGAATTTATTATTAGATTAAATTTATAATTAATTCATAAAAAATAATGCGACCCAGATAGTTGAATCGGTGATCCAATATGATCCGGCCAGTGATTCGGTGGTTTCATAATTTCAATTTTTTTCTTTCTTTACTATAACTTGGTTTTATATGAATAAATTATTATAATATATACTTTTATTTTCATTTCTGAAGATTTTTTTAATTATTTTGCATTTTTATTCTATAGAATAAAAGTTAAAAAATTTTCATTTTACTTTAATTCTTAATATTAAATTAATTTTAACCCTTGAAATTTAATAATTTAATTATATTGAATTCTTAAATTGATATATAATGAAATATTTGAATTTATTTATATATTTTGATGAAAATGTAAGGATTCAAATTATTAAATCTCAATTTCTTTTTTTTTTAGTCCATAGTATGATTTATGGATATAAAAATTTATTTAATAGATTTATTTATTTATGTTTGTAAATTAAAATATCTAGTTTGTTAATTTTTATTTTTGAGTGAAAGTTTATGTACTCTTAAATTTTTTAATATTTTATATTTATTTTATTATATAAAATTTTAAATTATATATTTAATTAATTATATTAACCCGATGGTTCAATTATTTACCTAATGGTTAAAACACTGACCTTTGGACCTAACTTATAGACCAGATTGATATCCGGTCCAGATTTAATAACTATGTTTTTCCCCATTTTACAAGGTTAGTTTCCAAATTTAGTCACAAGTATGGGATGTGGTTTTGGGTTGGTATATCATGGACCCAAGTCCATATTATATTATGGATTCGG
The DNA here is from genome assembly GCA_947687605.1 of Reutealis trisperma. Taxonomy (NCBI): domain Eukaryota; kingdom Viridiplantae; phylum Streptophyta; class Magnoliopsida; order Malpighiales; family Euphorbiaceae; genus Reutealis; species Reutealis trisperma. Next base: position 621,115 of record CANTUT010000138.1, on the reverse strand, counting down.
ATTCAAAATATTAATTATTATATGCGTCAAAAAAATTTCAAAATTGTTAGCTGGTTTGGCTGGTTAACATAATAAGTAAATATATCTGAGGTAATGGATTTGAATCCCATTCAGTAATTTTCTTTGTTTTTTTTATATATTCTTTATTTTTTTACTTTTTAAGTTATTCTTTTTTTTTCCTTTTTTATTTGTAATTGAAATATCCTGAATTTTCATTTATTTTATAAAATTCTATTTTTGTACGGAAACGTATTATTTTATTTTTTTCTTATTAAAGTAAGAATTGGAGTTATATTTTACTAAATTATAAATATTCATACTATTTAAATATGTATTACTAATGGTAATTTTATTTAAGTATTATATATGTATATACAATTGAAGAAAGTAATATGTATATTATTATGAAAATGTTAATGTGGGTTTTTGGAAAAATTGTATTTTGATATTTGAGTATTAATAAAGGTATTAATTAATATTATAAGCTTAGTTATAGTATTTTATCGGAAGTTTAGATTTTCGTTATAATTACTATTATTATAAATAAATTTTATTAATTGAACTATTATTATCGTTAATAGTATTATTGTTATATATATATGAGTTTATGTTGTAAATTGTTATTATTATTATTATTGTTGTTATTATTATTATTATTGTGATTATTATTATGATTATTATTAGTACATATATATATATATATATATATATATATATATATATATATATATATATATATATATATATATATATATATATATATATATATATATATATATATATATATATATATATATATATATATATATATATATATTGGTGTTAAGCAAAAGAGAAGAAAAGAGAAGAAAAGAAAGAAAAGAAAAAAAAAAAAAAAAGAAGAAGCAGTTGGTAGCCAGTTGGCGGCCAAGAAAGGAAGGAAAGAAACAGAAGAGGAAGTGAGAGGTAGAGACGGGCGAGACAGAGAGGGAGAGAGGGCTGTGGTGCTAAGCCACCACCTGTCCGGCGGTGGGTTGCACCGCCACCACTAGTGGCTAGCCCACTGTCCGGCGACTTCAAGGAAGGCAGCGGTGCTCTGATCGGGCGGCAGACGGCGGCGTATGCGGGGAGAGAAGTTTTGCCGACGTCGAGACTTCTATGGCAGTTTTCGATCGATTCTGGCTGCCAAATCGAGCATGGCCGGTCCTGTTCTGCTCATGGTGTCAAGGGCTTCCTTTTGGTATCTACCTTGCCCCCTGAGGATCACCGGAGGAGGAGATCGAAAAATGCAAACCGAACCTTTGGAGATGTTTTCCGGCAGCTGGAGGGCGAGTGACGGTGAGTGGTGACCATTTTTGTAATCCTGGTGTTGAGGTGAACTTGCTGGTGTGGAGGTCACCCAGATCCGCCACTAGCAGCGACGGCACGTGGGGCAGTCCAACAGCTCCGTTTCGTTGTTCCGGCGCGACTATCGATATTCGTATGATCGAAATTTGTGAAGGTTAACCCGAAACTCTTGTATTTCAGTTGTTAAATATGTTATCTTATGTTTAGCAATCTTTAGAGTAGTTGTTATGAGTTGTTGAGTTCAGTGTGATTCTGTCGAGACCTCGATTAGGATCTCAGTAGTTTTTAAATTGTGTTTAGTAAGTGAGTTATTCTTATCCTGATAATATCTTTTGTTTGTGAGGTGTTGGTATTTTGGCGTCTTCCAGGTTCCAAAGGCTGTATTTCTGAGAGAAGCCAGTCAGACACGTCGTTAGTTAGGCGAGTGATACTCCCTAATGTATTATCCTATTTTTATATATATTTGCATTTCTGTGTGTATATATCTATATATGTATATTATGCACTACTATTGCATATAAGCATGTAATATTTGACTGTGAATGATGAATCAATGTTCTGTATTCTGTGCTGTATTGTGATTGACGGATGGAGGTTGGGAGGATGTAGTATCACTTAGGAACTTTTGAGGTGAATATGGTTATGGATACAATTATGATTATGATTCTGTTGAGATTTAGAAGATGAGCTATGATTGGTGGATGCTGGCTGGGCCTGCTCATCACTAGGGCTGCTATCAGTCGGATCAGGGCTGCGTGGTACAGACCAGTGACGGCCGGGCCCCTTGGATATAAGAGACAGATTATTAGATTCAGAGAGCCAGGATAGAGGGATCGGCTCCCCATATTGAGATTGGAGTGGTACTGTGGACCGTATCTCGTCCTTGCTTGATAATATGAATTGTTTGTCTCCATGACATAGTGCATCGCATGTGCATTAGAAATCTATCTGTAGGATACCAGTTTAATATATTAGTTGGTATCATTCATTGAGTTGGATGCTCATTCCTGTTCATTTTGTTGTTTTCAGGTCAAGAAATGAGCCTGTGAAGGAGTTGTAATTGAGTAAACTGCCAATTTCCCTTCGATAGTAGTTTGTAATATTGAGTATTAAGAATTGTATGTAATATATGTATAATTATAAATATGGCTCTAGAACTCTGCAATGTTACACTTTGTACTTGTATATTGTTAATATTCAGTTATGTACTTAAGAGTTGTAATTTGTTATTAAGCAGAATCCTTATGTAATTTAGTAGATCTATGAGATAAGCAAGTTATTGGGCCAATTTGATTTTGTTTTGTATTGATATTTTTTTGGATCTGCTTAACTCAATTGGGCCCATAGCCGTTTTCAGTTTTGGGCTTTCTGTTGTATGTTTTGGTTCGGCTTATTACGGGCACTGGTAGTCATGTGCATTTCTCGTATTCTAATGCCGGTCACATGCCCTCGGGTTCGGAGCATGACAGTAATATTTCCAATTAAAATTATATTAATGATTAAATTTTATTTGTTTAATTGTTCTAATCAAATTTATATTAATTTTTATAAGAAAAAATTACTTTAATGATTGAATTTTTTTATAAATATTTATTTATTTATTTGTATAAAATTATCAATTTGATTTCTTATTTATATTGAATTTGATAAAACTAATAGAGTTATTAAATATTATTTTATATTTTTTAGGCAAATTATTTAATGCATCAAATAAAATTCACTTTCTATAAATTTATATAAAATTAATTTAATTAATAATTTATATTATTATTTATTTAAATTAATTATAAATTAATATTTTTATAATATTAAAATTTTGTTGTAATATTTATATTATTAAAATAATATCTAAAATTTTTATGGTCAGAAAATAATCTATCAAAGTTCATAAATCATATAGGATAAGTTTATCAGTTATAAAATATAAGTTCATAACATATAAAATATAAATTCATTACTTTTAAAAAATATATTTTATTTTTTTACTAGTATAACTGACAGTAAAAGATAATGAATTTACATGTTATATATGATGAACCTCAATGTTATATCTAATGAACTTGATAATTATATGTGATGAACCTAAATTTCAAATATAATAAACATCATAATTATATGTGAAATATTATAAAATGAAAATTATAAGTATGAGAAATGAATAAAATTAAATTATAGAATAATAAAATTATGAATTTGATAGTAAAAGTAAATGAATATGCATATGATATATCTAATTAACCTGATAGTTATATGTGATGAACTTAAATGTTATATCTAATGAACTTGATAGTTATATATGATGAACCTAAACTTTAAATCTAATAAACCTCATAATTATATGTGAAATATTAAAAAATGAAAATTATAAATATGAGAAATGAATAAAATTAAATTATAGAATAATTAAATTATGAATCTGATAGTAAAAGTAAATGAATATGCATGTGATATATCTAATGAATATGATAGTTATATATGATGAATCTAAATATTATATCTAATGAACCTGATAGTTATATGTGATGAACCTAATAGTTATATGTGATGAACCTAAATTTTAAATCTAATAAACCTCATAATTATATGTGAAATATTAAAAAATAAAAATTATAAATATGAGCAATGAATAAAATTGAATTATAGAATAATTAAATAATGAATCTGACAGTAAAAGATAATGAATCTGCATGTGATATATAATAAACCTGAACATTATATCTAATGAATCTGATAGTTATATGTGATGAATTTAATTTTTAAATCTAATAAACCTAATAATTTAAAATTTAATATGAATTTATAGTTTATAAATGATGAACCTATACTATATATTTGATAAATTTATAAGTAATACTTAATCAATATATTATTTATAAGTAGTGAACATGATTATCATATAAATTATATTTACTGGTAAATTTTTAATGAATTTATTATTATTTAAAAAAAAGATTTGATTTTTGAAAATTCATTGTTATAAAAAAGATAAATATGGTATTTATCTTTTTGTTAAATTATCTTTAAAAATTATGTAAAAAAATTACCCATAAAAATATTAAAATTCATAAATAAAAATTACATTGAAAAATTAATGATATTAAAATTAATTATCATTATAAGAATCAAATAAAAAAAATTCAACCATTAATAAAATTTTTTTCAATATTTTTGATATTAAAAAGTAAAAAGAAAAAAACTGAAAAGAAAAAAAAGAATAAATAAAAAACTGGAAATGAAAAAAAAGAATAAATAAAAAAAGAGAAAAAAAAAAAAGAAAAAGAGTTTTGTTGGGCTTGAACCTGAGATCTTGAGATATCTAAAATAATGAACTAACCAATTGTGCCAACTTGTTATATTAATATTTTGCTATGTATATTATACTTATTATGGTCCCAGATTCATAATGCTACATGGTTTCAGGTCCATGATATAAATTGCCGTATGATTTTTGTTTGTTATGCCTTTTTTTTTTTTTTTTTAAACTCAGTTTCAACTTTCAGCCCTCAAGTTTGTTTTTAATCTTGGAATTTTTTGGTTTTCTTTTAGAATTTGCCTTTTGTTTACAGGTTTTCTTTTCTTGGATGATTGAATATTGTTCATTACCAGTTTTAATTTGGGCTATCTTTTTTAACAGATTTGATTTTTTGAAGCTGTTTTATTTGACAATTGAGATTGAATTAGATGATTTTTATATGGAATTTTTCTCTTAAATTTCTGATTGTAACTATTACTGTTTGATTATACCTGATAAAGCGATATCTTCCATGAAATGAGTATGATGTACTCTCTTTAGAACCTGTAAATTTCTATGCTTGTTTAGAATTTGTAATTTTTTTTGGGACTTATTCAGTGTTGAACTTTCTCCCCACTTATATTTGTGCTACATTGAGCTATTCTCATTGATTTTTGTTGAGATAGTGTAATATTTGACAATTGCGTGTGGGAATATGAAACTGAATTTCCAGTTAAATAATATTTGATTCATTATAAACGCCCAAAATTGATTGAGTTGGTAAGTGAGTTTTCTCTCATTTTATTGACGGTTAGATTCTTAGGGACAGTTAGATTCTTAGGGCTAGAATAGTTTATCTTTGACTGTAATATTCCTTACTAATCATGATGCTCATGCGATGCGTGGATTGTTAATACGAGGGTAAATAAGCTTTTGGTATCAAAACTTTATAGGAAAAAGTTTCAATTTACTCCTTAAACTTACATTCGATGTCCAATTAGGCCCAAAATGACCTTTTGGAATAATTAGGTACAATAATTTGCTTTTTTGTCCATCTAAGTCCAATTTTCTGATTCCTCAAACGCGTGTATCACACTTTCAACTTTTAGCAAGTGAAGTCAAAATAAATTTAAAAAAAAAAAGAAAATGAAATGATGTTTGTACTCGTTACTACTTCCAAGAAACCAGTTGAGCTTAGAGAGAAAAAACTTACTGTTCTCTTCTTCTTAGGGCTTAGATTGCAAACTTGCATTCACAAATCACTGTGGACTGAATAAGCTTTGTAATTACGGTTTTGTTTGTGAATGAAAATCTGTGGGGGGTTTTGGTTAGTAATTGAGAAAGCAAATGTTAAATGCATTAGCATTAGTAGTTGTGCAATAGGTACTTTTTTTGTAGATTTTTGTTTAGCTTTTTTGTAGCATTATTTGGTAGCATTACGTGAAATCTATTATAATAATAGTTGTCTCGTAATATGGGTAAAGGTCTATAATATAAAAAGAGGGAAGGGACCCATATGGGGACTTATATTTGCTATTACCTGTAAAAAGCATGTAATTTTGAGGGTATATGTTAGGTATTTCTATCGTTTTATGAGATGGATTGTGGTCCCTGTGTTTACTCATGTGTTATGCATAACAAAATTAGCCTTTTTTTTTTTTTAATTCTTTATTGTGTTGATTGTGATTTGTAATTTTTTTAATGAACTAACACACACACACACACACACACACACACACACACATATATATATATATATTGCAGAATGGAGATAGGAGTTAATATTAAGATTCATCACGGTGGTCACTTTGAAAAAGATTACAGATCACTAAGGTACGTGGGAGGTGAGGTGGACTTGTTTAATGTTGCTGAACCAGACAAATTTCATTATAAAAGACTATGTAAAATGGTGTGTCAATTGAGTTTTGTAGGAAAACAATACATTTATTGGTTGCCAAAAGGGAAAAATCTTAGAAATGGTCTTGTGTATGTGCATAATGATGATGTGGTTAGTGACATTTTGGGCATGTATAAGCAGGATAATAATATAGATTTTTACATAGATCATTGTGTAGATACCCCAAATGTGATTGATGGACATTTGCTCACAGCTCTTGTTAGTGATGTGAATAGTAGTATTAATATGGAGGTTGAGGGAGTTGGAGGTAATGTGGAGGTTGAGGGAGTTGGAGATAATGTGGAAGATCAGGGAGTTGGAGTTAATGTGGGTGGTTAGGGAGTTGGATTTAATGTAGATAGTGAGGGAGTTGGAGGTAATGTGGAAGTTCAAGGAGTTGGAGTTAATGTGGGTGGTGAGGGAGTTGGATTTAATGTAGATGGTGACGGAGTTGGAGTAAATGTTGAAGTGGTAGGTGAGACAACAGGCTTTTGTTTTAATATAGGTTTCTTAAGATGTGGTGAGACTAAGGTTCATACTAGGAAAAAAAGGAGGCGGTGAGAGTACTGTTACAACTGGGACTGAATATGGTGAAGATGACTAATATGAAGAATTTGAGGTTGATGTTAACTGTCATTCTGATATTGAAAATGAGGAATTGAGGAAGGCTAGAGAAAATGTGAGGCAATATCATGCAAATTTGGAAGCAAATACTAAAGAACCAGATGAAGATGATAATTCATCTGAAAATAAGGTAGAAGTTGATGGTGATAAATCTAATGGGTAGGGCAGTGAGGTATCTAGTGATAATATTGAACAAAATTATGCTGAGTTAGGTGTGAGTAAGGAGCATGACAGTGATGATGCTGGCTGTATAGAGGAGTTGAGTGGAGATGAGGAGAATGTTAGGAGGAATTAAAGAGAAGGGTTGCATATGATCCAAAATATAAAGTACCTCCTTTTGTGTTAGGCATGGTGTTTGAGAATGTAACTTAATTTTGCGAAGCATGTACCATGTATTCCATATTCAGAGGTGTGGAAATTGATTTCCAAAAGAGTGAAAAACAAAGAGTTAAGGCTATTTGCACATTTCCTAGTTGTCCATAGATGGTATATGCTAGCTTAGACCCTAGTTCTAATGACTTCATGATCAAGACCTACAAGTATAAACATAGATGTCATAAGGTATTTAAGAATAAAAGGGTGACTTATAAATAGCTTATTGGGTATTTTAGGGAAATTCTACGGGAAAGTCCAAAGAAAAAAAAAAAAAGAAATGCAGGCCCATGTTAGAACTAATTTGAGAACACATGTAGCCTTTAGTATGTGCAAGAGGGTTAAGAAAGCATTGATGGTTGAGTTTGAAGGAGATTATAAGGAGGAATATGCTAGGTTACATAGTTATGCTGAGGAGTTAAAGAGCACTAATCTTGGCAGTACCATCATACTTATAGCTAATAACGACAGTGGCAAATTTGAAGCTTTTTATATATGTTTCGATGCACTTAAAAAAGGCTAGAAAGCAGGGTGTAGGCTAGTTATAGGAGTTGATGGTTGTTTCTTAAAAAAATTTTTGAAGGGAGAATTACTAATTGCTATAGGAAGAGATGCTAATGATCAACCATTTCCAATTGCTTGGGTTGTATAGGATAGAGAATAGAGCAAATTGGAGTTGATTCCTTGATTTGTTGTGTAAAGATCTTGGACTCACAAATGGCAAAGACTTGGTTATTATATCAGATATGCAAAAGGTTAGTTTTTTATTACTTTGGTGATTTTAAAATTCCTAATTATTTTTATGTTGCATTAATCTTATACATCATTTGCTTTCTTATAGTGTCTAATTGAGGTTATGAAGGATGTTCTGCCTCAAGCAGAACATAGGTGGTGTGCAATGCACATTTTTAGTAGGTGGTAAAAGAAATGGAAGGGTTCTGAATTAAGAAAGTAGTTTTGGACATGTGCCAAAACTACATATAGGCAACCATTTCATGATTAATTGAAGAAGTTGGATAACATAGCTCATGGATGTGTGCAAAACTTATTGCACTGGCCTCCTCTTAAATGGTGTAGGGCTTACTTCTCATTTGCAAGTAAGTGTGATAGTGTAGATAGCAATATGTGTGAAAATTTTAATGGAATTAATTTAGAAGCTCGGACAAAACACATTATAAGCATGTTAGAACAAATTAGAGTAGATATGATGAATAGGATTCATATTAAAAGGGCTGAAGCATCAAAATGGGTAACAAATACAAGTCCCTTAGCCACTCAAAAGATAGAGCAGAGCATGGTTAGGGCATTTCAATGCCATGTTGAATTTAATGGGGATGATGGTTTTGAAATATCTAAAGGAAAAGATAGACATGTGGTTGATATGGAGAAAAAGTCATGCACATCTAGGGCTTGGAACTTGTATGGAATTCCATGCCCTCATGCCATTTGTGCTGTTTACCATAAAAAAAAGGCAATATACTTGAATATGTGGACAAATGTTACAACAAACAAACTTATTTGTCAAGTTATAAGTTTGCAACGCAACCTTTGAAAGATAAGAATATGTGGCCCCAAACTGGAAAACCTATTATACTGCCACCTGAAGGGAAGAAGATGCTTGGTAGGCCAAAGAGAGGAAGAAGAAAAGATCCTGATGAACCTTAAAAGCCCAATAGCAGTTGCAAGCTTTCAAGGAGAGGAGTTCAAATGACATGTTCAATATGCAAGTGCAAAGGTCACAACAAATTAGGATATAAAATTCAGGATCTACCACAAAATGTAAATGGGAGTTAATTATTTGTAATTTCTAAATTATTGATATTTTGTTATAATATTCTTGTTGTTGATGCAATAAAGTCATATCTAACAAGTACAACCCCCATTGACTAAGGAGACAATAAAAGAGTTTGCACCATTTTTGAATAAATGTCCAAACACAACAAGTGCAAACAGTGATAGAAGGAATTTAAATGATCAAAATTTAAGCTCTGTAGCCATGGTAATATTCTATAATGTTCATTATGTTATCTTGGTTATATGTTTTGTGGTGATGCAATGATACAAAATAACGTGTATATCAGAATATGACAGACCAAGTAGTAGCATAAGGATTTCTGAACCAGAAGTAAATGATGCAAGAGGTAGTAGGATAGTAGAAGCATCAGGTGTAGGCAAGGGTAAGGAGAAGATTTTAAATAAAACCACAGACAGCAGAGGGAAGAAACCAAGACCCAAGTCCAAAGCATTTGGTCTTGGATTGTACTATGATGATAATTCTAATTAGGTTACATGGAATGTATGTATATTTGTGACTTTTGTACATTTTTCAATTTACAATGCAAATACATGGTTACAAATAATGTTTTTACTTGTCTTTTATTAGCCTAGAATGTGGAATGAAAGGGTTTTTCAATCCAAAAATCAAGTACCAATTGAACAACAAAGGCTAATCAGCAAAGTCCCTCTAATGAACATATATGATAGAAGGCCAAAATATGGTGAATTTCAGGCTACAGGTTTAGAATGGATGGGAAGTCCATGTGTCACAACAAGGCAACTCTATCAGGAACAACAATAAAAGATTGGTAGCCTTAAGAAGCAGACACATCATACCATAGTAGTATTAGCTACAACAGCACATTTGTTCCCAACTGATCCAATTCTATCACAGAATAGCACCATCGCTAATAGTTAAGTGATCAACCTCAACAGTCTCAGTCACTAATTCATAAAGGACAAGGCACCAAAAAGAGAGGAAGACCCGCTCTGCAAAAACTACCAGTGAAGAAAAATCCTATTTGGAAACCTTGAGGATTTCAACATCTAATTTGGGATACATGGATTTTGGACAGATTAATTTTGATTTTGTTTTCTTGTATTAAGATGTTTCTTATTTTGGTCTACACTCAATGGCAAAAATATGAAGGTCAATGCTATGTTTAGCATTGCTCTCTATAATTTTGGACACATGATTTATATTTCTCTTAGACTGGGGAAACCTTTTTTTATGTGTCTTTTGCTCTTAGTTGGCTTTATATTTATACAATTTCAAGTAATTTGATATGCATTATAATGAATGCATACTGTAGGATTTTGTAATTGGACAAGCATCTTTTATGCTTACGTATATCAATTTCATTACTTAAAAAAATGTGTCTATTTATGTTGTATTTATTTTGCTATTTTCTCTATTTTCATATATAATCAATCAATTACAATTGAAGATAAATGCAAAGAGACATGATAAGTGCATTGTGTGTAAGATACATAACAATGTAGTGCAAATGTGATTTCTGAACTGCCATTTCATAACAAAATATCAGTAACATTCAATTACATTACAATAGCAAAATAAACACTACCTAGTAAATGCCTCATTCTACACTAATTTCCCAATACAATGCCTAGTTTCTAATCACAATAACAAATAACAACAACCAAGTCAAAACCAATGCAAACACTAACAAATATACTCTTTTCACTAATTTCTGGCACTACTTCCTTGCTTCACCAACATTCACTTTCAACTCAGCCAGCTGCAATTGCAATCCCATGTTGTCTACATAATATCCTTCACTTCCAAAATATCTCAAACATTCATTACTTTCCTTCAACTCGTTTATTAGTTGCATAGCTCTAGGACTCATCTTTTGATCATGCCATTTAAAAAACTCACAATCATTCTCCTGCAAAGAAATTCGAGCACACATTGATTACAAAATCAAAAACTTTCTCTATCAAAATAACAAAGAACACAACACATTCAGAAATTAAAAATTTAACAAACACAATAACTTACCCTAAAATTCCTGTATGAATAAAATCTCTGACCAGGATTTTTCTCTATACAAGATACCCATTGAGGCGCCTTTAATCCACAATAGCAATAGACTGCTGGTCCCTCATAGCCGAACTCAGGTATGCTTGACACACATCCATGATTCATAGAATATCGACTAGAAGCAGTAGAAGTAGAATGCATGATGTAATTGAGGATGAAATTATGAAATTGAAGAGGTGAATTAAAGCTTTAACCCTCTAATTATGGACTTCAATTCGAAAAGAAAAGGAGAAAGGGAGGATCAAATATCTTAGAGTTAGGAATTTGGTATTTTGAGTTGGGGAAGGATTTTATTACTATTGGTATAATAAACATAAGTTATTAATATTATATTTAAATATAAATATATTTTAAATGTTGAAAGTGTGATATACGTGTTTGAGAAATCAGAAAATTGGGCTTAGATGGACAAAAAAGCAAATTACTGTACCTAATTGGCTCAAAAGGCTATTTTGCGCCCAATTGGACATCGAATACAAGTTTAAGGGGGGTAAATTGAACCTTTTTCCAAACGTTTTACTATATTTTAAATCAGCACTACATTTTTAATTTTTTTCTTTTTGATACTAAAAGAACTCAAGCTTTAGTGCAAACAAAAAGGACTCAAGCTATTGGATGTTGCACAGTCCTACAATTACTTGCCAACTAAAATTGCGCATTGAACTTTTGAGTTGGCCCTGATGCCCCACACCACCCGCCACTCGTTTCATATGTTTGTATATTTGTAGAAGTTGTTTTGTAAAAAAAGATTTAATTGATTAATTTTTTTGAAGAAAAATGGGGCAAATTAAAATATATAACTATTAAAATAAAATTCCATATATTTGTACATATTGTTTTGTGTAAAAAAAATTAATTGATTAATTGTATTGAAAGAAAATGGGTCAAATTAAAACATATGTTAAATACAAAAAAAAAAAAAAAAAAAAAAAGAAGTAGGGAGGTTGGGAATTGTTGGATTCGATACAAAGGTGAGGATGAAAATCCTTATGAAAGGGTACTAAGGTGTTGGATGAGGAAGAAAGGGTAGGTGGAAGAGACAAGGGGTTTAGAGTGCATACCTTCTATAATTTGGGAAAAATACAGCCGTTTATGTATTGTTAATAGTCACTGTGAAGGTATAATTTTTGTAAGGGTGGAGTGTGGGCATAATTTAGGCTATAGTTTTCGATTTCAAACCACTTTATAAATCAATAAAAGATAAAAACCTTGTACAAAAAAAAAAAAAGCAAATATCACTTATTATAGGGCTTACAACCTTTGCAGAATCCTTCGAGTTTGGCATCTTGTGCCACACCAAGAATAATTTCCTCAACAAAACATTGAACTAGCATATAAGCCAATAGACATAAATAGCATATGTACAATCTTCCATTCAAAAGAAAATACTACACTTAGAAAAAAGGGATCACAAATTGAGAATAAATGACGATTTCTCCTCAAAATTTTTGCAAAGCCTTTGTCACCCAATCTTCGCTCCAAGAATTTTGGATTAGAAACATTTCTTCATGTGTGTCTAGATCTCGGCCATAACCCATACATGACTTTGAGAGAGTGTTTGGCAACACAATTTTCATTTATATCTGGACCACAATAATACATATTGGCAAATACTAGTCAGCAACTAAAAATAAAATAGGAACTAAATATCAAAAATATATTAGGCCACAACTAAAAATAAATAAAAAAAAATACTGATGCCACCCTTAAAATGGAGAAATCCTTAAGTGAACTAGATTCACCACGTCAGATAATGAACTATCAATGATCATATTATATATCGACACTTCAATTACAATACACATTTTATAATGCAGATAATTATTTGTTATATTCGCTTTATGAATAATTATTATTTAAAATAAAAGATTACGATTGAATAATTTATAATATAATATGATAAATTAAGTTTACCTAAGATTTTTTCCTTGAAATACTTGAAACAGGGATAAATTTTTGTTGCACCTGCTACTAGATGTACAACTTTGCTTGGACTCAGGTACGAGTATCCAAGTATATATCTAGAAGTCCTACCTTTCACTCTCTAAAGTTTAGGATACGGCTAAAATGGATCCAAAAATTAAGAAATAAATACAAGGATACGTCTATACATATACATATAAAAAAAATGTAAATATTTCATATATAATACTTCAAGTTAACTTAAAAGATTAATCCATTATAACATTTTGTAAAATATCAGATAGAGTTGCTAATGAAAATTAGAGAGAATAAGTTGTATTTCTGTGTTTCATTTATAGAGAATTTGTAAGGTATTTATAACCTATTCTAACACTATTAATGTCGTTAATTATGGAGTTTATACATATGTTTATAGAAGGATATTTTGACTATTGAGTTTGTAAATCATGTTAGGTATTGAATGAAGATGTTACCAACTGGTGAACAGCTAGTGTCTTGACTTCCATGAATCCTATCTTTGACTTTTATTAACACCCTTTCTCAAACTCATGGTGGTATAGTAGATACCAGCTTGAGTTTGCTTAGAAAATTTTGAAAACGAGTCTGCAGATGAGTTTTAGTAAAAATATCAGTAGTTTGATTAACATATGGGACAGATTGGAGATGAATGGTGCCTTGAAAGACATGATGGCGAACAAAGTGACAGTCAATCTCTATATGTTTAGTCCATTCATGAAACACATCATTATGTGAAATCTGGATTACACTTCTATTGTCACAATGAAGTATAGGAGTGGATGAATGGGTGATGCCCATATTTGCTAACAACCAGTGTAATCATAGTAATTTTGATGTTGTATCAGCAAGTGCACGATATTTTGATTATGTGCTAAAGCATGCAACAACAGTCTGTTTCTTACTTCGCCAAGAAATAAGGGAATCTCCTAAAAAGAAATAATAACCAGTGGTAGAACGACAATTAGTTGGGTCACCAGCCCAATTTGCATCAAAATAACCAGACAATTCCAAAGATGTATCGGCAAAAACATGTAAACAATGAAAAAGTGTTCCTTTAATATAATGAAGAATCCGAAGAACTGCTGCATGATGAGAGGAGCATGGAGTAGACATGAATTGACTAACTAGATGAATAACATATGAGATATCTAGTTGATTAATTGTGAGATAAACAAGGCTTCCAACTAGTTGGCAGTATAAGGTAGAATCATTGAGAAGAATGCCATCCAGAGGAGTAAGATTATAGTTGAGCTCTAAAGGAGTAGATACTGTTTTTCCATCAGTAATATCAGCCTTAGAAAGCAAATCAGAGGCATACTTTGCTTAAGACAAATAGTACCCTTAAGAAGTGTGAGAAACTTTAAGGCCCAAAAAATAGCTGAGAGTACCAAGATCCTTCATTTCAAAATGTTGGCTGAGATATGTTTAAACTTTGGAAATACCTATTGTGTCACTGCCTGTAATGATCATATCATCAACATAAAGTAACAGAAGCACAATTCCATGATTGGTATGATGAACAAAGAGTGCTAAGTCATATTTGCTGGAGACGAAGCCAAATTTAGTAATAGTGAAACTAAACTTGGTAAACCATGCCCTAGGAGCTTGTTTCAAACCGTACAGAGCCTTTTTCAGTTTGCAAATCTTATGAGGAGAGTGGTAACCAGGAGGAGGTTTCATACAAACTTCTTTAGATAGATCACCATTAAGAAAAGCATTTTTGACATCCATCTAAATTAATTTTCACTTGCGGACTCTGCTATGGCTAAAAGACTATGGACGGATGTCAAGCGAGCAACTAGAGCAAATGTTTCTTCATAGTCTTTGCCATATTATTGAGTATATCCTTTGGCTACTAAACGAGCCTTGTAACATTCACTGAGCATATTTTGATTTTGTAAATCCATTTACAGCCAATAGGGATCTTGTTAGGAGGGAGATCAATGAGTTCCCAAGTGTGAGTTTTCTCCAATGCTTGAATTTCTTCAGTCATAGCTTGCTACCATAGAGGCTTAGTGCTGGCTCCACAATAAGAATGACGTTTGTGGCAATAGTAGAATAATAGTGAAAATCTCAAAGGTGATAAGGTGTTTCTCTTATCCTGGTTGATCGACGGAGATTGACTTCAGAGGCAGGGTCAGGTTAAGGAGTAGGTATAGGATCAATAGTTGGAATAGGTACATTCTCTTCAGACGGGACTATTTTTGGAGGAGCATAATCAATATCAGAAGGCAAGGCTATATCATGAATAGGATAGAACTCATTGGATGGATTAGTAAATACATGATTTGTGCTAGAGTCATGGAATTTAGAAATAGTGGAAAACATAGTATTTTCCTAGAAGACCACATGTCGGAATATGCGCAATTTGTTAGAGATGGGATCCCAACATCGATATCCTTTATGTTCTACGCCATATCCCATAAAACAACAAAGATGAGCATGAGGTTCTAGTTTAGTGTATTCATGAGGCTAGAGTAAAACAAAGCAAACACATCCAAAGATTTTTAATGAATGATAGTCAGGAATCTTACTATAGAGTTGCTCAAAAGGAGAAATATTTTTTAGAACAGGAGTGGGAAGACGATTAATTGTGTAAACAACAGTTAAAGCTGCTTCTCCCCATAATTGCCTCTAACAAATGATACATAACTTGATATAGACTTTCTTTTTAATCTAGATATGGCAAAATCTAAATCTGTATAACCCACAATGTCCAGATGACCATGATTGGTGAATATAATATCCTTGCCTGGGGAAGACTTAATTTAACCTAAAATACGATTCACTGCACCTATGTGTCAGTCACTTGGATTGTGCATGAATTGACTCATGACACTAACTGCATAAGATAAGTCAAGTCTAGTGTGAGTCAGATAAATCAATTTTCCCACCAATCTCTAATATCTCTCTTTGTTTGCTGGAATTTGATCAGGATAAATACTTAAGCCATGATTCATCTCAATGGGTGTGTCAATAGGTTGACAAGCTGAGTTCCCAGTTTTAGACAACAGATCTAACATGTACTTCCATTTAGAAAGGAAGAGACCATGCTCAGGTTGAGATACTTCAATGCCTAAAAAATATTTTAGAGTTCCCAAGTCCATCATTTCGAACTCCTTAGATAAGTAGTGCTGAAGCTTCTATATTTTATTGAGGTTACTAAATGTGACTATCATGTCATCAACATAAATAATAAGTAAGGTAATATCATCCCTATCTTTTTTATAAAATAGAGTGTGATCAACCACAGCTTGCTTAAAACCATACTCTTTCATAGTAGAGTTCAATATGCAAAACCATGCCCTTGGCAATTATTTCAATCCATACAGAGCCTTCTTCAACTTGTGTACTTCACTCTTTTTTATGTAAACCTAGAAGGGAAATCCATATATACCTCTTTCAAAAGATCATGATGTAAAAAGGCATTCTTCACATCAAACTGCCTTAAAAGCCAATCTAGATTAATTGAAAAAGCAATATTCATTTTAACCATGGGAGCAAAAGTCTCTTGATAGTTTATTCCATAAGTTTGGGTGTATCCTTTGGCAACCAATCTAGCTTTTCACATATCAATTATCCCATCTAACTTGTACTTTATAGAAAACACCCACTTACATCCTACTGTCTTCTTATCCCTAGGACGTTTGACCATCTCCCACTTATAGCAATTAATTGACAGGTAATTATTAAATCATTAGCATTGATATCTCAATTCATGGATAATGATGAGATTATTAAAAACGGGTTGCCATATTATCTAAATATTAGTAATAATATTAATTTTTTAATATCAATAATCTCACATTATCGTCGGATCAACAATAGATGAAGAGTAGAAATTATCTTAATTAACAAGTTGTTAAGATGTGTTTATAAAAACAATGCCACACTATTTGTGCAGATATGATTTGAAAGATATAATTAAGAAGATACAAAAATTATTTGCTAAATATAATTTATTTATAATTGTTAATGAGAATTATTTATGTGCTCTTTTTATGTTATTCTTTTTTTTTAAATGTTAATTTTGGGCATGGAGGAAAAAAAATTCAAATAGATTCAGAAAATAAATTTTCTAAAAAAAATCAAAAGTAAATTACTTGCTATATATATATATATATATATATATATATATATATATATATATATATATATATATATATATATATATATATATATATATATATATATATATATATATATATATATATATATATATATATCTTCTCTTTTGAAAAGCCTTCATTTCCTCTACTATAGCTTATTTTCACTAGGGATTTTCAAGGACTTCTTGAAAATGACTAAGAATAGATACATAAGATAACTGGACGGCAAATGCAAGATTAGTTTTAGATAGATTATGATATGACACAAAATCAATGACAGGATAGACAATATGAGAAGATGAATTTGTGAAACCAAACCTATCAGGTGAGAAACCTAACCTATTAGGTGCTTTTCGTTCACAAAGAGAGTATCTCCTACCTTTATCTTCAACTTGGGCATTCAAGATAGGAATCAAAGAAGTAAAGAAGAATGTACCTCAAGATTTGATTTAGAAGAGTCATCTGGTGGCATGGTATGATCATTGAGAGGAGATTTTGAGGCTTGGAGGTGGTATAACCGTAACATCCTTGTTCCTTTTTGTATAATTCCTTTTGAAAAACTAATCATCTTGTAACCTTTAAAATAAGTCTAAATAAAAGTTGAATTCCTTTTACTCAAACTAAGAGTTGCTTACTTATGAGCTCGAGCCAAAACCACACCTGGTCTTGGGCTAATCATCTGTATAAGAATGAACCTAAGAGACTTGGTCTTTTTCCTTTCTATGTGTTCAACTTAAGGGAGCTCCAGCTACTCCAAAGGGAGCATTTGGAATTTTAGGTTGATTGAGGTGAGGGATCTTTGTTTTTATCTATCTAGGGCAAACTATGGCTTTTTTACCCCGAGTCTCGCCTATCTTGAAGAAGCCGTTCTTAGATTAATATTTCTTGCCTTTGTTTGGCAATTCTCTCTCTTTTTCAAAACTCTTTTAGTAGCCTCAATATGAAACTTGGCTTGTATTTGTTTTATTTGATGGAACATCTCATTTGGCTTTAAATAGTTATATTTTATTATATAGAAATGTTCAAAATTGATAATTTTGTTCAAGTGCATACCTTTTGTCTTAGTCGATTTCAAGCCTTGCACGACATGAGAGGAACTAGTGTCAGACTGAGTAGTAATAGGAGTAGTAAAGTCTTGTAATTCCATAGACTATATGCATTAGTTTGGCCATACTTTTGAGTGAAATTAGACCACCATTCTTGATAAATGCTGGTAAAGTTCAAGGACACAAGAAGATCTTCAAGCTCGAACTTGGCCAGTCTTGTTTGAAATAATTAATTAATTTATTTCTAAAATTAATTCCATAGAAACAAGTGGCCGAGTCCTATGGCCATCATTTGTTGAAAAAGCAGCAGGAAAAGGAAGGCTTTGAACAAGTCCAAACTACTTGGCACACATGTTCGGGTGATACACTCTAACATCATATTTGTTGTCCAAGATACAACTAAAGTGTAAATCTTGAACATGTATGGCACTAGCCCAGGATTTGGCCCACTCAATCAAGGAAGATTCATTTCTTATGGAAAGGTTTTTGTAGTAAAATGTGGTCTAGTCATGACCAAATTCAGTCGAACGAAAAGGAAAAAAGAGAGTTGAGTCTTTATTTGGTTGAATAGAAAAAATGAAAGACTTGTTTAAATTCTAAAATTTTGAATTGAACCCATATGCCATAGCTAGAGATAATGCCTGGGTCGAGTTTGGATGATTAGTGTGGTAGTTCAAAGAAATAAGCTAGCAATCAATATTGGACCATCCAAATAGGACCACAGAGTGTATCAAATGCTTGGAGTGGACGACTGTAAAGGAATGTATATATAGGTTGGTAAATATGTGAAAAGATGTAAGGATGGAGCACTAATTTATGATTGGAAGCAAAGGTAATGGCAATTTTCAAATGCTCTTTTGTGATTTTGACTGAGGCAGTATAGAAGACGAACTTATACAACCAATACAAAATAAAAGACATATGCTCTTAGAAAGAAGGTTGCGGTTTGGAGATCGGTCTTTGGAGACAAAATTACTGTAATTACAAGCAGTTTTACTAAAGTCAATATCAAGCTTATCATCATCGGCCTCTAAGGAAGCATTAATTATTTTTTCAGTTAAGGGCAGGTTAAAGAGGGTAGCCGAGTCAAGCAATGTAATAGAAATAGGGCCAAACTTAAAAGAGAACATATTACTTTTGGCTGACCAAAATAGCATGGCCAGAAAATGTAGATATTTTTGAAGGCTGATTTTGTTTTTAATTAACTCTAGAAGCTTTAAAATATGAAGAGACTTTCATTGTTCAGAGAAAAAAAAAGATATATACAGTCAAACCAAGAAATGTTCTTAGCTAGGACAATTGGCTAAGACCTAAAATTTTTTCCATACATGCAAGAATAAAATAAGTTTTTAGAGCTAAACCAGAGAGGAGTGTGCGAGCTAAATAAAAATATCTCAAAAATAAGTTTACGCTTAATGTAAATAGGCCTAAGAACAAGATCAAGCTTAAGTAAGATGGTGTGAGGCCTCGCCCAAGCACCGGTCCGATCCGCTAAAGGGAATCGAAATGCTCATTTGAGAAAAAACTCACGAGGAAGCCCTCGGGCTTATCTTTGATAGATTTGAAAATTGTTTCTTGAAGTCGCCACCTTAATTTATTTTTATTTGAAAAAATATAAGGAAAAAACCCATTTGACTCTAATTATTACCCAAAAGAAAAAGGATCACTAGCCTTAAAACCAAAGAGGAATTGGGGACTAGGTTTTCAGTTTATTTTAACAAAATAAGTTTGGCCAATTAATATAAGAGTGACTTAAAATATATTTCATGAACAAACTAAAATACATGAACAATTTATAATATGCATGATCATTGATTTCATATATCCAATAATAAATACAAGTAATAGTCTAAAAGAAAGTTAACATTACAAGTAAAATCCCAAACATAGGGGATACTTCCTCTAGTCCTTATGGGTTTTAGGGAAGTCATACATTCTCCAAACTAATCCTAATAATAAAGCAAAGAAACAAACAGAAAAGTAGGTGAAGAAGGTGATAGGGGGATAGTTGATTAATTTTAATTGGATTCGATGCCTGAACCAAGCATACCTACGTATCCCTTTGAATGGGAATCAGAACCCACGCAGTTCTCCCTTCTGGAAAAGGGTTTAGTTTAGCCTAGCCACTTTATCGTATTTTGATTGATTGATTAAAAGAGAGTTGAGTTAATTAATTAATTTGATTGATTACCGAGCTGATTAGCTAGCAACCTAGATGAATCAATTTAATTAACTAACTAAAAGAGGCAAGGAAATTTAGATAACAAAAAATTAAAGGAAGGGGAAACTTACCTCGGACAGCGGGCTGCGGCTGTGAACCCTCAATTTTACACCCTCATCATCCAATCATAACCTTAACACTGCCCCCGAAAAAAAATTTTTTAAACTTCATTTACATTGCCACCAGGTATCTAAATTTCCCAAACTCCATACTAACAACCAATCTCTAAAAAAAAAAAAAAATCTCAAAAACTGTGCCAGTGCCACGTGGTGTGCGGCGCCCTGTCAGAGCTGTGCGGCACCATATGCCTCTTGTACGGCATGCCGCAAATGTTTGATGCGGCGCTGCACAGGCCTAGTGCGGCGCTGCACCAGGCTCTGCGAGCTCTGGTCCTTGTGGACCCCACCTGCACAGAAAATGACTCTTTTACCTCTTTTTATCTAATTTTCAGCCATTTTTAGCCCTATCCCTCATGGTCTTTTCACATTTTCATTACCTAAACTATCCTTACTCACTTTTCGTATAAATACCCCCCTTCACTTCTCATTCCAACACACCTCTTGAATTTGAGTAGATTACTATCCTCAAATTCCTCTCTTCTTCTCCCTCCAATCACTCTCTAATTAATTAATTAATTTTTTTAATTAATTAATTACCTCACCCTAACCAAGTTAATTAATCTTTTTAATTAACTAAATTTTTTTTAATTAATCACTCTTTTTTCAAAAATCAAATTAATCATTTTTCTCAATTCACTTTTCATCTAAATTAATTAATTAATCTTTTTAATTAATTAATCCATCCATCCCTTTCATCATATTAATTAATTAATCATTTTAATTAATTAATTAATCTTCCAATCCATCTAATCACCCGGTTTTGATAAAACAGAACTTCGGTCTGGTAAAACCCTTGGCCCACCAAAATTCAAAGTATCAGCCTTTTTACTCACTTTCAACACACCCAAACCAAATCAATATGATCAACTCCTAAACCCCTCCATTTAATCGTGGAATGAACTATGTGGGTTTTGATCTCCATTCAATGGGGTACATAGGCATGTTTGGAATCTAAATCCAAACCTCAAATCCAAATTTCAATCAATCCCCTTTCCCCTTTTTTTTAATTAATTTGTGAATATTTTATTTTCACCATACATTTATGATTTGCTATATTCATGCATTTCTCTTTAATATCATCTTATAAATGTCATCCATGAAATTCAATTTTCAAGTCAAATTAAACTTAAGAGCCAAATTTAGATTGTTTAAAACCAAAAACCTAGTCCCTGAACTCAACCTGGTTCAAAGGCTAGTGATTTTTATCCTTGGGCAAATTAATTTAAAAATTAATAAATTGGAGTCAATTTGGGTTTTTTCCTTAATGTTTTCCCAACTAAATAAAATTAAGGTGGCGACTCCTAAAAATCATTTTCAAAATCAACCAAATTCAAACTCAAGGGTTCCATCGTGAGTTTAAACCCGAATGAGCATCCCGGTTTCTCTTAGCGGATCGGACCGGTGCTCGGGCAAGACCTCACAGCTGGCGACTCCGCTAGGGACTAATTGCCACCTTTTTCAAAAAAAAAAAAAAAGGAAAATAAGAGGATTACTATTTGGTTAAGGAAAAATTTTTTTCAAAATAATCTCTTTTTGGCTCATTAAGTATAATTTGACTTTCATGCATCACTTTGCATAATAAAGACTCATTGCCTAAACCTTAGCTTTAGGAAAACTTTTGGATGACAAGTAGCATTGGCTCGACAACTCTCTTTGAGTATGTTGGGAGATAGCGAAAGCATTCCACCCCGCAATGAATCTCTGATCATTTCGATGGTGTAACAAGTAATCAATACTGTCGGACTCACACGAGACTCATTGCCTCACATGTGGTTAGGTATATCGATACTCTAGTGGGACAGGGACCCTTAAATCAAATCACCCTTCACCCTTGTGCATATATTCGCCCTAGCCTTTGACTTTAGGTTCCATGTACCGTAATAATCGATACTCTTGCTTGTTCATGAAATCTTTTTCAACATACATCACACCATAATCATGCATACACAACATGAGAAACTCGATAAGGTAAACCCTCAAACACCTCAAAGACCTAAACCGGTGGTCCGTTACCCCCAAAACACCTCACCTTGTCAACATGTAAACCCGGTGACCAACTATGTGGAAGGAATCTTTTTCCCAACACACCTTCACATTCATGCCATTTTTCCTTCATAATTCTATTTTCTTACCCATTTTTTCTATCTGTTTTCTGTTTCAAGGTACCAATGGCCAATACCTTCAACTTCGATCAAGAAGCTATTAGTGCTTTCTTTGCTAGCCTCCTCAAGAAACAAGACGAAACTTTTCAAGCTGTACTCACCACCGCTCTTCAGACCCAAGCTGAAACTTTCACTAATGCTCTCAATGCACAGTCCACCACCTTTACTGATGCCCTCAACTCCCAACGCCAGTCCATCATCGATAAGGTCAAGGAAATGACCAATGCCACTGTCACTCCCCCTCCTGCTAGTGTTGAGCCTGCATCTACCCAAGCCAGGACTAGCCATACTCCTACTTTTACTCCTCCCATTATCGATCTCATAGATAAAGGGAAAGCACCTAAGACTCCAATCTCTCTTACCATGGACTTAAACACAATCTCTCCCTCTCCCACTCTGAATCATTTTCAAAGTGGAGATTTCTGTAGCTTTTTTGAAGCTAAGAAATTGATGGAGAAAGTTGAGGTCATGGAAAAAATGCTCAAGAACATCAAAAAGCACGAGAACATGATAGATGTTGACTCTTTAGCTCTCTTCCCAAATGCACGAGTTCCACCAAAATTTAAAATGCCAGACATGGACAAGTTTAATGGCACCATGTATCCTAAAACTCATCTCAAGATGTATATGGGTGCCATAAGACCTTTCGGTGTGGACGATGAGCTCCTTGCTCAGTTATTCCAATAAACCTTGACTGGAGTTGCTATTAAGTCGTTACTAGATCTCGACAAAAATCACAAGAAGACTTGGGATGACATATGTAATACATTTGTCAAGCAATACCACTACAACATTGAGATAGATGTCATCCGTCGAGATTTGCAAACCACTAAACAAGGGCCAAGAGAATCCTTCACCGCGTTCCTTACAAGGTGGAGGACAAAAGCGGCTTAAATGGTGAACTGTCCATCTAAAATAGAGCAAATTGACATCATTATCAAGAACCTCCTCCCCCAATACCAGATGCATTTGCAAACACAGTACCTCCCTAACTTCAAAGCTTTAATTGCCACTGCTACCAAGATTGAGGATTTAATTCAATCAGGACGAATCAAAGATGAATCCTCTAGGTATCATAAGAATAACAACCACACCACCAACACCACCCAAAGAGAAGGAGAGGTAAATGTTGTGTCTTGTCACCAGCAGATGAATTTGAAAACAAGGAGGACTTTCTCTGAGTTAGGCATGCCCCTTAGTGTCGTTTACAAGAAAGCCTTAGAGGCTAACATGGTTAAGCCATTAGAACCACGACCTCCTCCAAACCCCTTGCCTAAGAGTTATAATGCTAATGAGTACTGCGATTATTATTAAGGACCGGGGCATAAAACTAATGCATGCCAGGCTCTGAAGCATAAAATCTAAGACCTCATCGACAGTGGAGACATCATTGCTCCCAAATCCAAAGTCAACACCACCACCAATCCTTTTCTGAACCACTGAGACCATCTCAAGCTTCACCTGATAATTAGCACTTTGAGAAGAATTTTGCCCTGCTGTGCGCCTATCTAAGTCTTTCGAGTCCATGTCCGAGTCATTTGAGTCCTTGTCTAAGTCACCTACATCAGGGTTTGTGTATGTTTCTGTTAAGTCTCTCTTTGAATTTGAGTCTATCAACTCTTGTCCTTTTAAGTCTGTATTTTGCTTTCAAAGCTTATCCTTTAATGTACTCATGATGTGACTCTTTTTTTTTCAGTAATAAAAGTTTGAACTTTCTGATTTGCTTTAATTTTTTCTGATTCATCTTTAAATGGGACATCTTAAAAAAAGGAGAAAACAAAGAAAAATGAAATGAAAAATATAAAAAAAAATACAAAAAATGATGAAAAAGGCAAAGGGATCAATTAACTATGGCATAGAGGAAAAAATAAAAAAAAATCTCATACAATGCATCTGCATGACAGTAGTGAAAAAGATCACGAGCTCTTATGTACAAAGACAAAGACATGATACTCCAAGCATCACAGTTTACAAGATCTTGACCTACAAAAAGCTTATTGAGAAGAAGCTATGGACAAAGTAGGAAGATCCTATCCGACAGAGACATTATATTTACGGATGTGGACGGAAGTGAATTCTCCCATCTTGGCAACCCGGAACAGATACATCATTCAAAAATGATGTCTGCATTTCATTTCTGTTTCTCATGCATATGTAATTAGAACTACATGGACCTGATTCTCCCTAAAAAATGAGAAAAATTAATGACAGAAAAGTGATGTAAGAAATACATAGGCAGCCCGATTCGGGTGCGGTCCAAATCATAATACAAAATATTTTATTTGCATCGCATTCTCATTTTCTTTGTGCCTAGTACATCATTCACTTGATTCTTTTGCCTAAAAAAAGAGAGAGAGAGAGAGAATGCTCGCTAAACTGAAAACCTGAAAAGACAGTTTAGGCAGAAATTAGAGTAAAAATAAAAGATGTCTCATTTAGTGATGATCAAATCTTGCAAAATACAAACCCATCATAAATGATAGCCTTTTCATTGTCATCTATAGCTTATCCTATTTCATGTAGTTCTATCAACCTATAATTATTTTAAAAAAAAAAAGGGTCATGTCTGAAGTCATGGTTTAGCCAATCCTCCTCTATCTCCTGAGATGCAAATCTCTCGTGTCCTCATCATAGTCAAAGTCTGTCACAATCTCCTTCTTTGAGTCACTGTTGCAACCTGTAGAGTCGCACTTCCAGTAGATCTCTGAGTATTCTTCAAAGAACAAGTCACCCCTTTTGTTTGGGCTGCAATCCTCTTCTCACTATTAGTGGCTCCTCATACAATCTCTCCTTCCTCAGCTGTTTCATCCTCTATTCCTCTCAGTAAGGCATCCTGGTACTTTTTCTAAAATTGGCCAAACCACCTCTATCAACTACCTAGTATACCTCTCTATGGTCCCAAATGAAATCCTAAAATAAACAGCATGATAACCCCTCAGCCAGCCATCACCTAATAGCTTTAGTAATGGGAGCTGTGATCTGCATAGACTCCAAGAAAGAAAAACTAGGGACATACCCTGAGTCTGCCTCACCTGCCTCAAGACACTCATCCCTAGTGGAAAGCAATCAAGCTAAACCTAATAGACAAACCACTCGACACCCATAGTCTCAAGTCATGAAAGATTTAATAATTTACTATTGGTAGTGCTAAAAAGGTCTTCCGGGGGCAAGCTGCGAGCAACCATCTTATCCGACCTCTGACTGAGTCTCAATAAGGCATGCATAGACTGAAAAGCAGGGGCCACCACCTGAAAATGATCCATCAGTCACACTTTTGAGATAACCCAAAATCTAAAACAGACACCCACAAAGCACCCTTAACAGAAAGGGTAAGAATAGATAAATTTTCTCACTTGATGAATAATTGGCAAGAAAGTTCATCCGTCATTAGTGTCTCTGCCAATATGGCCCTAACAGACCCATAATTGACACTCAAATAGAAAATCAAGGCTCTCATTTGAGCCGCTGCACCCCTCATGCCCCCTGATCACCGGAATCATGGAACTTCTCAATCACAGTTGTCAAATTCACTTAATCATCACCAACCATCATCTGGCTTGCAACATCCTGAGGCAAGTCAAAAACTCTGAAAAATTAAAAAAAAAGGCCGAATTTTGAACTCTGGCACCACCAGGGTTGCCTTTGAGTCGTAGCCAAGTCATATTCCCTATCTCCTTGGAATAGGCATAGCCCCTCCTTACCAACACCAAAATAGAAACCACGGGCCACCAGATTCCAAAATTTGAAGCAACCCCTCTAACTCCTCGTAATACCACCATGGCAACCATCTCATACCAACCCAAGTTGAGTTCCTCAACCTTGTTGAGTTTCTCAGTCCATAAATACATGTCTCCACAGGATAAAAAGGTCACATAAAAAAAATTGCATTCACAAAGCAAATGTGTGAATCCACCCTTATGCATCCATGCAACCATTCATTACAGGTATCACTACAAATCATTCATGGCATAGAAGTCAGGCAAAAGGCCCATGAATTATGAAACATACATGTATCATCTGTGTACCAGCATCCATGCAATCATCTGTAATCATGCATTATCATACATAAGCAAAGCCAATAGCCTCATTAACATCTCCTTAAGCTTACCAGTACTTCCTCAAAGCTAACCAATACCTTTTAAAGCTGACTTGTGCCTCTTTGAAGCTAAATGATACCTTTCCATATCTAATCAACAAAGTGTGACTTTCAGAGTCCCTTTGCTCCCGGCAAAGTTCCTTTGAGCCTTTCAAAAGGCCTAACCTTTCACATATATAAGCCTAAGTTTCTTTGGCACAACCAAAATCTTGAGCTGACTAGCTATAAGCTGAGGCTCTTCCTCAGAATCTCGTGAGCCGACTTGCCATAGGTTGAGGCTCGCTTTCACTAAATTATCTTGTCTGAAATCATCTTGTCAGAAATCATTAAGGCTAAACAGATAGCCTTAATTGAGATTTATCCAAATCTTCTTTACCTCCAACATTAAGGCCAGACAGATAGTCTTGATTGAGATTTACCCAAATCTTCTCCAGCATTAAGGCTGAACAGATAGCCTTAATTGAGATTTACCCAAATCTTCTTCAGCATTAAGGCCGAATAGATAGCCTTGATTGAGATTTACCCAGATCATCTTTACTTCTAACATTAAGACTAGACAGATAGTCTTGATTCTTCTTTACCTCAAACATTAAGGCTGGACAGATAGTCTTGATTGAGATTTACCCCAGATCTTCCAGCATTAAGGCCGGACAGATAGCCTTGAGTGAAATTTACTTTAGACCTTCTTTATCTCCAACATTAAGGTCAGATAGATAGTCTTGATTGAAATTCACCAAACCTTTTCTATCTCTAACATTAAGGCTGGACAGATAGTCTTAATTCTTCTTTACCTCCAACATTAGGCCAAACAGATAGCCTTGATTAATATTTACTCAAATCTTCTCCAACATTAAAGTCAGACAGATAGCCTTGATTGAAATTTACTCCAAACCTTATTTGTCCTCTAATGTTAAGGCTGGATAGATATCCTTAATTGAAATTCACTAAATCTTCTTTATCCTCCAACATTAAGGCCAGAGAGATAGCCTTGACTGAAATTTACCCCAAACCTTCTCTATCCCCAACATTAAGGCCGGACGGATAGCCTTGATTGAAATTCACCAAACCTTCTCTATCTCCAACATTAAGGCCAGACAGATAGCCTTAATTAAAATTCACCAAACTTCCTCTACCTCTAACATTAAGGCCAGATAGATAGCCTTGATTGAGATTTACTTCAGATCATCTTTATCTCCAACATTAAGGCCGGACAGATAGCCTTAGTTGAGATTCACTTTAAACTTTCTTTATCTCCAACATTAAGGTCAGACATATAGCCTTAATTGAAATTCACCAAGACCATTCTTGCATCCAACATCAAGGCTGGACCGATAGCCATTAATAAAACCATATTTGTCCTAGAGGGCTCCCTCCTAAAGGACCTGACAAGGACACATAAGCCCAGAGTCTGACATGGCACCTCTTCCTAACGTTCACAATCATCAGAATCACCTTTTTGTTCAAAGCTAATTCTGATGAGGGGGCAACTGTGAACCCTCAATTTTACACCCTCATCATCCAACCACAACCTTAACACTTGCTAAGTTTAACATGCTATGCAGAGCTATTATGGTGGTCCCGCTAACCGATTAGTAGGCAGGGGTTCAGGGGCAGCGCCCTGAAAGAAAATTTTTTAGACTTCATTTACATTACCACTAAGTATCCAAATTTTCCAACTCCATACCAACAACTAATCTCTAAAAAAAAAAAAAAAGCCTTGAAAAACTGTGCCAGTACCACGTGGCGTGCGGCGCCGCGTCATAGTTGTGCGGCGCCGCATGCCCCTTGTGTGGCGTGCCGCAAATGTCTGATGCTGCACCGTACAGGCATGGTGCGGCGCCGCACCAGGCTCTGCGAGCTCTGGTCCCTATGGGCCCTACCTGCACAGAAAATTACCCTTTTACCCCTTTCAGTCCAATTTTCAGCCATTTCTAGCCCTACCCCTCATGGTCTTTTCACATTTTCATTACCTAAACTACTCTCACTCACTTTTCCTATAAATGCCCCCTTCACTTCTCATTCCAACACACCTCTTGAATTTGAGTAGATTGCTATTCTCAAATTCCTCTCTTCTTCTCCCTCCAATCACTCTCTAATTAATTAATTAATCTTTTTAATTAATTAATTACCTCACCCTAACCAAGTTAATTAATCTTTTTAATTAACTAATTTTTTTTTAATTAATCACTCTTTTTTCAAAAATCAAATTAATCATTTTTCTCAATTCACTTTTCATCCAAATTAATTAATTAATCTTTTTAATTAATTAATCCATCCATCCCTTTCATCATATTAATTAATTAATCTTCCAATCCATCTAATCACCCGGTCCCGATAAAACAAAACTTCGGTCCGGTAAAACCCTTCGCCCACTAAAAGTTAAGGTATCAGCCTTTTTACTCACTTTCAACACACCCAAACCAAAATCAATCTGATCAACTCCTAAACCCCTCCACTTAACCATGGAATGAACTACGTGGGTTTTGATCCCCATTCAATGGGGTACGTAGGCATGTTTGGAATCTAAATCCAAACCTCAAATCTAAATTTCAATCAATCCCCTTTCCCTTTTTTTTTTTAATTAATTTGTGAATATTTTATTTTCACCATACATTTATGATTTCCTATATTCATGCATTTCTCTTTAATATCATCTTATAAATGTCATCCATGAAATTCAATTTTCAAGTCAAATTAAACTTAAGAGCCAAATTTAGATTATTTAAAACCAAAAACCTAGTCTCTAAACTCAACCTGATTTGAAAGCTAGTATTTTTATCCTTGGGCAAATTAATTTAAAAATTAATAAATTGGAGTCAATTTGGGTTTTTTCTTTAATTTTTTCCCAACTAAACAAAATTAAAGTGGTGACTCCTAAAAATTATTTTCAAAATCAACAAAATTCGAACCCAAGAGTTTCATCGTGAGTCTAAACCCGAATGAGCATCCTGGTTTCCTCTAGAGGACTGGGCTGGTGTTCAGGCGAGGCTTTACAACGGCTAACTTTGGACGGCGGGCGACAGCTGGCCTTGGATGGCAGGTGGCAGCTAGCCTTGGCGGGCGGCGGCTGGCCTTGGACGACGGGCGGCAGCTAGCCTTAGATGGTAGGCAGCTGATAGCCTCGGACGGTGGGCGACGGCTAGCCTTAGGCGGCGGACACGAGTCTTGGGCAAGAGACTTGCCTCAAACAGGCGGGCGAAAAGCCTTAAACTAGTCAGGTAGGAATCAAGGAGAAACCCCCCAATTCCCTTTGCAAAACAAGGAGCAAATGCAATGTTTTCCTTGAATTTATTGCTTTTCAAGCTCTAGAAGTTAGTATTTTGAAGTGTGGGGATGCCCTCTATATATAAGAGCAGGTTTGAAGTATAGAAAACATCAAATTTCAATATGGGAGGCAAAAAATTGAATTTTCACTGGAGTTGCTGCAGAAAGCTTTGCGGCACTGCCGCAGAGGCCTTTGTGGTTCCACAGAGGCTTTTGCGGCAGTGCCACATAGCTTTGTGGCAACAGGCTCGTTTACGCCCGTTTCAACTATTTTGGCCCGTTCTTACTCGTTTCTCGTCTGTTTTTCACGATTCTAGTTGTATTATACTCGTTACTCAGTTCTGGATGATTTGAAAGGGTTAAAATGCCAAAAAGAAATATTTTAATTTTATCATTTTGAGAGTTTTTGACTTTTGAAAGTTTATTTACCGAGCCTAAGTGTTTTTAAGGGTCAAACACATACTGGAAGGTGCAAAATTAAGGGTTCACAGATGGGCTCATCAGATTAGCCATTCTCTTGAGATTAATTTAGAGTTTGCTGGCTAAAATTTCTTTTCCCTTTGGTTTTGTCACTCTGAGCAAGGCAAAAAGAACAAATACAAATAGTTGATTTATTTTTCTTATATTAGAAGAGAGATCGAAAGTGGATTAAATAAGAAAGAAGATTATGACTTATTTAAAGTTGAAGATCTCACAAATCTTGAATGGAGGCCAAGTTAGAAAGATTATAGTTCATATTTATGATTCTTAAAGATATAATGATTGAGTTAGACGATTTTAAATTTATAATCTTTTATAAGTAGTAAAAGTGAAAAGAATGAAGAACTTCCATCCAAATTTATAGCCATTCTTAAATAGTTAATGAGGGAAGCCAAATGAAAAGTTGCAACGATTTGAGTACCTCATTAATTGAATGGTGATCACTTCAGTTGGATTTTACTATTTGGCAGTAATAGCAATTTGGAAATGAAGAGACACGACATTTTGTTGGAACCATTTTCAAAGTCATAAGTGAATAGGGCAGCTTTACTAGCCGAACTAGAAAGCTTAGACTGTGAAGTTTGGCTAGCCAATACCTAAATCATCGAAGGGTGAATCGGATAATTTGGATTGGAGAAAGGAATTTGAATCCAGTTCAGCCATTAATAAGAGAAGTGTGCAATCCTTCCATCTTTTTCCAAACATGAAGAGTTGCAGAGGGCATTGTTTACAATAGCCATAAAGTTTGAGGCCCAAGTTGAGCCTATTAACAAAGTTCATTGGTGTTTAAAGCCCTAGTCCAAAACAGTCCATAAAGCCAGCTATTAACAGTGCATAACAGTTAGGGTTTTAGGGATTTACTGACCCTATAAATATCCCTCTATAAATACCAGTGAGATCATCACTAACTTCAAAAACCACATAAAATTCCTTTATTTTGATTTTCAGTAATCATGGTTGATCGGCTCTAGCTCAGCCTACATACTGATGAGAGTCAAGATGCCTTGCAACAAGACCTCTAATGTATGCATGATGATTTCAAAAAGGTTCTTCAAGGCTGTCCTTTTCATCAAGCTAAGAGAATTAATGGAGCTTCAATTCATGTTTAATGGCTCTTTCAAGAGAAATCTAAAGAAATACAAAGCTTTCTACAATATTATCAAGAAGATTTGCATAATGAGCATCACTTTTAGAAAGCACAGTATTCAAGGAAGTTTTAAGATAATATATAATTCTTTGGAGAAGTATTTGAATGGAATGGAAACTCAAAGCATCAACATAGC
The DNA here is from genome assembly GCA_947687605.1 of Reutealis trisperma. NCBI lineage: Eukaryota > Viridiplantae > Streptophyta > Magnoliopsida > Malpighiales > Euphorbiaceae > Reutealis > Reutealis trisperma. Next base: position 589,102 of record CANTUT010000138.1, on the reverse strand, counting down.
TATGTGAAGGAAGAGAGGCAGATTGAGAATAAGTTACATGTCTGAATTTTATTATTTTAATTTAGCTTCTGTTGTTTTGGGCCCCTATCGATATGATATAAGCTCATGTTCAATTAAATTAAGTTTACTTATGTAATTAGTGATTTTTGGGTCTATTTATATTAGATTTAAAGCCCAAAACAAGTTTAGAATTATTTTTTATTTAGAAATCAGTTTCCTTTCTTGTTTAGGAATCCTCAATAGGAAGATTTCCTATTTCTTCACTAATTCTAGTTAGGGTTTTGCAACCTAGCTAAGATACTATAAATACTTAGCTATTTTATCAATAAAGATATTTAGATGTTGATTTCCCAAAATTTAAGCTTTAAACTTGTGAGAGTTTTTTCTCAAATCTGATTCTTTGATTAGAATCAAAAACCTAAACTTTCAAAGCTAATTACTTTGCTTGTTCACTTGCTTGTTCACAACATACCAGAGTTCCTTGACATAGGTTTGTCATTGAGTTAAGGTTTTTCCTTATAAACTTGATTTGGCTTTCCAAGAGAGTTACTTCTAAGCGTAAAGGTATTGGGTTTCAAAGCAGGTTGTTTGGAGTTCGTATCAATTTGATATTAGAGCTTAGGCTCTAAATTAGGTTATATCTTTTCATTTCATTTGTGTTCTCTATTTTTCGTTCGTTTTTCGTGTTTTTGTTTGTTTCCATTTTGTTAAATTCCTTTATTTTTATTTTCATTGATTTTGTTTCCCTTATGTTTTAAGTCTGAAATTCAAAAATAAAAAAAATCCAAAATCATTTTCCCTTTTCTTGTGTTCATTTGTTTCTTTGTCTTCCATCCTTTTGGATTTCTATTTCCTTTAATTCTTTTTTTTTTTCATTGGAAGGTCAAATTCATCTATACTTAATTGGAAATTAATTCAAATTCAAGAAGAAGGAAGGGAGGATTCGTTCAAACTTAAAGACTTCAAATTCAGTTTGACTTCTTGTATTTGATCTTCAATTTGTTTATTTTCCTTTTGAATTGTTGCTATAATTATAAAAAGAAAAAAAGAAAAGACAAAAGAGAAAATCAGCCAAAAGAAAAAAAATCAGAATCGGTCAAGAGTAGAAAAGAAAAGAAAAAAAAGGAAAGAATCTTGACAAAATTAGAATATATAGGAATATATAGTATTTGTTTCCAATTCTAGAGCAGAAGAAAAAAAAAAAAAGATTGTTAGAATCCAATCAAATAAAAAAGAATCTAAGATTTCAGCCTATAAACAAAGAGTTGACCAAATCCAGCATACCTTCCAAAACAAGTTAGGTTTTGCTTCCACTTTCGATTTGAGTTTCCTTCTTTCATTCTAATTTGTTTTTTATTTCCTTTCTTTTATTGTTTCCTTTTCCTTTTCATTGTTATCTTTGTTTCCTTTTTCATTTTTCAATCCTAATCCTACAGTTGTCCGTTCCTTCATATTTTCAACTTGGAAATTCAAAATTTTTTTTGCTAGTATTGCAAAAGTGGCATTTTTAACCCTTATAAGTACATAGTTCCAAGGAAAATAGGTCAATGATCAAAACTCACAAGCTTTGCTTGTGATATCTACCATTTTTTGGCCAAATTCCATCGTTTAAGCCTCGAAATTCGCATTTTTTGGTTTTTTAATAAGTTTCGTTTTGTTATAACTTTTTGTAGAAAACTCTGTTTTGAGTATTGCTAGTTGCATTCTTCTCATCTCGTTATCTGTTTTATTTTTTGTTTAATTTATAATTTTTCCATTTTTGGCTAAATTCGTGTTTTGTGTCTTCGTCTCGTCATTGTCGAAATCATCTAGGGTTATTGTTTTAGGTATTCTCATTTTTGTTTTGCCTTAGTTGTATCAAATTTCACTTCTAAATCTTGGTTAATTATTGAGCAAAAAAAAAAAACACAAATTCAAAAAAAGAAAAATTAGTTTTGTGTAGTTTGGAAATTCGCTCTTGTAAGAACTATAAGAGAGAATTAAGAGGTAAAAGGCAAGAGTGAGTTTATCTAGAGAAAAGCTGTCATGATCCAATTTCGAGGCACGTGACCGGCACTAGGGCACGAGAAAGCTTAAGGCTACCAGTGTCCACAATAAACCTAAGTAGTGACCACCAAAAGGAATAATACACAAATAACATAATTTTAAAATATCTCGCGTCATATTTCATGTCACTCCATCTACCGATAGTATAGTCAATACTCATCGTATTACAACAGTAATTTACCATAGAAATGCCATAATAATTTACAATAATAGTGACAAAATCATAAAAACTGTCGGCAGAGAGTTTTATAATAGTACAAGCCAATAGTACCAGTAATACCATAATACAAGCCACAATACTGTAATTGCAAAGTTCTAACATATTATTACAATAACGACACATCACATGTGCTCTGTCGAAGAAGAAAACAGAGACCGACTTAACAAAGATTATAACTGTAGGCTCAACCTGTAACCTGAAAAATAATAAGGAGACAGGGATGAGCGTCTCAACTCAGTGAATGATACTACTAATATACAGACCTGGTGAACAAAATATAGATATATATGTATGTTATGCAATTATGTCACCCAACAACCATTCATCACAAAACACGCAAGGATGGAGTTCAGTCCACAGAAACTACACTAAAATCAAACTGAGGGAGCCGATCCTCATATAATGGCTCTCTTAATCCAATAATCTATCTCTTATATCTAAGGCCCCAGTCGTCACTGGTCTGTACCACGTAGCCCTGACCCGACTGATAACGGCCTTAGCGATGAGTAGGCCCAGCCAGCATCCACCAGTCATAGCTTATCTTCTCAATCTCATCATAATCTCATCATAATCATATCATGTCCAAAGTCCTAGGTGGTTTCTGTATCATTCTGTCTCCCTCCAACATACACAGAGAATTTGCAGCACATAATCAAAATATCAAACACAACTAGCTATTAAGTTAAACGTGCACATGTATACATTCCATAACATAGGCATCATTATTTAATTATATTCATAATTATACTCAATGCAATGCATGATTAACAGAAAAGTATATTAGAAGTATCACTCACAGTACGAAAGAGCAGAACTGAAAATTTACAGACTATGGCTGGGGGCGGCCGAAGGCGTACCAGAATAATCTATACAGTGAAGTGAAACAAGATTATCAGAATATGAATATAATAATAAGTAAATAATTATTTCCTATCTGGACCGCCTAATGTCCCCCAACAGATATGAACTTCCTAATGAATCTCACACTTATTAATTACTAATCAAATAAACTGTATCAACTAAACTTCTCCCACTAATGTTTAATCCTTTAACCTTAGCAAAAAATGTAATAATATGCCACAAGCTCGCCACAAATCATAATAAACGATGCTCACCGTAAAAGTCGCTGGAAAATGTGAACGTTAACCAATCATCACAAACTCACTACCAATGGACTCGTCTCAAAGTGTAGAATCCGAAAATATAATTCGCTTCTTCTAGTTTGACGGACACTCGCCGAAATCTATGTCGACAGTCCGATCGATCACTGGATTTTGGTCAAATCCAACATCATCCAAAATTAGTAATTTATATACCAAAATAAAGCTTAGAGGAAGAGGAGTCCGATGGTACCAAAATCACCTTGAACAGATGATGGAACTGGCTGGAACTGAGCTTGGAAATTCCTGCCGGCGGGCGGTTCGGTGGGCAGCTTGGTCAGCACCTCAGGAGTCTTCCTGGCCGGCGTGTGTCGACTTCCGATGACAAGACGGTAGTTGGACGGTAGGTAGTAGCTTCTTGTTCTCTCTCTCTCTCTCTCTCTCTCTCTCTCGGCTTCCTCTATAGACTCAATCTGCCTAAACATATAATAATAATAATAATAATAATAATAATAATAATAATAATAATAATAATAATAATAATAATAATAATAATAATAATAATAATAATAATAATAATAATAATAATCATGATGATTTACCCAAAATAATTTTACTAAAATAATTTACTAAATTTAAATTCAATACCACAATAATTAATTGGGAAATCTGTTATAGTATAATAAGTATTTTCTGTCAACTTCACAATATTTTAAAATTATAAATTATGAAAATTCATGATATTACAATCTCTCCTCCTTAAAAAAATTCATCCCTGAATTTTAAAATAAGGTAATGATACTGAAAATCTCATATAAATAGTAAATCTCATTTCTTTAAATATATGAAATAACCATAAAATATTCAAAATACAATACCAAATATATCAATTATATTCAAATAAATACGGGTATTTTTCTCTCATCTCAGCCTCTACCTCCCACGTACACTCTTCAGTCATATGGTTACGCCATATAACCTTAACCATAGGAATTTCTTTAGAACGAAGCTTTTGAACTTGAAAATCTAAAACAGCTATAGGAATTTCTTCATATGATAGGTTCACATATTTAAATCTTTTGAGCCTGAAAAACGTGAGAAGGGTCAAGAACATATTTCCTCAACATGGAAATATGAAACACAGGGTGAACATGAGAGAGATCTGGTGGCAAGTCCAATTGATACGCAATAGCCCCGACTCGCTCAATAATCAGATATGGACCAATGTACCTTGGTGCTAGTTTCCCTCTCTTGCCAAATCTCATTACTCCTCTCATGGGGGAAACCTTCAGAAAAACAAAATCGCCTACTTTAAAGGACACATCTTTTCACCTGCGATCCGCATAACTTTTCTGTCTACTAAAAGCTGTTTGCAAACGTTCTCAAATTATGAGAATTCTTTCTGAAGTTATCTATATCAACTCTGGTCCTGACAGTTATTTTTCTCCCACTTCTTCCTAACACACAGGGGATCTACACTTCCTACCATACAGAGCTTCATATGGTGCCATACCAATACTAGCGTGATAGCTGTTATTATAAGCAAATTCAATCAGCGGCAAGTGTGAGTCCCAATAGCCTCCAAAGTCAAATATACACATGCGTAACATATCTTCCAATGTTTGAATTGTTCTCTCAGACTGACGGTCTGTTTGAGGATGGAAAGTAGTACTAAAGTCCAATATTGTACCCAAAGCCTCTTGTAAAGATTTTCAGAATCTCGAAGTGAACTGAGGTCCTCTATCCGACACTATGGAGACTAATACACCGTGCAAGCAAACAATTTTCTCCACATATAATCTCGCATACTTAGCAATCAAATAGTTAATCTTCACAGGGATGAAATGAGCTGATTTAGTTAATCTATCTACAATCACCCAAATGGAATCATAGCCAGTTAAAGTCTTAGGTAAACCAGTTATAAAATCCATTGTTATTCTTTTTCATTTCCACTCAGGGATAGGAAGAGGTTGCAATAATCTAGAAGGTTTCTGGTGTTCTAACTTTACCTGCTGACAGGAGAGGCATCTAGAGACAAACTCTGCAATATCCTTTTCATACCATTCCACCAATAAACACTTTTCAAATCACGATACATTTTAGTAGAACTTGGATGAATATTATATGTTGGAAGATGTGCTTCTTCCAGAATTTTTTTTCTCAAATTGTCTACATTTGGTACACATAGATGTGAACCAAGTCGAAGCACTCCATTATCATCAATTGTGAATTCATTATTATTCCCTTCCTGCACTTCTTCAATAATTATGCACAACTGTGGGTTACGTCGTTGAGCCACCTTAATTCTTTCTACTAAAACTGAATGGACTGTAAAGTGTGCCAACAAGATCCCAGTACTATGTACTTCCAATTGCAATTCATCGTCAAACAATTCAAGCAACTCTTTGACTATAGGTCTCTTATGAACAACAATGTGAGCTAGACTCCCAGAAGATTTTCTACTTAAGGCATCTACTACAACATTTGCTTTGCCAGGGTGGTAAAGAATGATGCAGTCATAATCCTTAAGAAGTTCCATCCACTTTCTCTGTCTTAAGTTTAAATCCCTCTGGTCAAAAATATACTTTAGACTCTTGTGATCTATATAAATCTCACAAGTCTCCCCATATAGATAATGTCTCCAAATTTTTAATGCAAAACTCACTGCTGCCATTTCCAGATCATGAGTGGGATAATTTTGCTCATGCTTCTTTAACTGACGAGAAGCATAGGCAATTACCCTACCATGTTACATTAAAACACAATCCAAACCAACTCTTGACGCATTGACCCATCCTTCTTTTTCACAAATAACACAGGAGCACCCTAAGGTGATGTACTGGGACGAATGAATCCCTTATCTAACAAATCTTGCAATTGTTCTTTCAGTTCTTTCAATTCTGCAGGTGCCATCCTATAAGGTGGCATGAATATGGGATTTGTCTCCGGTACTATATCAATACAAAATTCTATTTCTCAGTTTGGAGGCAAACCCGAAAGCTCATCAGGAAAAACATCAGGAAATTCATTCACCACATAAACATTTTCTAACTTTCCAGCATCCTTAGAGACATCTCTCACCAGAGCTAAATAACCTTGACACCCACGACGCAACAACCTTCTAGCACTAATTACTGATATGAGATTACAAGGAGCATTATATTTATCCCCATAAAAAGAAAATTCTATATCACTGGGTATATGAAAAATAACCTCTTTGTTACGACAACCGAGGGTAGCAAAATGAGTCAACAACCAATCCATTCCCAAAATTACATCAAAATCCATCACATCAAGTAAAATCAAATTAGCATGGAGAATTCTACCCTCAATGCAAACTGGACATGCTAAAAATACCATGGCCACCGACAAGGTATCACTCATAGGGGTTGCAACTAACAACGGACACTCTAAACTAATAGGCATAACATCAAGTTTTACTGCAAAACGGGGGAAAACAAAAGAGTTCAAGCACCCGGATCTAATAATACACGAGCCTCAAAAGAACAAACAGGAAGAGTACCTGCTACCACTGCATTAGAAGCCTGAGCATCTTGCTGAGTGAGGATATAAACTCTAGCATAACCTAGTTGTTGTCCTCTACTTATCTGACTCAAGCTAAATCCTTGGCTCTGACCTCTACCTCTATTTCCTAACCCACAGCCCTGCTGGCCACCAAATCGTCCACTTGATGATGCAGGATGCATAGGCTGTGTAACACTGGCAAAAGACCCTTGTGTAAACCCTCGAGAACCTCCTCTCTGTCCTTCGAAAGAAGGGCACTCTTTAGCAAAATGACCCGGCTAGCCACAATTAAAACAAACACCTGAACCTGCAAAGCATGGTACTTGATGGATTCTTCCACATCTGAAACATGTTGTAGTGCCTGAACCCGGTCCTAAACCACTAAAACTAGAACCAGCACTACTGCCACTAGCACTCCTACCACGCCTTAGTCTCCCTCTATGCCTACCTCTTCCTCTTCGTCTAGAAGAGCCTTGAGAGTCCGACAAGTAAGAACCCATAGAAAACGTACCACTTGTACCAACAAACTCTCAAACATTCTAACCTTCTCTTTTTCCCATGCCTTTAGTTTTCTTTTTCTTTTCCTCTAAGGCTAACTCAATATCTCTAGCATCATCCGCTAATTGATTAAAAGGTCAGCCCTGATGACTAGTAATCAATGACTCAAAGCCTTCTCCTAAAGCTCTAGCAAATCTGAACTTTTTAGTCTCCTCATCTGGTACGGCTGATGGCACAAATTTATATAATTCTAAGAACTTACTAGTAAACTCTGCTACAGAAGTCTGCTCATCCTTCTTCAAACCCTCCAACTCAAACATCTTCCTATGAACAAATCCAGGAGGGATAAACTAAGCTAAAAACTCAACAGATAATTCTTCCCAAGACATCTGCTGATATCGAGGCCTAACATAATCCTTGTACCAAGTTTGGGCTGGCCCCCCTAACCTCCTACTAGCAAAATAGATAGATCAGATATATGAACATCCTAACTCTAAACAAATCTCCCTGATACTTGTAGGTCTCGCCTGAGCATCGGCCCGGTCCATTGGAGGGAACCAGGATGCTCGTTCGGGTTTAGACTCACAATAGAACTCTCGGGTTCGGATTTAGTTGATTTTGAAAATAATTTTGGGAGTCACCACCCTAATTTATTTTTAAATTGGAAAACTAAGGAAAAACCCAATTTGACTCCAATTTATTAATTTTTAATTAATTTGCCCATGGATAAAAATCACTAGTCTTTGAACCACGTTGAGCTCGGGGACTAGTTTTTTGATTTTAAATAATCAAAATTTGACTCTTAAGTTTATTTTGACTTAAAAATTAATTTCATGAATGACATTAATAATTGCAAAATGGAATGCATGAACATGGCATAAGATGAATGCATGAAAATTAATGGAACAATAAACATTCACAAATAAAGGAGAGTGTTCCCTCCAATCTTTAGAGATTTGGGAGAACTACATGATCACTCTTTAATTAAGATAATTACATAAAAAATGAGATGCCTTCTCTAGCCCTTATGGGATTTTAGGAAGGCCATAAATTCCCTTACACATATTGTAAAAAGATAATTGACTTACAAAAGAAAAACAAGGAAAAATATGCTCAATTTAAAAGAAAATTGAATTTGAGATTTGGACTTAAATTCCAAATGTGTCTACGTACCCCGTTTGAATGAGGATCAAAATCCACGTAGTTCGCGCCACGATTAAGTGGAGGGGTTAAAAAATAATTTTTTGGGTTTGGAGAACGAATTTGATTAAAATACCTTGGATTTTGACGGATGATATGGAAAAAGTATTTTGCCGGACCGAAATTCCATTTTATCGGACAGGACAAAATGAGTTGATTAATAAAAAGTGATGGGTGAGCGAATTAATTAATTAAAATGATTAATTAATTAATTAAAATAGTAATTGAGTTGAAAATGAGATTTTTAATTTAATTTTTAAAAAGGAGTAATTAATTAATTAAAATGATTAATTAATTAATTAAAAAAAATTTATTTAATTAATTTTAAAAAGAGTAATTAATTAATTAAAAAGATTAATTAATTAATTATTTTGTAATTAAAAAAGATTTTTTTAATTAGTTAATTAAAAGATTAATTAACTAGGCTTGGGTGAGAAAATTAATTAATTAAAATGATTAATTAATTAATTGGAGAGTGGATGGAGGAAGAAGAAGAAGGAAGGTTGATAGATAGCTATCAATATCAACCTTTGGTATGTGTAAAAATGAGGGAATGGGGAGCCTATTTATAGGCAAATGGGTAGAGGGTAATTTAGGTAATGGAAATGTGAAAAGACCATGGGGATAGGGTCAGAAAATGGCTGATAACTGGACAAAAAGGGGTAAAAAAATGTCATTTTACACGCGTGGAGCCCACTGGAGCAGATTTTGCTGTGCTCTGGCGTGGCGCCGCACTAGGCCTGTGTGGCACCGCGTCAGGCCTTTACAGCGTGCCGCAAAGAGGCGGTGCGGTACCGCGCAGACCTGACGCAGTACCGCACGCCTCCCGTGCGGCATGCCACGTGGCATGACATGCTTTTCGAGGTTTTTTTTTCTTGACGGCCCATTTTTTTAGAATTTTTGGATTAATTTTTGAGACTTTCAGGTCAGTTTCTGGGAGCCACAGAGCTCAAAAAAATTAATGGTCAGTGTCGTTAGGATCAAAATTAATTTTAGGACATTTTGACAGTCAGTCTGAGGTAGATTTCAGTCAGTTTTGAAAAAGGGGTCTGATATAGAAGATTCGGTCAGGGACGAAAAGGCATCCGATTGTGCCAAGAATTCTCCAGCCAGCTTTGGAGAGGTTAATGTTAATTTTGAAGGTGCTAAAATGAGGGTTCACAATACTACCCAGAAAATCATGAGGCTGCTCCTCATGACCAGAGAAAGTAGGAGAATAATGTTTAAGAAACCTCTCTAGAGAAACAGCAGAAGTAGTAGCTGGGGGAGGTGGCTAGTTTATCCTAGCCATATCAGACATAATTCTTTGAAATCCAGCCAACACAGTCTCAACTGCAGGGGTTTCCTCAACCTCTTGTCGGTGCCGCTCTCAGCGTTCCAGTCCTAGGCCTACTGGTCCTATGGATCCCTCCCCCTCAGGAACATCTTGCTCTTTACTAGCAGCTGCCTCAGCTCTCGCAGCCACACGCCTAGATCTAGCACTCATGATACTGAAAAAAAACCAACAGTTTATCAAGTAAAGAAAGATAGTGCTCACTTTAAACTTTTCATATAACCTACCAAACTCATATATAATTATACTATAACACGAAAACGCAGATAATATAGACAATGAGGACATAAAAGACATGTAGGAACCCTAAGTTCTGCAATTACAGTTTCCAAGAAAAGTAAAACATGTTCTGATATCAACTTTGTCATGACCCAATTTCGAGGCCCGTGACCGGCACTGGGGCACTGAGGCACGGGAAAGCTTAAGACTACCAATGTCCACAGTCAGCTTAAGTAGTGATCACCAAAAGGAATAATACACAAATAACATAATTTTAAAATATCTCAAGTCATATTTCATGTCACTCCATCTGCCGACAGTATAGTCAATACTCATCGTATCACAACAGTAATTTACCATAGCAATGCCATAATAATTTACAATAATAGTGACAAAATCATAAAAGCTGTCGGCAGAGAGTTTTACAATAGTACAAGCCAATAGTACCAGTAATACCATAATACAAGCCACAATACTGTAATTGCAGAGTTCTAACATATTATTACAATAACGACACATCACATGTGCTCTGTCAAAGAAGAAAACAGAGACCGACTTAACAAAGATTATAACTGTAGGCTCAACCTATAACCTGAAAAATAATAAGGAGATAGGGATGAGCATCTCAACTCAGTGAATGATACTACTAATATATAGACCTGGTGAACAAAATATAGATATATATGTATGTTATGCAATTATGTCACCCAACAACCATTCATCACAAAACACGCAAGGATGGAGTTCAGTCCACAGAAACCACACTAAAATCAAACTGAGAGAGCCGATCCTTATATAATGGCTCTCTTAATCCAATAATCTGTCTCTTATATCCAAGGGCCCGGCCGTCACTGGTCTGTACCATGCAGCCCTGGCCCGATTGATAGCAGCCCTGGCGATGAGCAGGCCCAGCCAGCATCCACTAGTCATAGCTCATCTTCTCAATCTCATCATAATCTAATCATAATCATATCATGTCCAAAGTCCTAGGTGATTTCTGTATCATTCTGTCTCCCTCCAACATACACAGAGAATGTGCAGCACATAATCAAAATATCAAACACAACTAACTATTAAGTTTTTGCTTTACTAACATTCTTTTCAGATTTTCACCATGAGTACCAAAGATAAAGATGATGAGTAAAATTTCTTAGAGTTCCTAGGACAACTTAACAAAAAGATAGACAAAAGGTGAAATGAATTTCAAAGAAGATGTCACCTTAGGGATATAGCAATCAAGGTTGAGAAGCAACCTAGGTATAAGGGCAACAATCGAAGTTCATCTTTTTCAAATTCATTCAAGCCATGGAAATCAAGTTAGAAGGAAGATGAGTGGACTAGTTCCAAGTCCAAATTCAATTCAAGAAGGAGACAAGCTATACTAATGTCAAAGGAGAAGGAGAAAAGTAAATCTAAAACTCCAAACCATTCTCGTGATATTAAATGCTTTAAGTGTTTGGTTTCAAGTCATATAAATTCCCAATGCCCTAACAAGAGGGTGATGATTATATTTAATGGAGAGCTCTTTTCTGAAAGTGACAAGGATGATGACAATGAAAGCATGCCCTTTTTGAAAGATGTAAGTGATCAAGAAAATAGTAGATAAGTTATCATTGCTAGGCCGGTTCAAACTACATATGAAGCTTATTGGACTTATGCTAGTGACTTGTCACCTATGAAGCATGATTCTTCAATTGGTGATAAAGAAAAAGATGTTGTTGTTGTTCATGAAGAGGTTTCAATAATCAATGCTCATCCAGAAATCTTGAAGAAAGCACAAGATGTGGTTTAATTAGATGTCCAAGAAGATGAACAAGAACAAGAAGATTGTATGAGCAAAGCATTCCCTAATTCCAGTTGTTCAAGTCAAGATTCAAGAATGAATCCTTTTGAGGAGGGAGGGAATGATGAGAGTCAAGATGCCTTGCAAGAAGACCTCTAATGTATGCATGATAAAGATTTCAAAATGGCTTTTCAAGGCTGTCCTTTTCATTGAGCTAGCATGGAAAGAGAATCAATGGAGCTTTAATTCACGTTTAATGGCTCTTTCAAGAGAAATCCAAAGAAATACAAAGCTTTCTACAATATTATCAAGAAGATTTGCATAATGAGCATCACTTTTGGAAAGCATTGTATTCAAAGAAGTTTTAAGATAATATATAATTCTTTGGAGAGTTATTTGAATGGAATGGAGACTCAAAGCATCAATCATGGCTGTATAAAGGAAGAGAGGCAGATTGAGAATAAGTTACATGTCTGAATTTTGTTATTTTAATTTAGTTTCTATTGTTTTAGGCCCTTATCGATATGATATAAACCAATGTTAAATTAAATTAAATTTGCTTATATAATTAGTGAGCTTTAGGCCTATTTATATTAAATTTAAAGCCCAAAACGAGTTTAGAGTTATTTCTTATTTAGAAATCAGTTTCTTTTCTTGTTTAGGAATTCTCAATAGGAAGATTTCCTACTTCTTAGCCGATTCTAGTTAGGGTTTTGTAACCTAATTAAGATGTTATAAATACTTAGCTATTTTATCAATAAAGATATTCAGATGTTGATTTCCCAAAATTTAAGCTTTAAGCTTGTGAGAGTTTTTTCTCAAATCTGGTTCTTGGATTAGAATAAAAACCCAAACTTTTAAAACTAATTACTTTGCTTGTTCACAATATACCAAGGTTTATTGAAACAAGTTCGTCATTGAATTAAAATTTTTTCTTGTAAACTTGATTTAGCTTTCCAAATGAGTCACTTCCAAAAGTAAACGTATTGGATCTCAAAACAGGTCATTCGGAGTTCGTATCACATACTATCATCTTTGATGATTGACGATTCTAGAGACCTAAATATCATATTCCTAATCAGTGACATCGGCGGTTCTTGTAATCGAAATACTAGATTTTCAAGTTAATATTCTTCGTTCAAATCCCAACATCTATTGTTGAGGTGACATTTTGGGCTCTATAAAGACTAAATTTGGGTTATTTTCATTGTTCATCCAATATAAAAATACTAAAAATAGTAGCTGTAATCATTTAAAATTGTGAAAGTATCAAAAATAGTTGTTTGTCAATCATTGAATATTTGAAAAAATATCTAAAAATGTTAGTGCAAATCATTGAATTTTTAGATTAATTAATGCTGAAACAGAAACCCATAATAAAATAAACTAAAAATATTTATTGCATCATCTAAGCACTTTTTGCAGTAAACTCCCTTAAAATGAAAAATATTTATTATGATATAATAAGATGTTTTTAATTTGACTCCTCTATAAATAAATTTCAAGCTCTCCGGATGAGTACAAGTACGAAAGATTACATACAATTGCACAAAGCTAAAGCACAGCACAAGACTAAAATAATCAAAAAATAACACCACTTTTGCCGACTGATAATTTTTATTGGACTTCCAAAAAACCTGCAATATATATATATACATATATGCACACGAATTAAAGGACATAACATGATAGACAAAAAATAAACTAGACATAACATGATCGGCAAAAAATAAACTAGACATAACGTGATAGGCAAAAAATAAACTAATTTAAGACATGAATGATTATATTTAAAACACTGTCAATGTGTAAATTATATTTGAGAGTAAAAATGATATTTGTATCATTACAATGGACTAAATGATAAACATTATTGATAATAAATTTTTTAAAATACTATTTAGTGATTGATTTGATATATAAAAAAGATTACATACTCTAAGAATAGTTTAGAATTTTCTTATATTTTTAAAAGATAACGTGAACACAAATATTCTTATATTTGCAGTTATCTTATAAATATTTTTTAAATTAAGTATAATTATTACAATAAAAAATTAAAAATTTATTTATATTTCCTTTCGCTTATAATCTTAATTTTTCTTAATCATTTTCGTTCTTACTTTTAGTCATTCAATTTTACCTCAATAAGTAGAAAAGAGAAATAAAAGTGGTATAACATGAAACTGGAATTTCAATCAAGTTGTTATATCTCAATATATGAAAGTATAATTGATCATTAATTAGTATATATATACAACTTAATAAAGTTGAATTTTGATTAACAAAGGAACTTACCAACAAGCTATTACTACAAACTTATTGAAGAGCTAGTATTATTAATCAGAGCTGTCAGCCATAAGAATTGTCAAATTACCATAAGTCTATATTATATTAATAAGCCCATAAATAGCACATGCTAGTTATGTTAAATGCATTTTCTAATTTTAACTTTTGAAGAAAATAATATTATTCCCTTGACATTCGATTTGTATGTAATATTTATATAACTTAAGACATGTATCATCTAGATATTAGACAAAAGCGTTAGATAATGTAGTAATCACCTGTTTCATGAAGGCCTTTGGCTTTTAGGTTGGGGCAATCTTCGATCTCAAGTTTTTCAAGTGATGGCATGTTGTGTAGATAGTCTGCCAGTTCTCTAAGGTTGACGCACCGTGAAATTTTCATAACTTTTAGACTGTTGGTAGATCCTCGAAGAAGCCATTGTGGAAAATCTACTAATTTTGGTAAACGCCTAATCTCCAGTTTTCGAAGGCTAAATTGACTACTCGAGTCTTCATCATCTTCTCCTTTCTCCATTGTCAAATCTTTACAACTTTCAATGACAAGAGTCTCTAATGTAGTTAGGCATTTCATGCTTGGTGGCAAAGAGACCAAACAGGGACATCCTTGGATAACTAATCTTTGAAGTCTTGTGAGATCTTGCATATCTTCACACAAATATTGTAGATTATTACAATAACTGATGTACAAAAATCGGAGAGACTTGAGGCACCCAACTCCACCCATTGGTAAAAAATTTTGTCGCGTAGTTATCCAAAGACATCTAAGGCTGTTCATGTGCTTCATATCTTTCGGCAACTCTTCAAGTCCTTCACATCGACCAAGTGATAGAGTTTGCAGGCTTTGTAGCTTGCATATGGAATTAGGGAGTCTTTTAATTAATAAATTTTCCAATAAATTAAGATATCTCAAATGCTTCAGATTGCCTATACTTCTTGGCAGTA
This sequence comes from Reutealis trisperma, assembly GCA_947687605.1. Classification (NCBI taxonomy): domain Eukaryota; kingdom Viridiplantae; phylum Streptophyta; class Magnoliopsida; order Malpighiales; family Euphorbiaceae; genus Reutealis; species Reutealis trisperma. The sequence goes on along the minus strand of CANTUT010000138.1, from coordinate 573,927 downwards.
CCTCAAACTCTGAATCTGACAAATCAAGGAATCTCAAGTACCGGAATCTTGAGAAACATGTCTTAATGAAATACTCGCTATTAATGCCCCTACGTCTTTCATTTAAGAAGGAAATGGTTCTGACATTATCTATGTTTTGGAAGGAATTAGGAAGATCCTCAGGAAGTAATTCAGGATGTGAAAACGATAAATGTCGAACACTTTTGAAAATCTGTTGAGTGTCAGAGGTTACTATCAAGCATTCATTTTGGGTCACCGATAATGCTAGATCATGCATTTTACATTTAACATTTCCATCAGCTTCAACAAACTCTTGGAAAAAACATCTAGAACATAGCTCTTGGAAATAGCGGAAGCCAACGTCTTCTAACTCATGATTTTCATTTGAAGGTTGAATAAGTCCTTGTGCCATCCAAAAGTAAACCAATTCAACATCATCTAATGTATAATCCTTTGGAAAAATTGAACAATAAGCAAAGCATCTTCTCAAATAAGACGGCATGTGCTCATAACTCAATCTTAAAGCAGGCAAAATGTCATTTTCGTTTTGCTCTAATTTCCATATCTCACTATCCCTTATAAATGCCCAATCACGTTCATTAGTTACAGAGTAAAGCAGAGTTCCTAAAGTTATTACTGCCAAAGGAACTCCTTTGCATTTTCTCACAATTTCTTCCCCAATTCTAATGAGGTCTGGATTTTGTTTCTCTTGCTCTTCTCTAAATGCACATTTAAAGAACAAAGACAAACAATCTTGATGAGGAAGATTAGTTAAATCATACGCAGAGACTGTGCGCATAATCGAAGCAACACGGCTACTACGTGTAGTGACTACATTCTTACTTCCATTAGCACCCCCTGTTAACAAAGTTTTCAATTCAAGCCATTTTCTTGGATCCTCATTCCAAACATTATCTAGAATGAGTAAATATTTCTTTCCATCTAAAGCCTCTCGCAAGGCTTTTTGCAATTGCTCTATATCCATGTTCATATATTTCTGATCAATGTTTACAGATTTAAGCATTTTAATTATCGTCTTTTGTAAATCGAAGTCCTCAGAAACACAGACCCACAGTTTCAACTCAAAATGAGCAACAACTCTTTCATCATTATAGACCAATTTAGCAAGTGTAGTCTTGCCAAGACCTCCAATTCCAACAATAGGAATTATAGCGACATTTTCACTATCAACAGATTGCAACAGATTTTCAATGATTATTTCTTTATCTTCTCTCCTCCCAATGACATCTGAAGCATCCACAAAGGAGTGGGTCATTTTCCTCTTCTTACCGATGACATAACTATGATTAATCCGCTCAGTGAGACCAAAATCAGACTTGAGAGCAGCAATTTCAGCTACCCTCTCTCTAATCTTCTTTAACTTATGGCCCATTCTAAAGCGGAACGCAAGTGGATTAGAGCTAGAGAAGAATCGGCGTACCTTTCTGGTAATGGTTCTAGATTTTACAACTTGCCTTCGCAACGCTTCGCACTCAAACTCATCAACCACATCTTCGGTATCATAAAGAACATCTTTGAGTTTCAAAAGCCACAACTCTACCGATTTATTCTGTGACTGCTGGTGCTCGGCGTCTGAAAGCACCGCTTTGATGGCTAGCAACATCTCCTTGATTTTTTCAAGGTCATCTTCAAGTCCCCATGCCAGGAAAAATTCTTGGAGAGCAAGAGAAGCCAACTTCCCCAAAACGCTTTCTGCAGTGTTGATCAGAAAAGACTCGGCCATTGTTTTCTAGTTTGGAAGTGATGAACGATTAAGGATTAACGGTAATGGAAAAATGAGCAACCAAGCTAACACGATAGGTGGATCTAGTAATGCATTTCTTTGCTCATCTTCTTATGCATGAGGAATATATTCCATGGTTCCATCTTTCTGGGTTAAGTCAACAATATATAAATATTCATATCACGCACCTACCCAAGAAAGAAAACGACTTTGTCCATTTGCATTTTTAAAATGCCAAATTACTTCAATCGATAACAATTTAAAATGATACCGTCCACTATATTTTTTTAGAAGAAAAATGGCTGGCATTGAAAAAAAAAAATTTTACATATTATAAACTATTAAATCATAATCTTTTCTTTTATATAATAATTATTTATAAAGTAAATATAATAATTAATTATTTAAATTATGAGATATATATTATAATTAAAGTGTTAATATATAATATATTCATTAATAGTTCATGCTATGACATGAACTTAATTCACCGTTAAAAATGTTATAAAATTCAAGTCAACACATGAAGTGATGAGGGTCCAGCTATTACAAATGATACCGTCCACTTGCAATATTTATTTAATTATCTTTTGATTTCTAAGTCAATATTAATTTATTTGTTTAGAATTCAACAATTTACCTAATCCAAGTCAATACATGAAGTGATGATGGCCCAACTATTACAAATGATACCGTCCACTTGCAATATTTATTTAATTATCTTTTGATTTCTAAGTCAATATTATTTTATTTGTTCAGAATTCAATAATTTGCCTAATCCAAGTCAATACATGAAGTGATGAGGGCCTAGCTATTACAAATGATACCATCCACTTGCAATATTTATTTAATTATCTTTTGATTTGTAAGTCAATATTAATTTATTTGTTCAGAATTCAACAATTTGCCTAATCTAAGTCAATACATGAAGTGATGAGGGCCCAGCTATTACAAATGATACCGTCCACTTGCAATATTTATTTAATTATCTTTTGATTTCTAAGTCAATTATTAATTTATTTGTTTAGAATTCAACAATTTGCCTAATCCAAGTTAATATATGAAGTGATGAGGGCCCAGATATTACAAATGATATAGTCCACTTGCAATATTTATTTAATTATCTTTTGATAAATATATGAAGTGATAAGGGCCCAGCTATTACAAATGATACCGTCCACTTGCAATATTTATTTAATTATCTTTTGATTTCTAAGTCAATATTAATTTATTTGTTTAGAATTCAACAATTTGCCTAATCCAAGTCAATACATGCAGTGATGAGGGCCCAGCTATTACAAATGATACCGTCCACTTGCAATATTTATTTAATTATCTTTTGATTTCTAAGTCAATATTAATTTATTTGTTTAGAATTCAACATTGCCTAATCCAAGTCAATACATGAAGTGATGAGGGCCCAGCTATTACAAATGATACCATCCACTTACAATATTTATTTAATTATCTTTTGATTTCTAAGTCAATATTAATTTATTTGTTTAGAATTCAACAATTTGCCTAATCCAAGTTAATAAATGAAGTGATCAGGGGCCAACTATCACTATTAGAAAATCGCGAAATAGTGACAAAAAATTCTGTCACTAAATAATAAAATTTTGTTACTAAAGTAAATCAACGATGGAACTGCAATGACCAAATTCCGTCACTATAATCCTAGCCAATGATTTTTTTGCGATGGAAAGATAAATCCGTCGGTGATTTACGATGGAAATTTTCACTCTAAAATCTGTCCCAAAATTCAACGGTAGAATTTCCGTTAGTGATTTGTCACCGATACGTCGCTAATCTGTTGGAGTTTAGAATTAAATTTCAATAGAATCTGTCGCTGATTTAATAAATTCTGTTACAATTTTGTCGTAATTTATAATTAAAAATTAATTTATTTCATCGCAATTATCCATATATTTTGTCGCAATTTTTTACTTCAAAATTTATCATTTATTTTCTATGGCAAATCCATTGAAAAAATTTGTTGCAATATTTTACTTAAAACTAGTTTTCGTCGCAAATCCGTCGCAAATGTATTTCATTTATTTATTTTATTTATTATTATATTATTACATATATTTATACACATTATATTTATATTTATATACTAATATGTTTCAGCAATGTTAAAAATATTAATATGAATATTCAAAATGTAATTAGTAATAAAATATTAACACAAGTATGAGTATAAGCAGCATTAACACAAAGATATAAGCAAGAAAATACTAATAATTGTGTCCTAAATAATCCTTCTAATCATGCTGCTCATTAGTATGAGATGGATCATCATATGCATGGTTATCAGCAGCAGTATTATCATCATCAGCAGCAGCAGTATTATCATTACTCACAGGATAATTCTGGACAGATAAAACAAGATCCAAGCCTCTTGCAATCATAAAACTCTCCAGGCAATGAAGGCATTCCGTCAGCTCTCGTTCTCTCTCCGACACCATCCTTTGTAACTGTTGTTCAATTACTTCTTGAACTCCTGGACTTGAAATCAATCGAATCATATCATGTTCATTGCTTCTCTAGGAAGGAGCAAGAGAAGGGGCAGATGGTAGGTAAGTAGCAGAAGATGAGCTATCACCTGAATGTGCATAATATGATGATGCACAAGAACCAACTCCTTAAATCCTCTTCTTCTTGTTCTTCCCTCCAATAGCTCTTAAGTATAGTTCCAACTCATCAGCAACAGCTAGCTGATCGGATCTTGGGATTAGCTGAGATATCTCTCCACGCAATCTCACAATCTCACCCTATTAAATAATTCAATTAACAAATTTTAGTTATATAAAAAAAGTTGCACATAATTTTTATTATTTTTTAAAATTACAAGCTGAAATATTATAATAACATAAATTATAAAGTTTTAAAAATTTTGAATTATTTCCATCATTAGAAAAAATTTTAGTTATATAAAAAAAATTCCACAAATGAATTAGACTAACAAATAAAATTTTAGACTTACATGTACTGCCTTTGAGTGAGAATCAACAAAACTTCCATTGGCCTTCCTAATATGAGTATAGATGAAAATCTCCGTCAGCAATGGATCTCGTCCCAATGTAGAAGTCTTTGAAACATTACAAAGTATTTAAATTTTATATTTTTCACAAACAGGGACATTTACAAAATTTATACTTATATAGTAAATTAGAATATATACTAACCAATCTATGGCGATGCTCCTCATGGGAAATAGAATCGCCCGTATAGCAGGATGGCCCACTACGATCACCCCCTTATTCAGAACTGCGATTCTTAGATATCATAGCAGACTTTGTTATCCTATGATCTTTCTTCAATTCCTTGCACCACTTCTTATAGACATCTTCTTCAAGAAATTTGGGCTTTTTACCAGACCTCTTTACATTACTAACCATATCATAATATCGCAATGCACACTTTTTCTTCCAAGCAATTTTTACATTTGAATCTATAGCCTTGTCCCAAACAAAGTTTTTCTGCAAGAAAGTGTTAAAATTAACTATATATATATATATAAACTTTGACAAAAACCTTCCTTATATATATGAAATTTCTCATATTAATAAATGGAATTAAAATTTATAGAGTGATTTGCTAATGTTTAACTTAAACAAATATATATAAGATAATTAGATCAATTAACACAAAATTCAGCATAATTACATATACAAATGTTAAAAATCTATAGAAATTTTGGCAAAACGTTCCCTGTATACTTGAATTATCCTCTTATTAACAGTTGGAAAAACATTACAATTATTACCCAAACACTTCAATATCATCAACATAATACATTATCATATAAATTGCCCAACCTGGGCCTCCAAGTAATAATCCCTTCTGCCATAACATAAATCTATCATAATAATCATCAGTTTTGATTATTAAATTGTAGGTAAAATTCTAACAAATAATCAAATTTTTATGGCCTAATAATCAAATTAGAGGTAAATATATATAAACTTTGACAAAAACCTCCCCTATATATATGAAACTTCTTGTATTAACAACTGGAATTTATACAAGTGATTTACTAATGTTTAACTTAAACAAATATATATATAAGGTAATTAGATCAGTTAATACAAAATTCAGCATAATTACAGATACAAATGTTAAAAATCTATAGAAATTTTGGCAAAACTTTCCCAATATACTTGAATTATCCTCTTATTAACAGTTGGAAAAATAATATAATTATTGCCCAAACACTCAATATCATGAACATAATACATTATCATATAAATTGCTCAACCTAGACCTCCAAGTAATAATCCCTTCTGCCATAACACAAATTTATCATAATAATCATCAGTTGTGATTATTAAATTATAGGTAAAATTCTAACAAATAATCAAATTTCTATGGCCTAATTATCAAATTAGAGGTATATATTGTGAGGCCTCGCCCGAGCACCGGTCCGATCCGCCGAGAGATCGAAATGCGCTTCGGGAGAAACTCCACGATTGGAACTCGCTATGAGTTCGAAAAATTGATTTTTGTATGTGAGGCCTTGCCCGAGCACCGGTCCGATCCGCCGAGGGATCGAAATGCTCTTCGGGAGAAACTCCATGATTGGAACTCGCTGTGAGTTCAGAAAGTTGATTTTTGTATTTTGAAGGTTGAAAAGTGAGTCGCCACTTTAATTTATTTATTTTAATTGGGAAAATTAAAGAAAACCCAACACGGTTAACTCCAAAATTTGATTTTATCCCAATGGAAAAGTGCACTAATCCACGAGGGATCAAGGAGGGCTCGGGGATCAGGTTTTGGTAATTACACAATTTAAGAAAATATTATTTTCTTTAGCTTGGATTGAAATGCAAAATAATTCTTGAAAAGGATTTTTTGTGTATGCATGAACAGGAATATAATGATGAATGAACATATATATATATATATATATATATATATATATATATATATATATATATATATATATATATATATATATATATATATATATATATATATATATATATATATATATATATATATATATATATATATATATATATATATATATATATATATATATATATATATATATATATATATATGATGTGATGGAATGACAATAATAAATAAATAGGCCATATAAATCCTACTTAATTATTACAACATCAAAACAAATGAAATAAAGGGGATCTTTCCTCTAGCCCTTATGGGTACTAGGAAAAGCACACATTCCCCAAAATAAACCAAAGTAGAAATCATAAACAAAGGATTAATTAAAATAAATAAAAAAAAAGGACTAAACATTGATAAAAAGATTTTGGAGTTGATGCCCTTCAGATTGGCAGCCTGCGTATCCTATTGAATAGGAATCAAACCCCACGCAGTTCTCCCTTCTTGCGAAGGAGGGGTTTTAAAAATATATTGGTTTGCTTATTAACTTAATTCTGATCCTTAAATTAATAATTTTTTTAGATCTTTTCAGTTTTAGACCTAAAGAAAATTCTAGATCTGAATTTAGAATTTTAAAATGGGAAAAGGATTATACCTTTGCTTTTCTCGGCTTTCGAATGAATGGAACTAGTTTTGCTCCGGATCTCAACTCCACCTTGAATTCAAAGGAAGCTTGGAATCTGGATCTAGAAGCAGCAAATATGTGAGTATAAGAACGAAAATATGCTTTGAAATTGCTCCGATCACTTTGAAATGCTCTAGAATGCTTTAAAATCTCTTGGAAATCGTTGGAAGTCATGCCAAATGAGGCTGGAGGAGGCTCCTATTTATAGAGCTGACAGAGGAGAAGCTGACAGTACAGACGGCAGCATCAGCCCGGCATCGGCGGCAGGGGCGGCACGGCCGACGCGCCGGCCGTCTGGGCGGCACGCCGGACGTGCCGCTAGACCGGCGACATGCCATTGATGCCACGCTGGTGACCTTTTTTCGACGGCATGGGATGCGTGCCGCCTCCTGGGTGGCACGGAAAACATGCCTCCCAACGCCACTCGCGTGGCTCAATCCGTTTCTTTCCGTTTCGGGCCCACTTCAACTCTGATTCGAGCTCTGCTTGATTCTGTGGATTCGTGACTAAAAAGCAGTCGACTGGAGGAGAAAAGATTAAGGAAATTTATTTTTCTACGGGGCGCTGCCCCCTTGACCCCTACCCGCTAACCTGCTAGCGGGACCACCGTATGCGTAGCACCCTATTCCTAGTAGGTGTCAAGCTGCAGCCAAGTCAGAAGGTGCAAATTTGAGGGTTCACAGCTGCCCCCTCATCAGAATTGGCTTTAAAGAAAAGGTGATTCTGATGATAGTGAACCCTATGAAGAGATGCCATGTCAGACTTTGGGCTTGTGCTCTTGCAACATCAGATTTTTGGCTTATATGTTCTTTTTGCCATATCAGATTCTAGGCTGTACCATGTCAGATTCTGGGTTATACCATGTCAGACTCTGGGCTTGTAATATCTGCTTATGCTTATGAGGACAATCATGCTTTGTACAAACTGAACCTTATGAAGGACAAACAAGGTATAAAGATATTAACCTTTTGGGAGAGGGCCCATAGGATAAACAAGGTTTTGTTAATGGCTATTGGTTTGACCTTGGCATCGGATGTGAGAATGGTGATCTTCAATTATTTGGAGATGCTCTGGTGAATTTTAATCAAGACTATCTGTTTTGCCTAGACTTTGAAAGATTTAGAGATTTGGTCCACCTAGGGAATTCAAATTGGTTTAGCAAGGCCATCTGTTCGGCCCTACTATCAAAGTTATCTGTTTGTCCTTGATGGTTGAAAGGATTGAGGTCAAAGCTATCTGTTCAGCTTTAGTGGTTGGGAGAGTTGGGATCAAAGCTATATGTTTGGCCTCGATGTAAGGAGGAATAGGATCAAAGCTATCTGTCTGGCTTTGATGTTAGAAAAGTAAGGATCAAAGCTATCTGTTCGACTTTGGTGTTAGAAGGATTGGGATCAAAGCTATCTGTTCGGCTTTGGTGTTGGGAAAAGCTGAGATCAAAGCTATCTGTTTTGGCTTTGGTGTTTTTGGGAGTAGGCTTCATGGTGAAGGCTTCTTGGTTTAAGCTTTATGATGAAGGCTATTGGTCTTGGGCTTCATGGTGAAGGCTTTTGGTTTTGGGCTTCATGGCGAAGGCTTATGAATTTGGGCTTCATGGCGAAGACTTTTGGATTTGGGCTTCTTCATGAAGGCTTTTGGATTTGGGCTTCTTCATGAAGGCTTTTGGTTTAGGCTTTTTGATGAAGGCTTCTTGATTTGGGCTTCTTGATGAAGGCTTTTGGATTTGAGCTTCTTAACGAAGGCTTTTGGATTTGGGCTTCATGAATGAAGGCTTCTGGATTTGAGCTTCTTTGATGAAGGCTTTTGGATTTGGGCTTCATGAATGAAGGCTTTTGGATTTGAGCTTCTTGATGAAGGCTTTTGGATTTAGGCTTCATGAATGAAGGCTTCTGGATTTGAGCTTCTTTGATGAAGGCTTTTGGTTTAGGCTTCTTAATGAAGGCTTTTGGGAGATATGCCTCGACTTCTGGTTTTGCCAAGGAAACTAGATTTAAAGATGATAAGCCTTGATAGACTTGGGGATTTTGGTTTTACTCATTTTGAGATTATGCCAAGGAAAGGGTGGTAAATGGTATGATTTACCAATGAGGCTTGGGATGGAACAATATGATTTCATAAAATTTGAGAATGATTTTAAAGGTAGGCTGAAACTTCTAAAAAGAATCATGGAGGTTGTATGATTTTGCTTTTTGTAGCATGAATCATGTAAAAGAACAAGTCAAGCTTTTCTCATTGTTTGAGATTGAATAGACTCTTGGAGTGACACTTAACTGGCTGAAACAAAGAGCCCTTAGGAATGGCTAAAGGGCTAGTGGAAGAAGATAAATTGGGGATCATGCTTCCAAAAGAGAGATAAGGATGTGATAGACTCGAGATATGCATGAGGGATTGTGCCTTAGCTTTTTGAGCTAAGCGATGACATGGATTGACAACAGATGATGACCTGGGAAGATATGCCCCCATTGTAGGATAAGGGCATAGAAGATTGTATATCCTTAAACAATAAACCTTTGGTTAGGAAGGATGACATGAGATGAGACAAATTGATTGGAGATAATTTGACAACTTTGGACATGAGGGAAGAAGACTTGGATGAGCTTTCTCTCTTTCTCTCTCTCTCTCTCTCTCTCTCAGCTCTAACTTTTGCCTAAGCAACCCTTTTTAGGTTTTTAACTTAGCAAGCTTGCATTTAGGAGAAAACATTCCACTATGATTTGGGCTGCTGCTTTGAGGGCCTCTGGCCTTTGAATTCTAGATTTGACAAAGGTCTTTTCTGAACTTGTTCACCTTTGTTGAGGTGCATTGTTTGATTACCTAATGTGCAATAGGTAATTCCATTTGATTTGCTCTTTATGCTTCAACTATTTGACCTTCTTTGATTAGGTGCAATTGTTGAAGGCACCTCAAATTCTTGCATGTGCTAATTGTGGTGGATTTGACTGTTTGTTCATTTCTCTCACTTTCTTTCTCTCTTTTTTTTTTTTTTTTTTTTTTGGGGTAAGCTCATCCATGTCAGAATGAAAAGAAAATGTATGTGCATTACCATAAAGGAAACTTTATTGCAATATGACAAAAGAAACCGCTATGGTCAACGAGAATAAAGAAAAATAAGACGACAGACTCCGACTCAGATTTGGACTCAGACTTGGACTCAGGTTTATACTTGGAATTCAATCTCAGACAGGTCAGATTAGCTAAACTTGAACTATTCCATGACATGCCTTCTGGGGCTGAGGTAAGGTGGGGTTGAGTTAGGACTAGATTCCTTATCACTGTTCAGGTTGGTGGTGGGGAATTCAGCTTGAAATGATTGACTTTGGATGCAATCTTCAACTTTTGATGCAGTTGCAACCAAAGCTCTGAAGGTGGGTAGGTATTGTGTTAACAAATGGGCTCTATAGGCAGGAAGTAGATTATTGACAGTGATATCTACTTGTTCTTGCTCGGTTGGCCTGTTTACCATTTGAGCAGCTTTAGCCCTCCACCTTGTAAGGAACATAGAAAAGGACTCATCTGGAAGTTGCTTTGTGGTTTCTAAGTCCCTTCTTGTAATGTCGACTTCACTATTGTAGTAGTACTGTTCGACAAATGCCTTACAAATGTCCTCCCAAGTTTGTTTTTGGGTATCATTCAAGTTAATAAACCATCTTAAGGCAGGATCAGTAAGAGTTTGATGAAAGAGTTGAGCAAGGAGCTCGTTGTTGATACCAAAAGGATGCATTGTCCCCACGTACATTTTTAAATGGATCTTGGGGCAAGTAGTACCATCAAATTTGTCCAAATTCGGCATCTTGAACTTTGGTGGAACTCTTGCATTGGGAAATAAGCTCAGGGAGTCTGTATCAACCAGGTCCTCTTTTTTCTTCAAACTTTTTATCATTTTTTCCATGTGCTTCACTTTTTCCATGAAGGCTTTGATTTCAGGATTGACTTCCTTCCTTTGAAAAGGATCCGCTGGTCGGGAAGTAAGAGTAAGGGTGAAATTTGATGGTTGAACCATCATGGGTTGATATAATGAGTTGTTTCTGAGGAATTCAGGTGATGAAATAGGTAATGGTGGGATGATGTCGGTGTTTGCAGGTTCTTTGTCTTTGGATTCAACTCTAGAAGTGGATCCATAAATAGGATAAAAGGCGGGTTTTGGGTCTGTTTTGAATGGTTTTGGGTCAGTTGGGTTTTGAGCCAAGGAGGCCTGTTCCAGCATGGTACGGACATCCTCCATGATAGCCCTCCTTTGGGTCTTGAGCATGTCTTGGAAAAGAGCTTCTTGCCTCTTCATCATAGAATCTTGGTGTTCAGAGAGCTTAGCAAGAAGCTCGTCAAAGATTTCATCAACTCTGGTAGCAGTGACTTCATCTCCGGCAACAGACATTTTGTCAACCTTTGAAGGGGAAAGGAACTGGGTTAGTATCTAGCTTCAGAAAAAAGGGTTATGGGGAGGTGTGACAAACCAAAAGATAATGGATGACAGTGTCTTATGGTTAGGTTGACTGTGTATGGGTAAAGATGAGGGTAGAGGTGTATGATGTTAGCTAGGTATGTATTTAGCTAAGGGAGCTAGGTCAAGTTTTAGCTTTGGGTGGCTAGATCAGATTTTAGCTTTGAGTGGCTAGGTCAGAATTTAGCTTAAGGTGGCTAGGTCAGATTTTAGCTTTGAGTAGCTAGATCAGAATTTAGCTTTGGGTGATTGGGATTGTGATTTATAAATGGTTTACCATGGGCTTAAGGATAGAGTGACCATGGGTTTTACAATTGGGTATGGATGTACCATGGATTTGGATGTTGGGTGGACCATGGGTTTGGTGATAGTTGGGTAATGGGTTAAACTAGGTCATGGGCTTAGATGGGCCATAGGTTTGGATAGTGATGTAAGAGATGAATCCTAGTCAGCATTTAGCTCGGGTAAGGATAAGAATGATGCTAAGTCAGTATTTAGCTTTGGTAAAGATGGTTGAGGATAATGCTATATTAGTGTTTAGCTTGGGTAAGGACTATGAAAGATGAAAGCTAGATCAGTATTTAGCTTGGGTAAGAGTTGTGAAAGATGAAAGCTAGGTTAGTATTTAGCTTCGGTAAGAATTATGAAAGATGAAGCTATGTCAGTGTTTAGCTTGGGCTGGGTTAGTGTTTGGTTGGGATAAGAATTATGGAAAAGGATGAGGTACCATAGATGGTTTATTTTTTACCATGAGTTTGACATGGGTTTGGATAGGACTGGACCATGGGTTTCAGGGTATTGACCATGGGTTTAGGTGAACCATGGGTAATGAGCTTTTTGGGTGTTGACCATAGGTTTAGATGGACTATGGGTTTTGGGTGTGAAGGTTTTTGGATAGGTTTTTGACTCTTCATAAGGTTCAAGCTATGCATGCATGTATGCATGAATGAAAAGGTTTCATGATAATGATATACCAAGTTTAGTATTATGGCACATAAAATCCTAAAGGAAGGTTCTATGAGTCATTACATGAAAGGGTTAGGGTGGTTTAAAGGGAACCCATCACATTAGAGATGCGATATACCTAACCACATGTGAGACAAGGAGCCTCGCGTTGGTCCAATGGTACGTGCATACTTGTTACACCTCTAAAAGGATTAGAGGATATGTTGTGGGTTGGATGATTTCACTATCGGCAAGTAGACCTAAGGAAGGTTGCCCACTCGATGTTACTTTCCATCCTTTGTTTTCCTAGGAAGCTAGGCTTTGTGGACCAGGAGTCCGATGTAATGATGCATGAAAGAGTTATTCTGCTTTTGAAGCCAAACTTGGTATTATACCAAAAGTAATCCACTTTATCTTTTATTTGAAAAAAGATTTTATGTCCCCAGTGGAGTCGCCAACTGTGAGGCCTCGCCCGAGCACCGGTCCGATCCGCCGAGGGATCGAAATTGCTCTTCGGGAGAAACTTCACGATTGGAACTCGCTGTGAGTTCAGAAATTTGATTTTTGTATTTTGAAGGTTGAAAAGTGAGTCGCCACTTTAATTTATTTATTTTAATTGGGAAAATTAAAGAAAACCCAACACGGTTGACTCCAAAATTTGATTTTATCCCAATGGAAAAGTGCACTAATCCACGAGGGACCGAGGAGGGCTCGGGGATCAGATTTTGGTAATTACACAATTTAAGAAAATAATATTTTCTTTAGCTTGGCTTGAAATGCAAAATAATTCTTGAAAAGGATTTTTTGTATATGCATGAACAGGAATATAATGATGAATGAACATATATATATATATATATATATATATATATATATATATATATATATATATATATATATATATATATATATATATATATATATATATATATATATATATATATATATATATATGATGTGATGGAATGACAATAATAAATAAATAGGCCAGATAAATCCTACTTAATTATTACAATATCAAACAAATGAAATAAAGGGGATCTTTCCTCTAGCCCTTATGGGTACTAGGAAAAGCACACATTTCCCAAAATAAACCAAAATAGAAATCATAAACAAAGGATTAATTAAAATAAATAAAAAAAAAGGACTAAACATTGATAAAAAGATTTTGGAGTTGATGCCCTTCAGATTGGCAGCCTGCGTATCCTATTGAATAGGAATCAAACCCCACGCAGTTCTCCCTTCTTGCGAAGGAGGGGTTTTAAAAATGTGTTGGTTTGCTTATTAACTTAATTCTGATCCTTAAATTAATAAGTTTTTTAGATCTTTTCAGTTTTAGACCTAAAGAAAATTCTAGATCTGAATTTAGAATTTTAAAATGGGAAAGGGATTATACCTTTGCTTTTCTGCTTTCGGATGAATGGAACTAGTTTTGCTCTGAATCTCAACTCCACCTTGAATTCAAAGGAAGCTTGGAATCTGGATCTAGAAGCAGCAAATATGTGAGTATAAGAATGAAAATATGCTTTGAAATTGCTCCGATCGCTTTGAAATGCTCTAGAATGCTTTAGAATCTCTTGGAAATCGTTGGAAGTCATGCCAAATGAGGCTGGAGGAGGCTCCTATTTATAGAGCTGACAGAGGAGAAGCTAGCGGTATGGACGGCGGCATCGGTGCGGCGCCGGCGGCAGGGGCAGCACAGCCGACGCGCCGGCCGTCTGGGCGGCACACCAGATGTGCTGCCAGACAGGCGGCATGCCTTTGATGCTGCATCGGCGGCCTTTTTTAGGTGGCATGGGATGCAGGCGGCACGAAAAACGTGCCTCCCAGTGCTACTGGAGTGGCTCAATCCGTTTCAGGCCCGTTTCAACTCTGATTCGAGCTCTGCTTGATTATGTGGATTCGTGACTAAAAAGCAGTCAACTGGAGGAGAAAAGATTCAGGAAATTTATTTTTCTATGGGGCGCTGCCCCGCACCCCACAAGGGCCGCTGCCCCCTTGACCCATGCCCGCTAACCGGCTAGCGGGACCGCTGTATGCGTAGCGCCCTATTCCTAGTAGGTGTCAAGCTACAGCCGAATCAGAAGGTGCAAATTTGAGGGTTCACATTGTAATGTGACAGTTGTAAAGTGAGTCGCCACTTTAATTTATTTATTTTAATTGGGAAAATTAAAGAAAACCCAACACGATTGACTCCAAAATTTGATTTTTCCCAATGAAAAATGCACCAATCCACGAGTAACCAAGGAGGGCTCGGGGATCAGGTTTTGGTAATTACACAATTAAGAAAAATATGATTTTTCTTTAGTTTGGCTACAAATGCAAAATAACTCTTGAAAAAATGAATTTTTGTGTATGCATGAACAGGAATATTATGATGAATGAACAGATATATGATATGATAGAATGACAATAATAAATGCATAGGCAAGATAAATCCTACTTAATTATTACAATATCAAAATAAATGAAATAAAGGGGATCTTTCCTCCAGCCCTTATGGGTACTAGGAAAAGCACACATTCCCCAAAATAAACTAAAAATAAAATCACAAACAAAAGATTACTATGAATAAATCAAAGTAAAAAGGAAAACAATATTGATAAAAGATTTTGGAGTTGATGCCCTTCAGATTGGCAGCCTGCGTATCCTATTGAATTGGAATCAAACCCCACGCAGTTCTCCCTTCTTGTGAAGGAGGGGTTTTAAAAATGTGTTGGTCTGCTTATTAACTTAATTATGATTCTTAAATTAATAAGTTTTTAGATCTTTTCAGTTTTAGACCTAAAGAGAATTCTAGATCTGAATTTAGAATTTTAAAATGGGAAAGGGATTATACCTTTACTTTTCTTGGCTTTCGAACGAATGGAATGAGTTTTGCTCCGGATCTCAACTCCACCTTGAATTTAAAGGAAGCTTGGAATCTGGATATAGAAGCAGCAAATGTGTGAATATAAGAACTAAAATATGCTTTGAAATTCCTTTGATTGCTTTGAAAGTCATTGAAAGTCGTGCCAAATGAGGCTGGAGGAAGCTCCTATTTATAGAGCTGCCAGAGGAGGAGCCGGCGATACAGACGGCGGCGTCGGCGCGGTGCCGGCGGCAGGGGCGGCACGGTCGATGCGCCGGCGGTCTGGGCTTGCCGCCAGACCGGTGGCATCCCTTTGATGCCGCATAGGCAGCACGACCATGATTCTGGTAGCACGAAATGCGTGTTGCCTTCTGGGCGGTACAGCAAACGTGCCTCCCAGACGACAACGTGCCACTTCGTGCGGTTCGACCTGTTTTCGTCTGTTTCGAGCCCGTTTCAGTTCTGATTCGAGCTCAGTTTGATTCTATGGCTTTGTAACTGAAAAGACGGTTGACTAGAGGAGGAAAGATTCAGGAAATTTATTTTTCTACAGGGTGCTGCCCCGCACCCCGCAAGGGGCGCTGCCCCCTTGACCCCTGCCCGCTAATCGGCTAGCGGGACCGCCGTATGCGTAGTGCCCTATTCTTAGTAGGCGTCAAGCTGCAGCCGAATCAGGAGGTGCAAATTTAAGGGTTCACATATATATATAAATTTTGACAAAAACCTCCCCTATATATATGAAACTTCTCGTATTAACAACTGGAATTTATATGAGTGATTTACTACTGTTTAACTTAAACAAAAATATATATATATATATATATATATAAGGTAATTAGATCAGTTAACACAAAATTCAGCATAATTATAGATACAAATGTTAAAAATTTACAGAAATTTTGGCAAAACTTTCCCTATATACTAGAATTATCCTCCTGTTAACAGTTAAAAAATAATATAATTATTGCCCAAACACTTCAATATCATCAATATAATGCATTATCATATACATTGCCAAACCTGGTCCTTTAAGTAATAACCCCTTCTGCCATAACACAAATCTATTATAATAATCATCAGTTTTGATTATTAAATTACAAGTAAAATTCTAACAAATAATCAAATTTCTATGGCCAAATAATCAAATTAGAGGTAAAATTCAAACAAATAATCAAATTATTATTAAAACATTTAATGTTTATATTAATTACCTTAAATTCTTCTCAGTAATAATCCTCAACTTTCTTTGGCACTTCCTTCCAAAAATAGCCTTTTGGATATAACTTTTTCTTGAAGATCTTAGTGATCATTTTTGCACACTCGCTAGATGGAAACAAGTTAAAATACATAAATTATAACTAATTAATATATAATATTAGTCAAATATTAAATTTATGAAATTGGTATTAAAAAAATTATAAACGAAATTATACTTAACTCATTTGAATTTAAAATAGTGACAATGATCTTTCCATCATACCTCTCATAAGTCTCAATAGGTGCATAAGCAGAAGCACCCTATGAAGAGCTATGACCGGCCTCAAAAGTTAATGCTAATGCTGATGTAGTACTACTTCTTATAGGAGTGGGTGCCAAATCACTAGGTGTCTCATCAGGATTAGGAATACACAATGATGATGATGAATGGCCTGCTGCCGGATAACTTGGAGGAGCATCAGTATTACGTGGTCAAGGAGGCCTAATAGAATGAAGTGCTGTCGAACTAGAAGGAAGTGCCAATGAACTCAGAGAGCATCAATAGGGGGAAGTACTGATGGAGTCAAAGACTAAAGCTGAGGACTCAATGGACTTGGATCTGTAGTACCTCTACCACGTCCCTTACTAGGTGAAGTACCTCTGCCATACCCCTTAATAGGGAAATTACCTCTCCCATAACCTCTATCCACACCTGAATCATATGAAATTAAATGATTAAAAAGAAAGAGTATTTTGCCTGTTATACATTTATATACTCACACACAAGCAAGATAATTGTATACAAGTAAAACAAAATATTTTATTTATCACGATAATAGAGTTATTACAAAATATTTTATATTATTAAAATAATAGAATTACAACATGTCATTAGATAAATAAATTATTAAAAGATCTTATGCATCTGAATCACTATCTTCAACATCATCTAACTCTTCATCAAATTCTGCTTCCCCTTCTGTTTCTGAGTCTACTAGTGCTTCAACTTTTGTTTTAACCTCTTCAGTGTCTAATTCATTATAAGAACTAAGTGGATCATTAAGTGATTGATCCTCATCGATAAATGTAAACGACACTTCCCTAGCATCCACAACATCCTCCTGGAAGGTGAAACACATGATGAAAGGGTGTTCATTTGAGATTTGGCTACCTCGATAATTGGTCTAGCTTTAATCTTACACACAGACCACCAGCCTATATCGACACGTCTACAACCAAGATATAGGACATAATATACTTGAACTACTTGCATTGCCAAGATAAATGGTTTGTATTTATTAAATCTTCTTCTCATATTGATATCAATAAGATTATAATTTTGATGTATTTTCATTCCTACATTTGACTTTGGATCAAACCAATCACATTTGAACAGTATAGTCCTCTTGATTGGTAGTGCTAGATACTCCAGTTGTAGTATCTCTATTAATCGACCATGATAATCACTTGATTGTTCTTTAATACATACTCCACTATTTGTGACTTGTCTATCACTATGCACTTCAGTGTGAAATTTGTATCCATTGACAAAGTACACAGGATAACAAGTAACAATTCATAAAGGATCCATTGCTAACGACTGTATGAAAAGGTTCGAGATGCCATTTGTTAGATTGTTTGCCTACCAAATAAAATATAAAATGTTATAATTAATAAGCCAATATTGTTGTATTAAGTATCATTTATAACTATAAACGATTACTAAGAAGTACTCACATATAATTCGAACCAACTAGCAAATTCATTTTCTAATATGTCATCTATCTCCGTAACAGTGATTGTTGGTTAAAAGGTTCGGACTTTCTTAATGTAGACCCTTAGAAGAAAATAAAATAAGTAAATGATGAATTATGATTTCATAATAAGGGATAAGAATGACATCAAAGCAGCTCTATCTATTAACTTTCTCGATAAATGGAGAAACATCTTCACAATTCAACAAAATGTACATACGAGCTGCATTATACTCCTCCAATGTCAAACGCTGTATTTTTGCTTTTCCATGTGGACGACCTCGATGAGTAAAGATTGCAATGTTCCCTTCTATTTCTTCTCCTTCTACCTATCCTCCATCATCATTCCGTGGCACTTTTTGATGCCTTGTGTACAGCTCAGGTCCAAAATAAAAGGAGCAAAAGGATGAAGCTTCTTCCACTAAATATGCATTGCATATAGAACCTTCAACTTTAGATTTATTCTTGACATTGTTTTTCAAGTGTCGAAGGAAACTATAGAGGTATATAAAAAAAAATAGAAGTTAAAATACTATAATAGATGATGAACATTAATAAGTTGAATATCATAAATATTTATACCATTCAAATGGATACATGCATCTATATTGAATTGGACCTACAATCTTCACTTTGTAAGGCAAATGAACTAGAAGATGTTCCATGGAGTAAAAAAAACCAGGAGAAAATATCTTCTCTAACTTGCATAAAATGACTAGAATTTCTTCTTCTAATCTAACCATGTCTTCTACATGAATCATGGTTAAAGTAAGATCTTTAAAAAATAAACTCAATTTTGTAATAGCTTCCCAAACCTTCTTCGTGAGAAATGCATAAAAAGCAATTGGTAACAGTCGCTGCATGAATACATGCAATTATGACTTTTCATCCCAAACAATTTATATTTTCTCATATCAACACATCGACCCATATTAGACACGTATCCATTTGGAAACCGAAGGCTCTTCACCCATTCACATAGGACTTTTTTTGACTCTTTATCCAATGTGTAGCTTGCCTTTGGATATAACTTAGTTACTTCATCTTATTCAAGCTCGGGTCTCCTACACAATAGCTTCATATCAGCTCTAGCTTTGGCATTATCCTTCATCTTCCCATCTATATTCATTACAGTGTTAAATACATTCTCGAAAATATTTTTCTCAATGTGCATCACATCCAAGTTATGACGTATGAGAAGGGAACTCCAATAAGGTAAATCCCAAAAGATGCTTCTCTTCCTCCAACCACAACTCTTACAAATACGAGCATTATGATCATTCGCACTAACTTCAGTAACCTTTTTCAAAGTCATTTTCTTGATTTCCTCAAGGATCTGCTATCTAGACCGTAATAGGGGTGCTGACTTTTCAACCACCATTCTCTTTTTAAAATGGGTCTTATCACATCGAAATGAATGATATGGTGGTAAGAACGTACGATGATTGTCAAACCAAGACTGTTTTCCACGTTTAGGTAGGGTGAATGCATAAGTTTCATCATGATAATAAGGACAAGCTAGTTGTCCGTGAGTACTCCAGCTAGCTAACATCGAATATGCTGGGAAATCACTTATTATCCACATTAAAGCAGCTCTTATCTAAAAATTTTGCTTATTTGACACATCATATGTCTAAACTCCATCATCCCACAACTGCTTCAATTCTTCAATTAAAGGTTGTAAATACACATCTAACTTGTCCTTAGGGTTATTAGGGCCTGGAACAATCACTATAAGGAATATGTACTCCTCCTTCATACATAACCACGGAGGCAGATTATACGGGATGACTATTACTGGCCACGAGGAGTATTATTGTCCTGATTGTCCAAAAGACTGAAATCCGTCTATGCATAGTTTGAGTCTTACATTTCTACTCTCAGATGTAAAAGATAAATGAGTTTGATTGGAATGCTTCCATGCTTCACTATCTGAACAATGGCACATAATGCCTTCTTCCTCATCATGGTTGGCATGCCATGTCATATACTTTGCTGTGGATTCTGAGGCATATAATCTCTGAAGTCTAGGAGTTAGAGGAAAGTAATACATCTTCTTATATGCAACATTTTTCTTTCATTTTGCAGAACCTCATCTAGGTGCCTTAAACCTGGGTTGACCATAGAACTTGCAATTGAGCATATCAGAATCACTCTTCTAATATATCATGCAACCTTACTATAATAGTCAATTTTCTCCACTGGAAGACCTAAACCTTTGACTAACTTCTTAATGCAATAGAAATTATCAACCATCATGTTATCTACTGGTAGGATCTCTTTGATAAATGATAACATATCGTCATAACACCTTTTAGATAAGTGGTGTTCTGACTTCATGTTCAATAACTGAGCCACAGCAGATAACTTTGAGTGATTCTCACATCCTAGCCACAACTCTTCATTAGCAGCACTGAGCATATCATATAAATTTTGAGCCGATGGATTAGGAGCTTCTTCTGTAGCATCCCAATTAAAGTTTAGACCAGCCACATCCATAACTAATCTGTTAAATGCATCCGATGAATTTGGCTGACTGACTGATTCACCTATATCAAAATTAAAGTTCATATGATAAGATTTCCTAACATTTTCTTCTTCACCATGCAATTCTCATACATAGTAATCTGAAGCAAATCCATGTCGCAAAAGATGTAGCTTCATAACTGTGGTTCTAACTCTTAGTCTTTTTACACGGACACTTAATCTGCATTCCTTGCTGTGAGGCCTCGCCTTATCTGATCCACTAAAGGGAATCAAAATGTTCATTTGGGAAAGAACTCATGAGAAAGCTCTTGAGCTTATCTTTGATAGGTTTCAAAATTTATTCTTGGAGTCGTCACTTAATTTATTTTTATTTGAGAAAATATAAGGAAAAAATCCATTTGACTCCAATTATTACCCAAAGGAAAAAAGACCACTAGCCCCGAAACTAAAGAGAATTCAGGAACTAGGTTTTCAGTTTAATTTAACAAAATAAGTTTGGCCAAATAACATAAAAGTGACTTAAAATATATTTCATGAATAAATTAAAATGCATGAACAATTTATAGTATGAATGATCATTCAATCCACAAAGTTTATGTACAATTAGAATTTGAAATAAAAGAGAGTCAATATTACAATGAAATCTAAACTTAGAGGATACCTCCTCTAGCCCTTATGGGTTCTAGGGAAGTCACACATTCCCCAAACTAAACCTAATAACTAAGTAAAGGAAACCAAAAATAAAAGTAACTAAAGAATGTGATAGGGGGAGAGTTGGTTAATTTTAATTGCATTTGATGTCTGAACTAAGTATGTCTACGTATCTCTTTGAATGAGAATCAAAACCCATGCGGTTCTCCCTTGGGTGGTGGGCGGCGGCTGGCGTTGGATGGTGGGCGACAGCTAGCTTTGGATGGCTGACAGTGACTAACTTAGGATGGCAGGAGGGGCTTAACCTCGGCGAGCAGCGAATAGCCTCGAACAATGGGCGGCGGCTAGCCTTGAACGGCGGACACGAGCCTTGGGCAAGAGACTTGTCTCGAATAGGCGGGCGGCGGAAAGCTTTAAACTAGTCAGATATAAATCAAGGAGAAACCCCCAACTCACTTTGCGAAGCAAGGAGCAAATACAAAGTGGTTTGCTTAAAGTTATTGCTTTTCAAGCTCTAGAAGTTGGTATTTTGAAGTGTGGAGAGGTCCTCTATATATAGAAGAAGGATTGGAGCATAGAAAGCATCAAATTTCAATGTGGGTTGCAAAAAATCATATTTTCACCGGAGTTGCTGTAAAGCTCTTTACGGCACTGCCGCAAAGGCCTTTGTGATTTCGCACAGGCCTTTGCTGCAATGCTGCAGGTCTCTATGGCAACGGACCTGTTTTGGCCCATTTTCGCCTTTTCTTGTTCATTTCTCATCCGTTTTCCACAATTCTAGTTGTGTTATGTTCATTACTCAATCCTGGATGATTTAAAGGGTTCAAATGTCAAAAAGAAATATTTTGAATTTTTCTATTTTGAGAGTTTTTGACCTCTGAAGGTTTGTTCACCAAGTTTGAGTGCTTCTAAAGTTTGAACGCATGCTGAAAGGTGCAAAATTAAGGGTTCACAGCTGCCCCCTCATCAGAATTATCTTTGTCTGAAAGGTAATTTTGATGAGAGTGAACCTAAGGATGGGAGATGGTGAAAGGAACCAAATAAATGTCTCAGTCATAGTTCAGATATTTAGGTGAAAGGTGTGGTTGAATTTTAAAGAATATGCTCCCGGTATATTTGGGAGATCTGGTTTGGTACTTCTGCTATCTGGTAGGAGCTAAAGGCAATGTTCCTATCAAGTAGGAAAGAAGGCGACCCTGTCTAGTAGGGATCGATGAAGTGGTGATCCTGTGTGGTAGAAATGATGATGATGATCCTATCTGGTAGGCTTGAAGGCGA
The DNA here is from genome assembly GCA_947687605.1 of Reutealis trisperma. NCBI lineage: Eukaryota > Viridiplantae > Streptophyta > Magnoliopsida > Malpighiales > Euphorbiaceae > Reutealis > Reutealis trisperma. The sequence goes on along the minus strand of CANTUT010000138.1, from coordinate 551,043 downwards.
CCTATTTGATAGGAATCGACGAAGTAGTGATCATATATGGTAGGAATGATGATGATGATCATGTCTGGTAGGCTTGAAGGCGACCTTATTTAGTAGGAATCGATGAAGTGGTGATCCTATCTGGTAGGCTTGAAGGCGACCCTGTCTAGTAGGAATCAACAAAGTGGTGATCTTGTTTGGTAGGCATAATGATGAAGATAACTTATCTTCATATTGATTTTTGAAAAAGAGATTGATTTAGATTGACCCGGTTGATGATCTGTCTTTCTCCTTGATTCATATATTGTTCAATGCAAAAATGCTAGATAATTATGCAATGATCTGATACCTTGAACCTGTGAAGGGTCAATCTTGATATAAAAGTATTTGATCTTTAGGAGAAAGATACCCCCATTTCAGAAAGGTGAACATTTAGAAAGGAGGTACCCCCACTTTAGAATGATAGAGGAAAATGATTTGGTCATTTGGTTTTTAGTTAATTGGCTAGCTTAAAGGTGAAGTGGGCATGTTAGGTATGAGATTGGTTGGTTAACAGCTATCAATTTGGTTTAGAGAAAAGTCATTCTGGAAAGTAAAGCAAGGTATGGTCTTGGAAAAAATTGGGCTGTTTAGTTTAGATAGGTTTGACTTTGGTTTGAGGCTGAATTGGGGAGCTGGATCAGGAGAGTTAAGTTTTTAGAGATGATTAGATTGGAAGGTTTGGGGAAGGTCAGTTTGCGGGGCTTGTCCTCAGAGAAGTTCATGTGGAAGGCTTAATCAGGTCTGGCACTTTGGCTTGGCCAGGTTCCACTTTAGGCTTAGTTAGGTCTGGCTTAGAGGAAAGGTCAAGCTAGGAAACTAGCTCAGGAAGGCTTGGTTAGGTGTTGGCTTTAGAAAAGATTAAGGTTTTTTGGGGGTGGGCTCTATGGTAAAGGCTTCTTGGTTTGCGCTTAATGGTGAAGGTTTTTAGACTTGGGCTTTGTGGCGAAGGCTTCTTGGTTTGGGCTTTATGGTAACGGCTTTTAGGCTTCGGCTTTATAGCGAAGGCTTTTGGGCTTGGGCTTTAGGGTGAATTTTTTTTTTTTTTTTAGGCTTTAAGGTGAAGATTCCTAGGGAGTGGGCTTCATGGTAAAGGCTTTTGGATTTAGGCTTCATGGTGAGGATAGTCTGTCAGCTTGGTCTTTTCTGCAAGGGTGCTTTGGACCTCTTTAGAAGATGGTTGACTTTATCTCAGATATGGTGTTCTAGGCTTTGGTCATAAGGATATCGCAGGCTCATGGATAAGGATTTGCCCTTTGTCATAGTTGCATCTGATTTTCTTGCCCATCATATGGTTAGTAGGCCTTGACTCAATTGGACTTTATGGGTGATATAATTTGCCAAGAAAGCTTAGTTTTTTTTTTTTTTTTCAAGGATGATGAGGTTTTGCCAATGAGACATGGAATGACTGGGCTTTGAGTGGTTCAAGCCTTTGTTAAGCTTTGCAAGATATGACTTAATTTTGTTTATGCTAGAGAAAGTTGCCTTTGAGGATGATGAGTCTTAAAAGACTTAGAATCTTTGGCTCTGCTCACAGGCTTGGCTCTTAGAAGATGATGAGACTTTGTTAAGGAAAGGGTGGTACGAGGCTTGAGTTATGAGGTTTAAGCTTGAAATGTTGGTATGATTTTTCTATCTATAGCATGATTCATAGAAAAGAACAAGCTAAGCTAATCTTGTCATTTTGAAATTGAAGAGAGATTTAGGGTGACACTTTATTGGCTTAAACTTAGATGATAAACGGGATGAAAAGAAGTGCCCTAAGAAGCAGCTGAAGGACTGATGAGAAGAGATAACTTGGGGATCATGTCCCAATAAGAGATAGGAACACGATAGACTGGCAATGTGAGAGATTGTGACTAAGCTTTTTGAGCTAAGCGACGAGATAAATTGACAAAAGATAATGACAACCTAGAAGGATATGCCCCCCACTATGAGAAAAGAGCATATAAGACAATATCACTTTAGAGAATGAGCCTCTAGTGAGGAAGGACAACTTTCAAGATGTGAGATGAGAAGGATTAATTGAACCTGATTTGACAAACTTTGAATGATATGAAGGAAAATAACTAGGATGAGCTTTCTCTTTCTCTTTCTCTTTTTTTTTTTTTTCTTTTTCTCTTTGTTGTTTTTTTTTTAAAAAAGAAAATTTTGCCTAAGTCACCCTTTCAGGTTTTTAACTTAGTGAGCTTGGATTAATGAAAATTGAGAGAAAACATTCGACCATGACTTGCTGCTTCGCTTTGAGGAGCTCTAACTTTTGAACTTTGGATTTAATAAACTTGTTGCCCCTTGTTGAGGTGTATCATTTGATTTTGTGCTTCAATTATTTGATGAGAGGTCTATTTTTTGACCTTCTATGGTTAGGAGTTGGCAAAGCAATTATTAATAGCACCTCAATTATGGTGGATTTAATTGATGTTTATTTCTCTTTTTTTTTTTTTTTTCAAAACTCATTCATGTTTAAAACAAGAAAGACAAGTACACAAATAATTAAACAGATGTGAATATTTTATTACAATGGAAAATTTTATTACAAGATAACAAAAAATGAACTAACATGATCGACAAAAAATAAATTTTGAGATTTACAATCAGACTCAAACTCAAACTTGGATTTCGATCTTAGATAGGTCAGATTAACTGAACTTGAACTCTTCCATGTCATGCCACTTGGGGCTCAGGTAAGGTGGGGTTAAATTACGCTCAGGTTCTTTGTTGCTCGATTTTTGCAAGTATACAGGTCGTGCCAAGTAATAATGTGTGAATAGAGTGTCGAATCCACAAGGAAGAGTTGACAAGTACTAAAATTAAGATTACTCTATTATTTAGAAAATCAATTATGAGAATTTATATTTTAAGCTAAAGTGAAATTCAAGTAAATAAATGATAATAAATATGAAATAAGATTAAAGGTCTAGGATTTAGAATTCATCAATTAATCACATATGATTTCTTTATAATCTTTAGATGGATTATTTTTGTTAGAATTAATGATTAGATTTCCCTAAATTATATGATGTTCTCTCTCAAGATACAACATGTGTGTTCATATTAACCTTACGTTTACTCTTGTGATCATAAGCAATTAACACAGACCCTTTAAGTTTTATGGAAATCCTTTTAAAAATCACAAAGGAGTATTCTTATCTCTAAGCAATACATTCCCTAGGTCAATTATCCTAATGAACTAATATTGTGTTTCCACTCTCGCTACTTTACACAATATCTTAAATCATGCAATTAATGGCCAATTAATTACAAGCATTAAGTTCTAAGATAAAAGATTAATTCCAACAATCAAATCCAATCAATTAAATATAAATAACCATATGCAAATCAAAAGATTACATCTAAATCCTAGAAAATAAAATTAGCTACTCATACTTAAGAAGGAAGAAATAATTAAATTAACAATCAAAATAACAAACATAATAACAACTTATAATTAAATTCAAGAATAAAGTTTAGGAAGAACTTGTTTTGCGATACAATCTTTGATGAACTCGAGCTCCAAAAACTCCTCCTCTTATTCAAATTAACAATAAAAGAAATTTACTCTAAGAAAATATATGTAACTCTCTTTACATCTATTTTTTTGCTACTTTGAGTTCTGATTTTGGAGAAGAGAGGTAATGTCTATTTATAGGCAAATTCCATCTTCATTTTCAACCATGTTGCATCATTAATTTCATGACATCATCTATTGCATCATTAATTTCATGACATCATCTCTTGCATCATTAATTTCATGACATCATTGCTTGCATCATTTATAAAATAATATCATTATCTGCATCATTTATAAAATGACATTATTGCCTGAGTCATGATATTACTGCATCATCGTGACATCATTTTGATTTGCAAAAATAAAATAAAAATACTAAAAATATATTATAATTTATTTATAAATTGTAGAACTATTTATTTCTAAAAATAAGTAATAATATTATTGCATTCTCGAGAACTGAGCTAAAATTTGAATTTAAACAAATAAAATAACTCTAAAAATGTAAAGTTATCACACCACCAAACTTATGTTTTTGCTTGTCCTCAAGTAAAAGAAAATTCAAAACCTAAACTAGTCCACTTTTGTAGGAAATTACGATTACATTTAACGTATGCAACAAGCCTTTAAACTCTTAGGTGTCCCATAGAGGACGAGTTATAGTCTCGTAAGGGTTTCCAGTGGTGATACCCACAAACACTTATAAAACTCTAAACTTTCAAATATTTATTTCAAAAAAGAAATTTAATCCTCTCATGCTTAGTTTGAATAATTTTTCAAATGTCTCAATAAATTAATATTTACAAATAACATATCAATAGTATTACAAGTCAAGTTTTTATCTTAGGTTCAAAACAATCCTCATCTTAATCATGCTTGAATAACCGTGCATTAAATCAACTGCAAGATGTTTTCGCACTTCAAATAGGCATATACACACTAATATCTTTAGATGCCTCTATCAAAAGATATAAAATAGATGTACAAATCTTATAAGCATATTAAAGCAAATAATCTCCACTAATAGAATTCATAAATCAAGAGAGATCAATAGGTCTTGATTAGGCTTGTAATGGGGCTAACATAAAGTATTTTGGCTAAATAAAGAAAAGGCTAAATGAACAAAAGTAAAATAATTATGCCAAATTTACAAAAGAAAATCAATAGCTTAAATAAAGGGGTTAAATTAATGAAAGATCTCTTTCATCTTAAGCACCATTCTTTTTCAATGTTTTTTTCTTTTAAGCCCCCTTCTTCTCCTTCCTTTTTTTTTTTTTTTTTGTCACCAACAACATCATTTTAAGGATAAGCAAGAATTACTAACTTTTATTTAATTCAATTTTCTTGCTTTCCCCCAAACTTATTTTAAGCATAAGGTAGTCTTTTAAAACGAATAATACTCTTAGTTATTAGAGATCCCCAAACTTCAATAATTCCCTTTTTTATTTATTGGAATGTGAACATGACAAAATTATCTCACAATTAGGGTGAAGGTAACAATTAAGGTTCATTAACAAAGAAAGAGGGCTAAAATTAACAAGGCACAAAGAGGTAAACTAGGAAAAAAATAAAATAAAGGTGGATATAAGTAACAGGCTAAACAAATAATACCTAAATCATATCTCTCTTTCATAATGAATTCAAAATTTTGCCTCAAAAGTTTGCAAAAACATGTTCTAAGATAGGTGAGGCAAATGAAGATAAAAATATATAGAAGCCCTCTCTAAATAAGCATACACAATTTCAATACAATTAATATAATGCAAAGCAAATCAAAACATAATCTTAATAAAAGTTAATTTTTTACCCCAAAATAGTTGATTAACCTGAAATACTTTAATAAATTGTCCATAAATACTAATTATAATCAATCATTAGCCTTTCATCAAATTATTTAACATAAGCATATTTTATTTAAAAAAAATTAAATTTATTCATCAAAAAACAAAAGAAATGACAGAAAAATAAAAAACAAACTAAACCTCTCCCAAACTTGCAATTGACATTGTCCTCAATGTCAAAGAAACAAACCAAAAGAAAGAAAATACTCCCTTTTGTAGAAAAGTAGATTCCAAATTGTAAGCAGGATGTGTATTCCACTTCTTTGTTTCCTATAAAACATCATGAAACAACTAAAAGCAAGTATGAGAAACTAATCACAGAAAACATCAAATTTTTTATTTTTTTATTTTTTTATTTTTGTATTTTTTTATTTTGGAAAATAGAAAAGATAAATAAATAAATAAACAAAGAAGTTAGAAATTTGGGTTGCCTCCCAAAAGTGCTTAATTAATAGTCTTTTGCTAGACTTTCTCAGAATTTTGATCATGTGGCCTCTTTTAAGGAGTAAACTATCCCTTGTTCCACCAAATATCCACTGAAATAAGGTTTAAGACATTGTCCATTTACTTTGAATGTTTCTCCCGCATTGTTTTGCAGCTCCACAGCTCCATGATGATATATCTTCACTACTTGAAACGATCCTGACCATCTGGATTTCAACTTCCCTGAAAAAAGTTTCAAACGTGAGTTAAAAAGCAATACCTGTTGGCCTTCTTCAAAGTGCCTCTTGCGGATGTGTCTGTCATGCCAACATTTGGTGCACTCATTATAAATCTTGGCGTTTTCATAAGCTTTCAGCCGTATCTCTTTAAGTTCACTCAATTGAAGTAACCTCTTGCGACCACCAGCTTCCACATCCATATTCAACTTTCTTATTACCCAGTAAGCTTTATGTTCGAGCTCCACAAGTAAGTGACATGCTTTACCAAAGACAAGTCGGTATAGAAACATACCAATTGGGGTCTTGAAAGCAGTCCTATATGCCCACAAAGCATCGTCCAATTTGAGTGCCCAATCCTTCATAGAGTTATTCACTGTCTTTTCTAAAATATTTTTCAATTCTCTATTTGAAATTTCCACCTGACCACTCGTTTAAGGATGAAATGGAGTGGCTACTCTATAGTTGACTCCACTTTTCTTTAATAAAGCATCGAGAGCCCGGTTACGAAAATGGGAGCCTCCATCACTGATAATGGCTCTTAGAACACCAAATTGAGTAAAAATATTCTTCTTAATAAATCTCAGCACAACTCTAAAATCATTAGTGGCACTTGCAATTGCTTCAACCCACTTTGACACATAGTCAACCGCTACCAAAATATATCAATTGTTTAGGGATGAAGAGAATGGTCCCATGAAAATCAATCCCCCAAACATCGAATATTTCAACCTCTAAAATCCCATTAAGCGGCATATCTTGCTTTCTAGTTATGTTTCCTATTCTTTGGCAACAATCACAAGACATCACAAAGTTTCTGGCATCTTTATACATAGAAGGCCAATAAAAACCACATTGCTATACCTTTGCAACTGTCTTATCTGTGCTTGCATGCCCTCCACTTTCCTTAGAGTGACAATGCTCTAAAAGGCTTGGAATTTCCTCCTCTGGCAAACATCTTCTGATCATCCCATCTCCACAATACTTGAAAAGTAATGGTTCATCCCAAAAATAATACTTGATATCTGCAAGAAATTTCTTTTTTTGATGATAAGAAAAATCACTAGGAATGATTCCACTCACCAAGAAATTGACAAAATCAGCAAACCATGGAGTCGATCCCTTCACTACCCATAACTACTCCTCTGAAAAATAATCATTGACTGGCTCATCATCTTCAGTTGTTTGCTCTCTTTCCAATATAGACAAATGGTCAGCAACCACATTCTCCACTCCTTTCTTGTCCTTGATTTCTAAGTCAAACTCTTGATGCAAAAGTACCCATCTAATCAATCTAGGTTTGGCATCTTTCTTGGACATTAGGTCCCTAATTGTTGCATGGTCTGTGAAGACTATAACTTTTGACCCAACCAAGTAGGAGCGAAATTTGTCTATCGCCACTATCATCGCTAACATCTTCTTTTCAGTAGTTGTATAATTTTTCTGTGCATCATTTAAGATCTTGCTGGTGTAGTATATCACATGTACCTTTTTGTCCTTTCTTTGGCCTAAGACAGCTCCAATTGCAAAGTCACTTGCGTCACACATGATTTCAAATGGCAAACTCCAATCAGGTGATGCAATAATGGGAGCTGAAATCAAAGCTTTCTTTAGCCTATCAAAAGTACTCAAGCACTCCTGGTTAAAATCAAAAGTAGTATCTTTATTAAGCAAATCACAAAGAGGCTTAGCAATTTTAGAAAAATCTTTGATAAACCGACAATAAAAACTGGCATGGCTAAGAAAACTTCTTATCCCTTTTACATTGGTAGGTGGAGGCAATTTTTCAATAGTCTCCACTTTTGCCCTATCTACCTCAATTCCTACTTGAGAAATTTTACGCCCCAAAACAATTCCCTCTTGTACCATAAAATGGCACTTCTCCCAATTTAGCACTAAATTGCACTCAACACAATGCTACAAAACTTTTCTTAAGTTTTGTAAGCATGCATTAAATGAAGAACCATACACAGTAAGATCATCCATGAAGACCTCCATGGACTTCTCAACAAAATCAAAGAAACTAGACAACACGCAACGTTGAAAAATAGCAGGGGCATTACATAAACCAAAAGGGCATTCTTCTATATGCAAAAGTACCATAAGGACATGTAAAAGTGGTATTTTCCTAATCTTCAGGAGCAATAGGAATTTGAAAATACCCTGAATAATCATCTAGAAAATAAAAATATGCATTACCTGCAAGCCTTTCTAACATTTGATCAATAAAAGGTAAAAGAAAGTGATCCTTTCGGGTAGTATTATTCATTTTCCTATAGTCAATGCACATTCTCCAACCTGTTATAGTCGTAGTAGGAATCAATTCATTATTATCATTTTTCAAAATAGTCATCCCACCTTTCTTAGGCACTACGTGCACAAAACTAACCCAGGAGCTATCAGAAATGGGATAAATTATTCCTGCATCTAATAATTAGTAATCTTAGCCCTAACTACTTTTATCATGTTTGGATTCAACCTACGTTGATGTTCAATTATAGGCTTGTGGTTATCCTCCATCAAAATTCTATGCATGCAAATAGTTGGACTAATCCCTTTAATGTTAGAAATATTCCAACCTACTGCTAATTTAATTTCCCTCAAAATTCTCAATTTTTTCTCAAGCTGAACATCATTCAAGTTTGCATTCACAATCACAGGCAAAGTATCATTGGGACCAAGAAATGCATACCTAAGATGTGCAGGAAGTGGTTTTAACTCAGAAATTGGTGCTTGCTTAATTGATGGTGGAGGAAGTGACTTACCTTTTTCCAATTCTTCAAACTGTTGTCTCTTACAGAAAGGCATAGGTGAGCTCCCCTCAAAAAGACTAGTAATTATGGTAATCTCGTGATTTTCATTCTTGCTAGTTGCTTCATTAACCAAGCATGTTTCTAGAGGGTCTGCAAAATGCTTTTCCTCCAAGACTTCTTGAAATTCCTTATCAATGACATCAATTTGAAAGTAACTATCTATGATGGTAGGTTGCTTTTCTGCTTTAGCAATGTCAAACTCAATCTCCTCATCACCTACCCTCAAAGTCAATTTGCCATGTTTTACATCAATTAAGGCTCCTGCTGTTGCTAAAAATGGTCTTCCAAGAATCAATGGGATCTTAACATCCTTATCTATGTCCAATACCACAAAGTCCACAGGTATATAAAACTTACCAATTTTTAACAAGACATTTTCAATGATACCTATTGGATACTTAACAAAATGGTCAGCTAATTGCAAGGTCATTATGGTTAGGGTTAGCTCACCCAACCCCAATGTCTTACAAACAGATAAAGGCATAAGACTAACACTAGCTCCTAAAGCAAATAAAGCCTTTTTAAATTCAATGGTACCAATTAGACAAGGGATAGAAAAGTTACCTGAATCTTTGAGTTTTTGTGGAAGTTTGTTATGAATAATTGCACTGCACTCCTCAGTAAGTGCTACCACAGCATGCTCCTCAATCTTCCTCTTGTTAGACAGTAAATCTTTAAGAAACTTCACATAGGATGGCATTTATACTAAGGCCTCTGCAAATGGTATGTTTATGCGAAGTTGCTTAAAAATTTTTAGAAACTTCTCATATTGTTTGTCTAACTTTTGCTGCTTCAATCTTTAAGGATAAGGAATGGGTGGTGCATAAGGCTTGACTTACGAAGGTTTAGATACCTCTTCTCCTTTTTCTTCTTCAGCTTGATCTACCGGGGTATCTTCTTTTGAAACTTCACCACTATATTCACTTGTTTTCTTCGATACCACTTCTTCAAGTTGCTTGCCACTCTTCAAAGTAACTACCTTGCATTATTCTCTAAGATTAATTTTACTTTTGCTAGGCAATGTACCTTGAGGTCTTGCATTAAAAGAGTTAGCCATTTGCCCCATTTGAAACTCCAAGTTTCTGTTTTGGTTAGCAATTTGATCGACTTTGGCTTCTAACTTGTCATAGTGTTTCTCCAACTTGTCAAACCTTTCAGAAGTGGCTCCTATGAATTTCTCCAAAGCGGTTTCATAGGAAGGCTTGATTTCTTGTAGTGTTTGGGATGGAATTTGATTTCTCCCTTGAAAGTTGGATTGGTATGGTGGCCTTAGATTGCTTCCTTAGTTTCCTTGATTTCCCCATGCTAAGTTGGGGTGATTCCTCCATCCCAAATTGTAGGTATTTGAGTAGGGATTATTTTGTTGCCTATTGGGGTTAGAGACAAATTGGACTTGCTCTACTCCATGGCATTCAAAATTATGATGATTACCCCTACATGAGTCATAAATAATTGGATGACTACTTGATGGAGCATTAATGTTTACCCTCTCCAATGACTTGGCAATTGCATCAACTTTTGCTACAAGAAGAGAATTCCAATCATCTTGTTGAACACTTGCAACCCTCCTTGTTGTAGTCCTTTCATTGGACCAATGGTAGTTGTTAGTCGCCATTTGCTCAAGAAGATTATGAGCCTCGATGGTACTTTTGTTCATAAGAGCTCCTCCGGCTGCTGCATCAATCGTGCTCCTTATTTGATTTGAAAGACCATTGTAAAAGTTTGCACTATCATCCAGTCTGGGATACCATAATGAGGACACTTTCTTTGCAAATCTTTGAGCCTTTCCCATGCTTCATATAGTGTCTCTCCATCAAATTGAATGAAACTAGTAATGTCATTCTTTAGCTTAGCAGTCTTTCCAGAAGGGAAAATATTTTGCAAGAAAAGCACTTATGAGTTGATCACATGTAGTAATTGATCCTGGGGCTTGAGATATCAACCAAGTTTTTGCTTTATCCCTAAGAGAAAATGGGAAAAGCCTCAGTCTAATGGCATCATCAGTAACGCCATTCATCTTGATTGTATCACAAATTTCTAAAAAATTTGCTAAATGAGCATTGGCATCTTCCATGACTCCTCCTCCAAACTGAGATTGCTGAACCATCTGAATGAGTGAAGGTTTGATCTCAAAATTGTTGGCTGCAACAATGGGTCTTTCTATGCTGGATTGCATAACCGAGTTTGGCATGGCAAATTCGCGCAGTGCCCTATTAGCTCCATTGTCCGCCATTTCTTCCTCTACTCCTTGAAGTCCTTCCTCAAAAGTTTCTTACTCAAATTCTGCTCCTTCTTCCAGAGCCTCTTGCTCGTTGGCCTTATCTGCTTTCTCTTTTCTAAGTCTCTCCTTTTTGGCTTTGGTTAAAGCCTTACACCTTCGCTCGATTTCAAGATCCAATTCCTCTAAAATTGCTTCAGGATCGTTTCTCATAAACACCTATATGAGCTGTACAATAAACAAGATAAAAATTCAATTTTAAAAATAAATTAAGGTATCTAAAGTAACAGAGTATATCAATTATATTGATATTGTCAAAAATTGCCTTCCGCGGCAACGGCGCTAAAAACTTATTGCGCGATTTCTGCAAGTGCACAGATCGTTTACAAGTAATAAAGTGATGAGTGAATATCGTTCCCACGAGAAAGGGTTTGTCAAGTACCAATTTTAAGATTACTCTATTATTTAGAAAATCAATTATAAGATTTTATATTTTAAGCTAAAGTGAAATTCAAGTAAATAAATGATGATAAATATGAAAATAAGATTAAAGGTCTAGAATTTAGAATTCATCAATTGATCACATATGATTTTTTTATAATCTTTAGATGAATTATTTTTGCTGGAATTAATGATTAGATTTCCCTAAATTATATGATATTCTCTCTCAAGATACAATATGTGTGTTCATATTAACCTTACGTCTACTCTCATTATCATAAGCAATTAACACAAACCCATTAAGTTTTATGGAAATCCTTTTAAAAATCACAAAAGAGTATTCTTATATCTAAGCAATACATTCTCTAAGTCAATTATCCTAATGAAATAATATTATGTTTCTACTCTCGCTTCTTCACACAATATCTTAAATCATGCAATTAATAGCCAATTAATTACAAGCATTAAGTTCTAAGATAAAAGATTAATTCCAACAATCAAACCCAATCAATTAAATATAAATAATCATATGAAAATCAAAAGATTACATCTAAATCCTAGAAAAATGAATTTACCTACTCATAATTAAGAAGGAAGAAATAATTAAATTAACAATCAAAATAACAAACATAATAACAACTTATAATTAAATTCAAGAATAAAGTTTAGGAAGAACTTGTTTTGAGATACAATATTTGATGAACTCCAGCTCCAAAACTTCTCTTGATAAAAATAACCAAAAAAAAAACTAATCTATTTTTTTTTCTCTAAATATTTTCTGATGGATTTTTCTTAATGTTATTTTCCTTTGCCAAGCATGGTATTTATAGGCATGCTTGGTAGAAGAATTCAAGTTCTATTAAAATTCTTACATTAAAAATTCAATATTGATGGTTAGGTTGGCCACCAACCATTGAATTCCTTCATCAATATTCAAAAATGGTTAGGTTGGCCACCAACTATTGAATTTATTTCTCATGGATTGAAAACTTGAATCATTGCTTGCATCATTATTTTTATGACATCACCGCCTGCGTCATTTATTTTATTGCATCATTGTGACGTCATTTTGATCTCTAAAAATAAAATAAAAATACTTAAAATATGTTATAATTTATTTATAAATTGTAGAACTATTTATTTCTCAAAATAAGTAATAATATTATTGCATTATTGAGAACTAAGCTAAAATTTAAGTTTAAACACATAAAATAACTCTAAAAATGTAGAGTTATCAATCTTTCGGCTGTAGAAGTGGCTATAAACCGATGGTTGTCATGCGGCTAAATTTTGGTGCACATATTTTTTTTTGTTGTATACCCTTCAAAATTTCTTCAAGGTAAAGAAAGACTTGATATTGTTGCAATCCATTTGTTCTTTATTTTTTTATCAATTCGTTTGTTTCTAATGAAAATCTAGACAATATTTTGTGTATTAGTTGTATTATTACAATTAACAACTTAATACAAAGTTTTGAGATGAAAGATGAAAAATAAAATTGGGAATGGAGACAAGGATTACAAAGGTTTATCATCTTGACATGGCTTCTAGTAAATATTTACAATAAAAAGAGAGGACAATAGAACAACTTCTATTTAAAAACCATCTTATCAGTAAAATAACTTCAATTTTTTTTTTTTTTTTTGTCTCAAGGGAGAATAGGATTTGAATTTGGTATGGTTTCTAATGAGGAATAGATTTAGCTATTACGTTTGGGCCTCAGATGAATCTAGGTCTATCTCTTAAAAGAATGAAAATAGATTTAGAAAGCTCGGAGGAGGACATATTTAAGGACAACTTACTACGAGGATCTTAAGGGGCTAGTCCAAGGCAAGGCCATCCCTAGAGAAGTACCTCGTCAGGATGTTCCCTTGACCAGCATGAGCCTTACCTGTAAGGTCCATTGGTTCATCCTAGGCTAACTTCACTAGACAATGAACTAAAGCCCTTCATATGTTTAGTCATGCCATAATGCATGGTTATCAATACTGAAATTCATAGCGTGTTAGTCTATGGGACATTAAGATAGGATAAACCGTATGATCTTGACATCCAACTAAAATGCAACTCTGACATGAGCCAAGTGGTGCAACAGTAGGAGTCTGACACTCTACGGCCTTGTTCACCCCATTTTGGTAAGCCCTATGCATGCCAATGAGAAGGAGGCACTTGTATACTAACTAAAACTCTTTTGCTAGCACATATTGTATAACACAAATATTCGCACTTACCATTATTTTCATATTCATTTAACAAATTTTCATCTCCTTCTCTTACTGGAATATTTTCTCTTAAGATTGATCATCTTCTTCCTTGAGAACTCTAAAGGATCAAGCCATTGACTTAAACATCGGAAAGGCCTTGCCAAGTATAGGCTTCACAATCTAATGTTCGTTTGCTTGTCTCACAAGCCCGAGAAGTCATTCAAGGATCATGTCCATACTAAAGAGATCCATCACCTTTCTTTAAAGATCTCTATATCATCAAATGGTGTCATCTGTGGAAAACATTTAGTTCAATCATCATATCTCTTTTATATTCTTTTCTTTCTTTGAGGATTGCAACACTTACAACTCCTTTCTTTCTTACACATTCTTCATAAACTATTCGTTCTTTTCTTAGACCATAAGAAAACTTGTCTCCATAAACACCCAAATACATGCTCCACAAAATGCCCCAAATACACCTGATATATCCCTCCTCTTCGAACCAAATACTACTAAGGGAAACCTCGACCCTAAAAGACCACGTCACTCTATTTAGGAATACCTTGAGCTCTCAAATCATTAGTCTATTCTCGGTTCCCAATCTTGGCTTAGCCAATAACTCTATTAATATACAACTTTTCCATAAGATGACCCCTTAATAACACAACCAGATACAAGCCTTAGTCCTTACATGCCTAATGCCCAAAACAGGACTAGAACACCTGAACTATAACCTATGGTGCAGCGAGATGCATTTCTTTGAAAAAGAGTCTCAAAGAGGTGCAAATCAAGTAGAGGCAAGGGTAGAAAAGAAGAGTAAGGAAAAAATGGTAGAGTTGGGAAATAGGAGAGATGGCTCCAATAAAGGAGATAACTCTAGTAAAAGAGATAGCTATGTTGGAGGGAATATAAGGGAATCTAAGAGGAAAAATTCAAGAAGAGAGTTACTTCTTAGAGGAGTGAGAGGACAAAAGAGGAGAAGATAATGAATATGTAAGAAGAAAAAAATAAGAAGGAAGAGGATAACAAACGTAGGTCTCATAGGTCAGAGAGGGAGCTAGATGACCAAAAGGGCAATACAAGGGGAAATGAGTAAAGAAATAGAGATAGGTAGAATAGGAGAGAAGGAAGGACTCATATTGATGAATAACCTAATAGGGGAAGAGCTAGAAGAGATGATGACAGCTGGTATGAGATTTCAATTGTTGGACAATCCTATATAGAACAAAAGGCATCTAGGAGGCATAAGCCCCCTAATATAAGAGTTGAAGTAAAGAGAATCCTAGAAGAAATAAGTGGAGACAACAAAAGGGACTAATGAAAGCTTGTCTTTGTCCCTCAAATCACCTTTCATTATAGAGATCTAAGAATATTGAATGTTAGACAAGTTTAAACCACTTATACTTAAAAAATATGATGGGGAAGCAAACCCTAGAGTCTATGTTCTGAATTATAAAAATGCAATTGAGCTATAAAAAATAGCAATGTTATACTATGCAGGGCCTTTCAAGGACCCAAAAAGGAGCCATGATGAGGTGGTTTAATGGCTTACCAAAAGAGAGTATTCATTTGTTCCCTCACCTTATGGAACTATTTATAAAAAGGTTTGCCTCTAGCATTCCAACAAGCAGTTCCTCAAAATAGTGACCCAAAAAAAAAGAAAGTCACTATAAGACTACGTAGCCAAATTCAACAAAGAGGCTTTGAAAATCACTAGTTTAGACCAAACAATAATAGTCAAGGCCCTCCGAAATGGAACAAATCACCATGATTATTTCAATACCCTTGATAGACATGTACCTCACACTTTAGAGGATGTATTAATCCTTACATAGAAACATATAAGACAAGATGATGCCTACACCTTCATCCATTTCTCTAATAAGAGAAAAGGAGAACAAACTAGCGAAGTAAGAAGGTAAGAAAAAAGAATAGACCAAGAAAGAAGATCAACCTACTCCCAAGTACCAAAAGACTCGTAAATATGCACCATTGAAGGCTCACAAATACACACTACTCAATGCCATCCCAAATGAGGTATTTATAGCCTTTAGAGATCATAACATACGAAAGAATCCTCCACCCATAATCAACAACCTAAAGAGGAGGAACAAAGACAAATGGCATAATATAAATGACTACAGACAACTTATAAAAGAAATTGAGAAACTGATCGGTCAATGATACCTTAAAAAGTTTGTGAAAAGGGGAAAACTAAAGGAGAGGATGAGAGCTGAGACAAGTGGAGACAAAGGGAAGTAGGTTGCTAATGACAGATCTGTAGGGGTTATTCACTATTTTGTGGGGGAGAGAGGGTTGGCACCACATGAGAAACCTTTAATCAATAACAAGGCCAAAGCTCAAGCGAGGAAGAGAGAAGAATCTTAGTTCTCATTCTTTAGTGGAATGAAAACTTAGGCAATAAAAAAAGATGAGATTAATTTGAGAGCTTCCAATGTAGATCCATTAGTCATCCAAGCCATAGTAGCTAATTTTATTATGAAGAGAATATTATAGAATGATGACAACTCAATTAATTTGATGATGGCTGAAGCATATGCAAAGATGGGTTTGAAGGAGGAAAACCTAGAAGACTTACGAAACTCAATGCACATCTTAGATAGATTAGTAATCCCAGCTGCAGGAGTGGCAAGGCTCCCTTTCACCATAAGAACCTTAATAGATTACCTAATTGTTATGGCAATATTTGTGATGACCAAAGTGCCATTAGCATACAATTTGTTGGGATGACCCCTGCTATATGATTTAGGAGCTTCTACAAAAATAAGACACCTGAGGATGTCTATTCTTAAGGTGGACAAATAAGAGGTCTATATTTATGAATCCTATGAGACTTAAGAGGCTTAAAGAGAAGAGGTCAAAGAGAAAAAGGGATGGACCATGCTCGTCAAGAGCTAGGAGGTTGCAATGTTAGAAACTAAAAGGCCAAGTTGGACACCAAAAGAAAAGAAGGATAGTAGTTGTGACTCAATCATTGAGACATGCATTCCAAGATTTCAATATATTCCAGCATTAGTTCTATCTATATGCATTGAGATACTACTAAAAAGGATTGGCATTTTCAAACACTTGAGATACCTTAATTTAATAGGCAATACGCAAATCAGGGAGTTCCCTGATTTTATTTACAAGCTACAAAATTTACAAACTTTGTTCTTATGAGGATATGAGGGACTTGTAGAGTTGCTAAGAGATATAAAGCACATGATAAGCCTCAGATATCTAGGGATAACCATAAAGCAGAAGAGTTTTCCAAATGATGGAATAGGGTGTTTGAAGTCTCTTTGATTGCTATGCCTTTGTCTTAGTAAAAATTTTGAATATTTGTTTGACATTATACAAGGCCTAGTAAATCTTCGAGAACTGCATACTCTTGGTTGAACAAGTTAATGTCATTGCCACAAATTGTGAAATACTTAACTACCTTAGAGACTATCACCATCGAACATTATAAAATTCATAATTTGACAAGGGAGGAAGAAGAAGACAATCAAGATTTGAGTGGATTAAGCCTCAAATGTTGAGAATTTTTGGGGCACCATAATTAGTGGATTTTCCAAGGGCTTTTGACCTATTTATGTTAATATATATATATATATATAAGCCAAATGAAAAAATATTTTTCTATTTATGCTCTTTTGTGTCAAGTGGAGTGGGGCTGAAAATTCTTCACACAAAATTGCCAGTAGGAATGGCGATCTTTGACGAACAGTAAGATTGCCAGTCATACTGGTGTCTTTTGTTTTCCTTTCAGCACCTGCATTGAAATTGCCAGTTATTATTTAATTTTTTTTGAAAAAGTCTCGCATGCTTTGGCTTCTCCTGATTTTCTCTAGGTTGCTATTTTTATTTGATTTGTTAATAGCCTGTTTTGTTTTCTACTCAGCAGTGGTATTAATGGACAATATTCACTTCTAGACTTACTTGGGCTTTTGAATTTTCTGGGTGAAGATGAAGAATGAAGCAGTGAATGGTTTCATGTATGCTTGGTTCTTTCTTCATTTTTTTTTTTTTTTTTTTTTAGTTTGACCTGCTTTATCAATAGCCAAATTCAGTATCATGATTTTATTAATTAACTTGAAATTCACCCATATTACAGTAATGCATGAACTGTCCTTTTTTATTATTCTTCCTCTCCCATTCCATGCATTTTCCCCTCTCTTTCTTCTTTTTATTTCTTTTGATCATGGTATGTGAAAGGCTTTTTGAGATGCTACCGTCATGCACGGGTAGTGGTTACCTTCTTCTATTGGACATGTTAGAACATTTGGTTGGTCTCTCACTGCAGCTTCCAGCTCAACCAGTACAATTATATTGCTTGCGAGACTTTTTCAAAAAAATAGTTAAATAATGAAATTTCAATTTAACTGATCTCGAAGAAAAAATGCCAATTAAACTGGCAATTTATTAAAACAATTTACAACAAAAGATGCCAGTCACTGTTCATCAAAGATCTCCATTCATACTGACGATTTTGTATTTCAGCTCCACTCCACATAATACAAAAGAGTATAAATAGAAAAATATTTTTCCATCTAAGAAAATATATATATTTTTTATAGATTATAACATTATTAATTTATATAATTTATATCTATCGGATTAGTTATTAATTGATATGGTTTGACATCATTAATTAACATGTCGTGTTTTTATAAATTTAATCTGTGAGTGATGTGCTAGACTCAGTCTACCTAAAAATTTCTCAATATTTTTTTAACAAAAATAGGTCAAAAGCCCTTTTTCCAAAATGGCTTGTTCAAGGATCTACCAACTCTCTTCAACTCCTAAGTATTAGTGAATGTCCTAACCTTAAAGAATTACCAATGTCCCTACAAAATCAAACTTCTCTTCAAAATTTTAAAATTAAAACTTGTGGTGAGTCAAGTAAAAGATGCGAAGAGAAAAAGGTGAGGATTGGCCGAAGATCTTTCATATCCCTAAAATTATGGTAGATGGAGACATGGAGTCAACATTAAATCATCAACAAGTAATTAGGTATACTTCATGTATCCTTTCAGCTCGTGATATAATCATAACTTTCTTCTTCTTCCCTTTTTTTTTTTTTTAACGTTTGTCTTAGTTCATATGTTGAGATGTATTATTAAATTATTGCTTGCATTAGAGCCTTAACCACCAAATTAAATTAAAAATATATTTTCTTCTAATAAAATTCCTCAAGGGTTGCTTGTTTAAGTGGGTATCCTCTCAACTTAATGATCAGAGCTAGATTTTTAAGGCTTGACTACAGATGATGTATTTTCTTCCTTAACAAATCCTCTAGTTTTAACTTTTGCTGGACTAAAGAGGTGAACTTAATATGGTGTACAAATATTGTTCCGTGATATATAAGGAAATTTATATACCATCTTGCTGGCTAAACAAAAGAAAAATATTTTTCTTCACTGATAATTAAATAAAAAAATATTTTTGCCCAGTTCTTTATTTAATTATTAAACATTGTACTAATGTTTAATTACATATGTTGATATATCATGGGATTGCAGCTGAAATTCTCAACCTGCATCAGTTCAAATTTCAGATTGTTTCCCCGTACTGCAATGAATACTTGGCTTGTATAATTTTTGAAAATGATTATATCTGGTTTGTTATGATTTTATGTTTTGTTTCACTACTTCATTATCACCAATATTTTAAATTATGACCTTTTGTAAAACACACACCCATTATTTTTGGAATTATGAATACGATAGATTGATTTATCCTTAAAATTATTATTCTACGTTACTTTTGGATAAGTCATTTCTCTATATATCTAACCAATCTTAGATTTACATTTTAAAAATATAACTATTTTTTTTCTCAATAGAAATACATTAATAATCTTGAGTATCTTGATCATCGAATCCTCATGAATATGGAAAATAATGTACATTTCCATTAAATTCAAATAGAATATGAAAATATTACAATTTAAAAATTATTTTCCCGAGTGACTAAAGCAACCAGTTGCATTCCTAATATATATATATATATATATATATATATATATATATATATATATATATATATATATAAGCAAGTTTGCTGTGCTTTGCTGCGATATTTAATGTTTTATATTATTCTAAATGAAAAAAAATAGATATTAAATGCATTAGTCATTTATGTTATTAATTGTTATTTTCATAACATTTACATAGTATAAAAATATATATAATAATTGTCTATTGTATTAAGACATACTAAGATTATTTGTCTTAATAATTTATGATAAGAGGTAAAATTTATCTAAAATTTATCGCGCTCGACGATGTGAAATTCACTAGTAGAGACCATCTCACTTTGCAAAGAGTACGCACTTCATCGAGCCCAAAGTCTTTCAACCTATCACCGACTTCTTTCTCAACAAGGAATCCATGACCATTTTTCTCTTTCTTTACACTCTCTTCGCCATCAAAGAGCACGTCCAAGGGACTGCCCTGCTTGCACCATGTTAAACCCGCAAAAGTACCTCCTACCAAGAACGGATCCCTCAAAGATTATGCAATAATGTACATGTATTTTATGCAATGTACATGTATTTTATGCAATAATGTACATATAATTGAAGAGTCATGTACATACAATTAAATTATAATATGTCTCTAGTATAAACTAATGTATAAACTAATTATTATCAAAATATTTTTACATGCTAGTCAATAATTATCATTGTCATAATAATGTTTGGATACAGAAGCTTCATAGTCCAAAGAGAAATGGTATTCTACATTCAATAAAAACTATTTTCTGGTGGTGTTTTGTTATCACAAAGTATTGAGAATGCTAATTATTCTGTGTCTAGATGACTTTTTAAAACTGCTGGTCTATGTGATTTTTATAGTTCATTTAAATATATTTAAATATATTTATTAGAATTATAATAATTATTAGATGGGAGAAATAAAAATAATTTATATATTTAATTATAATAATTCAATTTTAGGTATTAAATAAGTAAAAAAATAATTAGCATTACAAATAAAAAGAAAAAACAAAAACTGTGAAAAACAAAAAACAAAGAAAAAAAACATGCTAACAAAATTATAGAAAAATTTACACATTTTCATGCAATCCATGTGTTGTAAATCTAATTTATGATATATCATATATACGAGCTCATGATATAATGATTCATTGTTGTATAAACAGTAATTTTGATTTGGGTTTTAGTATGCGTGGAGTTAAAGTAAAAATAAAAAAAAAAAAGTCCATTTCACCGGAAAGCCCATGTTTGAATCATTGTTTTTAAAGTAAAAAAAAAAAACAAAAAAAAAAAAAAGCCGATTTAAACGAAAAGCACCATGTTTGAGTCACTATTTCACGAACAATGACTCAAATGTGGATTTTAGAATATACAAATATGATGGTTGTCATATTTTAACCGGCCTGGCTTGTCGGACAAAAAAAAAATCAGAGATCAAAAGCCAAATCAATTTAGAAAGAGCTTGAAATCTAGAGTGACTAGACTCTGTCAAAATTCAGTTGAAGTAATTGGGTAATAGGTGTCCCAGTCGAGCTGATCAATTTTTTGTGGGTGGGCCAAGTTGATAAATAAAAAATTATTTTTTTTGCTATCAAATTAAAAAAATAAATTATATATTTTAAATTTTAAATTATCATTCACTCATTTACTATTTTAATTAAATGAATATTTAAATTTATATTTTTTATATAGGACAATACAAATCCAAGTAGACCTTCCACTCTTAAATAATGGAATTCATTCAAATTTAAACCTTAAAATAGCCACTTAACATATTAATTTTTTCGCTAATTAATATTTTTAAAATGGTTTTAAATTTATATTTATTATAAATAATATTCATTAACATTTGTTAATTTTAATTACATGTATATTATATTTATTTTTAACATATAAATCAATATATTAAAATATAAATATATTATTATATTATATTTTTATATGTATATTATATTTATTTTTAATATATAAATAATAAATATATGATATATTTAAAATTTTGGTTCGACTTCTGATTCATAACTCTCTACTTTCACTTATTTTAAGGTTAGACCGTATTTAAAAACATTAATAATATATAATAATGGGAAAAATTTTTAAAATAACCTAAAAACATAAATAAATAACATTTATATGCTCAAAAGAATTTTATTTCAAAATATCGCAATCACTATCTTCCATATGGTGCAAATCTTCATTTCATCAGTGGTCTTGTATTATTCCACGTGGGGCTCACGGGATTTAGTGTTTTTTTTTTTTTTTTTTGGGCCCAGATCACGGGATTAAGTGCAGTGCTAAACACAGAGATTGTGCACAGGGACACAAAAAGGACTCTCTCCTGGTCTTGGTTTTGTTGACTTATAAGTGGCTCCCACTATTTTCGACAAATTCTTAAAAATTACACTTATTTATTTTTTATTAAAAAATAAAGAATTTTGTAAATGAGTGCTTGATACATTATTTAAAAAATATTTAATGCATATGAAATTAAATAAATTTATTTAAATATTAAAGAAAAATTAGAGATTTTAAAAAATATATTTAATTTCATTCACAGTTATAAAAATGATAGGTCAATTTTATTTTTTTTTTTTATTTCATTTATTTTTAACAAATTCACATAATTTTATTTGTATAAATTACTTTTTGAAAAGTGGTTAACACTTAGTAACAAAATCCCAAAACAATAGTATAGAAACATTGTTAATTAATTGTATTAAATCTCAAATAAAGTCTAATAATATTTTTTTAAATAAATATTGCATCTAAAATGTCTGCACCTTATATAATTTATTAATGATGATTTTAGAATATTTTTACTGTATTAGTTATAAAATTTTCATTTTAATATCTTATGTAGTAAGATTGAGACATTGGCTTCTCTTACAATAATGTCAATAAAATATGACAAATTCTGATTACCTATAGTAACCTCCATTGCACTTCATTAGTTATTAACCGACATTATTTTACTTTTTTTTATTCGTCGTTAAACCCAACTCTATTATATTTCTATGTAAATCTCTGTTTAATTCTTAAAAATATGAGAATAATTTTAATAAATAAATAAAATTATGATTAACTTTTAAAATTAAAATTATATTTTATTTTAGAAATTTTGAATATAAGTGTTTTCAATTTTTTTTAGTGATTAAGTCATTAGTATTGAAAAATTATTGTTTTGACTCAATATATTTAGGCCCTATTATATAAAAAAGATTTTTGGGAAATTTTGGTATACGATAAATATATATTTAGTATCTGCAACATATATATATATATATCCAATAAAAAAAATATGTTTGATATATTAAGTATACGTATACTAAAATTTGGCATATATTTAGTATTTGATATCTACAACTACATTATATATATACATATTGCAAATTTAGAAAAAAAAAAAAAAAAAAAAAAAAAAAAAAAAGATAAAAAGTAAGTGGTATACTATACTAATATACTTTAGGTATATGTTTGGTATTTGTAACTACTTTATGTATATATATATTGCATTAATTAAAAAGATAAAATATTAGTAAATGGAATACATATATGAAAATATAGTATATGTTATATATATGTTTGGTATATTTTTTCATATAAAAAAGTTTCTTCGAGATTTCAAGCTAAAATGCTTGATATATTAAGTATACGTATACTAAAATTTGGTATATATTAAATTGATATATGCAACTACTTTATATATATATACACATATACATATTGCAAGTTTGGAAAAAGAAAAAGATAAAAAGTAAATGGTATACTATATTGATATACTTTAGATATATGTTTGGTATCTGTAACTATTTTATATATGTAAGTATTACAAATTTGAAAAAATTAAAAAGATAAACTAACAGTAAATAGTATACATATACTAAATTTTAATATATGTTTGGTATTTGCAGCTATTTTACTATATACATATTACAAATTTAAAAAAATAAAAAAATAAACGAACAGTAAGTGGTATACTATACTGGTATACTTTAAGCATATGTTTTTTATCTGCAACTCCTTTATGCTTATATATATTGCAAATTTGAAAATTTAAAAAGATAAAATATCAGTAAATGGTATACTATATTAATATACTTTAGGTATATGTTTAGTATCTATAACTACTTTATGTATGTACGAATTGCAAATTTGAAAAAATTAAAATGATAAACTAACAGTAAATAATATACGTATACTAAATTTTGGTATATGTTTGGTATTTGCAACTATTTTACTGTATAGTATTACAAATTTAAAAAAATAAAAAAAAATAAACTGACAGTAAATGGTATACAATACTAGTACACTTTAAGCATATGTTTTATATTTGCAACTCCTTTATGCTTCTACATATTGCAAATTTGAAAAATTAAAAAGATAAAATATCAGTAAATGGAATACGTATACGAAAATATGGTATATGTTATATATATGTTTGGTATATTTTTTATATAAAAAAATTTCTTCAAGATTTCAAGCCAAAATGCTCCTGTTAAATAATATATCATATATATAAAAAAAAAAAAAGTCATGTTATTTTTTTGATAAAAAAAATATGTTTGATATATTAAGTATACATATTCTAAAATTTGGTATATATTAAATATACGTTTGATATCTGCAACTACTTTATTGCAAATTTGGAAAAAGAAAAAGATGAAAAGTAAGTGGTATACTATGCTGATATACTTTAGGAATATGTTTAGCATCTATAACTACTTTATGTATATATGTATTGCATTTTGAAAGCATCAAAAAGATAAAATATTAGTAAATGGAATACATAAGAAAATAAAGTATATGTTATATATATTTTTGGTATATTTTTTATGTAAAAAGATTTCTTCAAGATTTCAAGCCAAAATGCTCCTATTAAATAACATATATATAAAAAAAGTCATATTATTTTTTTAATAAAAGAAAAAATATGTTTGATATATAAAGTCATATTATTTTTTCAATAAAAAAAAATATGTTTGATATATTAAGTATACATATACTAAAATTTGGCATATATTAAACTAATATATACAGATACTTTATATATTCGTATTGCAACTTCGGAAAAAGAAAAAGATAAAAAGTAAATGGTATACTATATTAATATATTGTGGTGTATGTTTGGCATCTATAACTATTTTAATATATATGTATTGCAAATTTAAAAAATTAAAAGATAAAGTAACAGTAAATAGTATACGTATACTAAATTTTGGTATATATTTAATATCTGCAATTATTTTACAATATACATATTACAAATTTTAAAAAAAATAAACTAATAATAAATGACATAAATATACTAAACATTGGTATATGTTAAGTATATATTTGAAATCTGCAACTATTTTAACATATTTAGACTGCAAATTTGAAAAATTAAAAAGATAAAATATTAGTAAATGGGATACGTACACAAAAATGTAGTATGTTTTGTACATGTTTGGTATATTTTTTATATAAAAAAAAATTTCTTCTAGATTTCAAGCTAAAATGCTTCTATTAAATAACAACTATAAAAAATTCATAAAATTTTTGCGATAAAAGAAAAAAAATCACATAATAATAACAAAAATAGTGTAAGCTGTTTTTAAAGTTAAACAGCCGTGCACTGTGTATGAAGCAACATACCACAATGGCAACAACGTATTTTATCTAGTATAAATTATATTATTAAACAATTCATTATAAGTATATACGTACAAATTCTAAGTATATATTTACAAATTCTCAGTGTATTTCTGTTATTTAAAAATATCTTCAGGATGACCAAATATAATATTCGAATTTGTTGGAATTTGGACATGTATAAAAAATAAAATAAAATTATACAATACATTTCATGATTGTTAAAATCAAAATGATACAATAATGGTGTGGGCTTTTCTTAATAAAATTATTTATCATTTACTATATTGGAAAGATAATTTAATAATTTAAAATTTTAAAAAGTTTGTAAATTATTAGCCTTTTATATTAAAGATGATTAAAACCAAACTGGAATCATTGAACCATGCTAGAATCGATTGAATAAAACAAAAATTAAAACTATTTTTCGATTATAGTTCCGATTTATAACCAAAATCATAAAAAATTTGATTCTAATTTCAGTATCTATAAAAATTGGATCAAAAATTAAAATTGACAATTTCAAACTGAAATTGATAATTCTATTAAATCGGTCATATAATTATATTTTAATAAATTAATATAAAAATTAAATATAAGCCCTTTTCTAATATATAATTGTATTTTAATAAATCTTGTTGTTTGTTAAAATTTTATTTTAAATTATTATATTATATTTAATATAGTAAAGTAATATGTTCGAAATTTATATATATATATATATATATATATATATATATATATATATATATATATATATATATATATATATATATATATAGACACATGGGCTATAACGTAGTCACCTAGCTTTACTCAATTTTCAAGCTCAACTTTTTGTCTTGGGCTCCAATAGTGAGGTTCTATCAAAGTAGGGAGAATAGTTTTAGGCTCATAGGATAATCGCGACGCCATCAATTTTATCTTTTCTTTTCTTTTTCTTCATAATGAAATCAATTTTATCTTTTTAAACAGAAAGAACTTATCGGAATGTAAATTTTTTAATTTTTATTATTTTAATAAAGTGTGATCTAATTAATTTTGATTGGTATAATGTGATATCTTAAACTATAAAAAAAAAAAAAATATCACTCTCACTGATAAAATAATACCAATGAAAATAAACAAAAAAAAATGACCGTTCAAGTAAAGGTCATGTATGTTGGTTGTGGCGGTTAATTTACGACGTTAGGCAGATGGTGTATTTTTCTTTTTCAGAAAAAAATTTGTTTATTCAAATGATTTAAAAATTAAAATTTTTGTACTAAAATTAAAAAATATATATATTACAATATATTAATTAATTTCTGCTATATAAATATCAATATTTGAATTAATCTTTTTTCAAAAAAGTAATATTAAATGAATTAATTTACGCTCATTGCATTGCTAACTAGCCATGTTAATTTGCCAAGTGGGGTCTATTGGATTAAAAAATAGAAATTTTAGATCAAATTAAACAAGATAAAAATTTTTTTCCTAATTTCACATTCATTTTTTAGCCGTCAAAAGATTTTTTTATATTTAACCCTTATATTATTTTAATTTTTTTTTACCCAAAAAAGTAATCATTAATTAATGGGACATCAAATCCTGCATAGTACATAATACTAATATGTTTGACCGCTAACTCAGAAACATACAAATGGACTTAGAGGCCAGAATTAAACTACCTAACAAAGAGATTTTTACAATGGGCTTCAAGCCTAAATAACCAGCCCAACAGTTATCAGAAAAAGTAAAATTACTAAAATAGTCCTGACCCACTTCTTTTTTTAATGGTCTTCTATTGCCTTTGCAAACAGCCCCATTGCCACCAGCAACCAAAATAAAGAGAGTAGCTTTGGGTAGATTAGGACTAAATCTTAAACAAACTGAAGAATCATGCACTGATAGGGATTGAAATTTCCTCATTGCAGAACAAATACAAGACATCAAGCTAAAAAAAGGCCTCAATCTATTATCTCTTACCGGATCTGTGAATGCTAGCTACTCAAAACACTAGGGCTTCTCAACCAAATGAAAAACCTCAATGCTCTGCCACTAGCTCCAAACTCTTCTTCCCAAAGACATCCAAAAGGAAAGGGCATCCAAGCGAGTTTCGCGACCCACACTCCACTTTGTGCTCCACTCTCCTGGTTCACTGTTTGATCGAATTGGTTCACCTATCTTTGACCACCTGATTCAATCTTTTTCCAACCAATTTTTTAACAACTCATATCAATTCCTAAAAGTTTTCAGCCTCCTAAATTCAATGTTCGAGTTTGTTTTTCCATATTTTGTCTTTATCTATTTTTTTTGGCTCCATACTATTTAAAATGGAAAATTGGATATTGCAAAACTAATTGCAATAATTCTGAATGGATCTAACTATAATCTTTGGGTTCAAGGAATGAAAAGCTTTTTGATGATCGCAAGTTTTGGCATATTGTCACTAGAGATATCACAAAGCTAACTAGAGAGCATGAGGAAACTGATGCCAAATTTGTTGATCATCTTGAAGAATGGGAAAGCAAGAATCATCAGATTATCATTTGGTTCAGCAATCCATATTCAATTTGCTGATTTTGATATTGCAAAAAAAATTTAGGAATTTTTGGCCAATTGACATCAAACTATTGGACTTGTTCATTATTTTCAGTTATGGACTACTCTTCATAATCTTAAACAAGAATCTGGTCAATTTGTGAATGATTTTTTTGCTCAGGTTTAACCGATTTGGAATTAAATATCTCAGGCCAAAATTAGTGGGGATCATCTTCATCTCATTCAAGTTCTTATGGCTTTTTGACCTGAATATAAAGCTGTTTGTGCCTCTTTACTCCATCGCAATCCTCTTCCTACTTTGGATATGGCTATATAAGAGCTTATCATTGAGGAAACTCGCTTCAATCTTAACAATACTTCAAATTCTAAACTTGCTCTTGCAATTACTCGGTCTCCAAGCCAAAAATCTAACAACCAAGTCTGTAAGAATTGTAATCAATTTGTTCATAGTTTTGCCAACTGTCCTACTATAGAATGCAAATACTTTCATGGTCTTAGTCATATTCTTGAGCATTGCCTAACTCACCCTCCATGATCAAAAGGAGGTTATTTTAAATCTAAGAACCTCTTGAAGCTTGGATCAACTTTTGTCACTGCTGCTACCATTGAAGGTTATATTGCCATCACAATAAGTGATTTTGAGGCTCTCCTCAAATAGGTTACCTCTTCCAATTCCCCTATCACTATGTTTATTACTCCTAGTAACTCTCATTGGATTATTGACTCCTCATGTTATAACCATCTAACTATTAATATTAATCTCTTATCTTTCATAAACCCTGTCTCTTCCTTGCCACCAATCCGCACTACAAATGGAACAAAAATGAACATCACTTACATTGGCCATACATCTACCTCCAAACTTAGTCTTCTTGATACTTACTATATTCCTAACTAGGTACTTAATCTTATCTCTGTTGGTCAATTATATGAAACTAAACTAAATGTTATCTTTTTTCCTTTTGGTTGTTAGGTACAGGATCCACAAATGGGATAGATTCTTGGGATGGGTCGTAGGGTGGGGGCAATTATTTCAGCTTGTATCTCTTCATTTTCCTTAAAAATTTGTGTCTGCTGCTATAACCACCAATTCTTCCATTCATCAATGGCATCTTTGTCTTGGTCATACCTCAGCTAATAAAATTTAGCCTTTAATTTCTTATGGCTTGTTAGGATCTACAAAGTTTGAGTCTTTCAATTGTTTAAACTGTCAACTTACAAAACAACTTGCTTTCGAACAATCCTTTTCATTTGATTCATTTTGACACTTAGGGACCTTCCCTTATTCCTTCAGTGTAGGGATTGCAAAATCTGATTTGCCTTGATGGGGAATCCAGTCCTGCCTTGAACTCGATGGAGAATCTCCGCCTCACTTATGGTAATGGGGTAGGGATGGGATTGTGTCTCCCCACCCTGCCCCACCTCGATTGCATAAAATTATTATTATTATTATTATTATTATTATTATTATTATATATATATATATATATATATATATATATATATATATATATATATATATATATATATATATATATATATATATATATATATATATACATATATATATATATATAATTTCATATTTCATATATATAAAAATTTATTAGTTTTATTTAAAATTATATCATTAAATATTTAATTATATTATTATTTTTTAAATGTCAATTAATAATAGATAAAACTTAATATAAATATGTATAATATTTAGCCAAAATATACAAATTATGAAGTTTTAATATTAATAAAATTATAAAAAATTATAAATGGGGATCCCCGTCCTCGCCCCAAATATGATTTACCTCACATTGCCTTTGCCCGACCATTCATAGGGCGGGGATGGGAATCTCCAAACTTGTCCCACCCCGCCCCATTGCCATTCCTATTTCGGTGAATGGTTTTTGTTATTTCATGTTATTGATTGATGATTAGTCCAAATTTACTTAGATATACTTTTTAAAAAATCGATCTGAGTTACCATAAATTTATATTACCTTTGTCAATATGATTAAGACTCAGTTTTTTTGTACCATTAAAATTTTTTGTACAGACAATGCTATGGAATATCAATATTCTTCCTTGCTGAACTTCCATAATCAATAGGGCACAATTATTCAACGTTCTTGTCCTCACACCTCTCAACAGAAATGGATGTGCTGAATGTAAACATCATCATACTTAAGACGCCACTTGTGCTCTTCTCCTTTTTGCCTCATGTCCAAATTTTTTCTTTGGAGAAGTAGCTCTTAATACTATTTATACTATTAATAGAGTTTCTACCTTAGTACTTCATAATTTATCCCCTTTTGAAAAATTGTTTGGTAAAACTCCTGACTATTCTCTTCTTAAATCTTTTGGTTGTACTTGTTTTGTCTTATTACAACCTCATGAACGTATGTTGGAATCTCATGCTCATTTATGCTGTTTTCCTGGTTATAGGGTAGAACATAAAGGATAACATTATTGGGATGCTATTTCTAATAAATTACGCTTCTCGTCATGTTACCTTGTGGGAAAACACTATGTTCTCTTATTTTTCTCAATTTCATCACTTTGTCAATACTGACTCTTTGTTTTTCATTAATTCCTTTATTGAGTTGTTTCTTAGTTCTGATATAGGTGATTCTAATGCACTCAATACTAGCTTTGCCTCACCTGCTCTTATTGAACCTACTCTAGCTTTTGATCTTGCACCTGCACCTACACCTGCCCTCATTCATGACACCACTTTTTGTGGTTCCACATGGGTAAGAGAAACTCTTTATTATTTTAATGATTTTTACTGCTATTATGCTATTGTAAACTTTCACGAGCCTTACTCTTATCGTGAGGCAAGTATTGAGCCTTTTTGGCATCAAGCAATGACTAAAGAACTTAGGCTTTAGAGAAAACTCATACTTGGGATTTAGTAGATATTCCTTCAAACAAGACTCTTATTGGCTTCAAATGGATTTATAAAATCAAAACTTGTTCTGATGGATCTATTAAACAGTACAAAGCTCGCTTAGTAACAAAAGACTACACTCAAGAATATGATATAGATTATGAAGAAACCTTTGCTCCAGTGGCTCGCTTAACATCTGTCCGTAGTCTTTTAGCAATTGTTGCGGTCCATAAATGGTGGCTTTTTTAGATGTATGTCAAATTCCTTCATGGTGATTTGTTAGAAGAAGTTTATATGTGTCACGCTCCGAACTCGAGGGCACGTGACCGGCACTAGGACACGGAAAATGCACGTGGCTACCAGTGCCCGTAGTAAGCCTAACCCAAACCACAAGACAAAAAGCCCAAAACGCACAACTAAAAAACCCAACTGAAAAGGGCTATAGGCCCAAATAAGGTAAGTAGAACCAAAAGAAATCACAACACAATACAATTATCAAATTGGCCCAACATCATTTATTCCATATATTCCAGAAAGTAATAATTTACAGAAAAGTTCTGCTTAACCCAAAGATTACAGCTCTTTAAAATACATAACTGAAATAATACACAAAGCTCAATTACAAAGTGTAAAATTGCGAAGTTCTAGAGTTACAGTTACAAATGTACTTCTATTATATACATTGCTGAATACTCAACAATACAAACTACTGCCGAAGAGAGACTGGCAATCTACTCAATTACAATTCCTTCACCAGCTCATTCCCTGACCTGAAAGCAACAAGATGAATAGGAATGAGCGTTCGACTCAGTGAATGATACCAGCTAATATATTAAACTGGTATCCCCCAAAAAGACTGCAATTCACATGATATGCAGTATGGCATAGAGACAAACAAAGCATCCAATCAAGCAAGGATGGAGTATGGTCCACAGTACCACACTGATACTCAATACTCAATATGGGGAGCCGATCCCCCTATCCTGGCTCTCTGAATCCAAATAATCTGTCTCTCATATCCAAGGGGCCCGGCCGTCACTGGTCTGTACCACGCAGCCCTGACCCGTCTAACAGCGGCCTTGGCGATGAGCAGGCCCGGCCAGCATCCATCAGTCATAGCTCATCTTCTGAATCTCATCATAATCCAAATCATATCCATAACAACCCCATAATCCTAAGTGGTACTGTATCCTCCCGACCTCCATCCATTAATCACAACCATAGTATGGCACAGAATACAGAATATCAATTCATCATTCACAGTCAAATGTTACATGCTTATAGATGCAGTAGTAGTGCATAATATACATATATATACACACAACAATGCATATGAAATGAAAACAAGATAATACATTAGTGAGTATCACTCACCTAACTGTCGACACTTCCGACCGGCTTCCCTCAGAAGAGTAGCCTTTGAACCAGGAAGACGCCAGACACCGACACCTCACAACAGAGAACATTATGATAAGAATTACTCTCAACCCCAGAACAGACTCGACAACCTAACAAATACTCTAAAAACCACTAAACATAGATTAACTCATATAACAACTGAAATACAAGGGTTCCGGGTTCACCTTCACAAATTATGAACATACAGACGTCGAGGATCGTGCTAGAACGTCGAAACAGAACCACTGGACCTCTCCACGCGCCGGCACCACGCGCCGCTGCCGGTGGTGGCGGATCAGGGAAAACTCCACACCAGCAGATTCACCTCAACCCCAGGAGCACAAAAACGGTCACCACTTGCCGGCACTCACCCTCCAGCCATCGAAAAGCGCCTCCAAAGTCACGGTTTGGTATTTTTTGATCTCCTCCTCTGGTGGTCCTCAAGGGGCAAGGTAGGTACAAAAATGAAGCTCTCATCCTCAGGAGTTGAACGAGACCGGCCATGCTTGATTTGGCCGCCGAAAACGGCCAAAAAATTGAATTGAAGTCGCGGTGGCCGGCGGTCCTTCTCTCCTTGCGTACGCCACCGTGCCGCCGCCGATCGTCGAGCTGCCACCTCCCTCGGGGTCGCCGGTCCATCCTCTACCCAGCGGTGGTGGCGGTGCTTGCCACCGCCCGCCGGAACACCTCCAACACTCTCTCTCTCTCTCTCAGCCTCTCCCTTTCTCTCTCCTCTCTCCTGCCCCATTCTGCCTGCTTCCCGTTCTGTTCCTTTCTTCCCAAAACATCCCGTTTTGGCTAACTACCTAATCAGCTCCTTCCTTCTTCTTTTCCTTTTAATTTTACTTAAACCACATATTTGTTATATATATATATACACTAAACCATATAATATATACATATAATACTATATACATATCCTATATATATATACAAAATAATAATAATAATAATAATAATAATACTGAGAATAACAATAATAATAGTGATGATGATGATAATAATAATAATAATAATAATAATAATAATAATAATAATAATACCACCAA
The DNA here is from genome assembly GCA_947687605.1 of Reutealis trisperma. NCBI lineage: Eukaryota > Viridiplantae > Streptophyta > Magnoliopsida > Malpighiales > Euphorbiaceae > Reutealis > Reutealis trisperma. The sequence continues at coordinate 517,819 of CANTUT010000138.1, read as the reverse complement.
TAATCATAATAATGAAAATGATAGTAATAATAATAATAATAATTAACAACAATTCATAATTTACATATTAATAATAATAATTTACAACATATACTCATGAAAATATATCAATAACATTATTAACGATAATTATAGTAATTATAACGGAAATCCAAATATCCGATAAAATACTATAATCAAACTTATAATATAATTAATACCCTTATTAATACTCAAATATCAAAATATAATCCAAAATACAATTCTCCGAAAAATCCACATTAACATTATCATAATAATATAATATTATAATATTATATCAAAATTGCCATTAATAATACATATTCAAATAATATGAATATTTATAATTTAATAAAATATAATTCCAATCTTACTTTAATAAGAAAAATAATAAAATAATATGTTTCCATACGAAAATAGAATTTTATAAAATAACTGAAAATTCAGGGTGTTTCAATATGCATTCTTCTTCTGGTTATCATTCTCCTCATAAAGTCTGTGATCTTCAACGAGCTTTATATGGACTGAAACAAGCTCCTAGGGCTTGGTTTGCCAAATTTTGTTCCACTCGTGCTCAATTTGGCTTTGTTTTTGGTTCCCATGATTTTGCATTATTCATTCGTCGAAGTGACCATGGTATTGTCCTTTTGTTACTTTATGTTGATGATATGATCATAACAAGAAGTGATGCATCTAATATTTCAGAGTTACAATGTTATCTCAGTCAATATTTTGAAATGAAGGATCTAGGTTCTCTCAACTATTTTTTGGGTCTTGAAGTTTCTCATAATTTTGATGGCTATGATATCTTTCTACCAAGTATGCATCTGATCTTCTTTCTCAAGCTAGCATTACTAACAGTGAAACTGTTTCAACCCTTTTAGAACTAAATTGTAAACTTATACCTATGGATGGCACTTCTCTTGATGATCCTACTTTATATCACTAGCTTGTTAGAAGTCTTGTTTATCTTACTGTTATAAGACCTGATATCTTCTATGCTATTCATCTAGTCAGTTAGTTCATGTTTGCTCCATGCTCATCTCATTTTTATGCTGTACTTTTGATCCTTCGTTATATTAAAAAACTTTTTTTCATGGTTTATATTTGTCTGCTAACTCTTTGTGAGGCCTCGCATGAGCACCAGTTCGGTGCTCGGAGGGAATCGGGATGCTCATTTAGGTTTAGTCTCACGATGGAACCCTCGGGTTTGGATTAGTTAATTTTGAAAATGATTTTAAGAGTTGTCACCCTAATTTATTTTTAAATGGAAAAATTAAGGAAAAACCTAATTTGACTCTAATTTGTTAATTTTTTTACTTTAATTTGCCCATAGATAAAATCACTAATCTCGAATCAGGTTGAGTTTGGGGACTAGATTTTTTTTTTAAATAATCAAAATTTGAATCTTAAATTTAATTTGACTTAAAAATTGGATTTCATGAATGATATTTATAAAATGAAATTAAAGAAAATGCGTGAATATGACATAATATAAATGCATGGTAAAAATAAAACATCCATAAATTAATTAAAAAAGGGAAAAGGGGATTGATTGAAATTTGGATTTAGATTCCAAACGTGCCTACGTACCACATTGAATGGGGATCAAAACTCACGTAGTTCGTTTTATGATTAAGTGGAGGAGTTTAAGAGTTGATCAGATTGATTTTAGTTTGAGTGTGTTGAAAGTTAGGAAAAAAGCTGATATCTTGACTTTTAGTGGACAGAAGGTTTTACTAGACCGAAATTTCATTTTATCGAGACCGAATGATTGGATGGATTGGAAGATTAATTAATTAATTAAAATAATTAATTAATTAATATGATGAAAATGATGGATAGATTAATTAATTAAAAAGATTAATTAATTAATTTGGATGAAAGGTGAATTGAGAAAAATGATTAATTTGATTTTGAAAAAAGGAATTATTTTTGAAAAAAGAGCGATTAATTAATTAATTAAAAAGATTAATTAATTAATTAATTGAGTGATTAACCAAAAAAGAGTTTTAGTTAATTAAAAAGATTAATTAACTTGATTAGGATGAGATAATTAATTAATTAATTAGAAAGTGGTTGGAGGGAGAAGAAGAGAGAAATTTGAGGATAGCAATCTACTCAAATTCAAGGGATGAAGAGAAATAAGAAGCAGATGGGGGTATTTATAGGAAAAGTGGATAAGGGTAGTTTAAGTAATAAAAATGTGAAAAGACCATGAGGGATAGGGCTAGAAATGGTTGAAAATTAGACTAAAAGGGGTGAGAGGATCATTTTCTATGCATGTGGGGCCCACTGGCGTCAGGAGGTTGTAGAACCTTGTGGCATCGCGTCAGGTTATTGCGACCATCTGCACACGGGGCATGTGGCGCTGCACAGCTCTAACGTGGTGCTGCACGCCTGCTGTATGGCATGCAACATGACACTAGCACATTTTTCGAAATTTTGTTTTTAGAGATTGGTTATTAATATGGAGTTTGGAAAATTTAGATGTCTGATGGCAACGTAATTGAAGGCTAAAAAATTTTCTTTCAGGGGCAGCCCATTAACTAATTAACGGGATCATCGTAATGGCTTCGTGTAACGCGTTAAATTCAGCAAGTGCTAAAGCTATGTTTGGATAAGGAGAGTGCAAAATTGAGAGTTCACACTCTTCTTTGGTGTTATCGGGCTATTTTGATGCTGACTAGACTGGTGATTCGATTGATCATCGTTCTACCACTGTTATTATTTCTTTCTGAGTGACTCTCTTATCTCTTGATGAAGCAAAAAGCAAACTATCATTGCTTGCTCCGGCACAGAATTTGAATATCGTGCTCTTACTAATGACACATTTGAATTACTTTGGTTATGATAGTTATTAACTGATATAGGTGTCACATATCATTTTGCCACTATGCTTCATTGTGATAATGAAAGTGCTATTCAGATATCTCACAATGATATTTTTTATGAACATACCAAACACATTGAAATAGATTGTCATTTTGTACGCTATCATATTACTGAAAGCAATATACTTCTATTTCATGTCTTCTCTGCTAATCAAATAGTTGATACATTTACTAAAACTCATCTTCCCGTATGCTTCCATGATTTACTAAGTAAACTCAAGTTGGTTTTCACTAAATCACATTGAGTTAGAGAGAGAGAGAGAGAGAGAGAGAGAGAGAGAGGGGGGGGGGGGGGGGGGGGGGGGGGGGGGTGGGGTGTGGGTGTGGGATGGTGGTGGTGTGGGGGTGTGTGGTGTGTGGGGTTGGTTGATTAATGTGATTCAAGGAATCACAACATTAATTGCCTTGATTATAGTATGGATTATATAATCGATTTTCCTTTCCTTTTCTAGTGATAGATTCTATACATAAATACCATTATATAATGTACAATCTAATATATAGAAATACATATTCTTTCTCTTCTAATAAATCAAATTGACTGTTCGATTTCAGTTGAAATGGTTCCCATTTAGGCTTTGCTTTTGGATTTTAAGGAGCAATTTTTATAAAAAAATTAATAAACTAGTTTGAATATGATTTCAAACTAAAATCTAAATCGTAAGAACTGGAATCAAAATCGAATAATTTATCTATTGTCGGATTTCAATTCTATAAAATGTTAAGTCCAAATTGCCAGCCCGGTTCTAGTTCCGTTCGTATTTGGAACCGCGTCCGGGTCTACGTCAATTCCTGGTATTAACTCATATATAAGGTTACCCAAGTCCGAAGATATATGCATATATAATAAGCATTGATGTTACCACATACCATACGTCAAAAATCCTATCCATGAAGGTTTTGGATTGTATTGGCCAAAAAAGACTTATTGAGATGTTAGCATCAATTTTATTTTATTTTTTAATTTTTATTTGATAATTAAATCATTATTTCATTATTCAAAAGCCAATTATCATCTGATTTGTAAATTTTAATTATATCAATAGGTCTTTTTCGCCTACCTAAGTCTCAATATATTCACAAACACCTGTTACCAAAATTTTGTTTCTTAATAGTGGACACATCTTACATTCCACCACTCCAATTACATCATTGCATACCTCCAAATTTTTTAATATTACAATTGTTCATTTCTCATTGGATATGCAACACTTTCTCAATCTAATTAAATAAATTTTGAACAAATTAACTACTAGTAAAACCTATATAAAAATACTTTATATTCTAATAAATTTGGAGTTACAATCAAATGATAATAACATATATAATTTTTTTTTTTTATTGTGATAAGTGATATATTCTAATCCATTTTATATATTATACTCGTTCAGTTGTCTATTATTTACATTTAAATTTTAAATTTTACGATTAAATTTTAATCAAAATTCATAAGTTTTATTAGATAGATTAAAAGTATTTTTTCTCTGGATCATTCTTGATTTAAATCAGAATTGAAAGGGGTCCAAACCGAGTACTGCCTTAATTAAATTTAGATCTCATTGTCTGGATTTATTAGTATTGGACCCAACCCGATAACATGCGTAAGTTAAGGGATAAAAGCTTCAAATCCGATTAGCCCGACTGGCCCCAAGTCTGAATAGGAGTAATGGCTAATCACCAATTAGTGGCTAACAGTTGAATAATGACATCTTAAAGATAATGTTAATTTATCACGTGAGACGTGGGCATCTGGAAAACCCAAGCGAAGAAAAAATAAATAAAAAAATAAAAATCCAAGAGTAGAGCCATACACGTGGCAAAATTCTAGTGGTCTTAGGTCACGTTTGCATGGGAAGGAACATACGTAGGTTCTAGTGATGGGGCATATAGGACTGACGTTATGCCACGTGTTCTTAGTCTACAGAAACTTGATTGATACCCTGCGACGCGTGTGTACTGTGTGACTGGTTCACCACCACTACCTAAAATTTGTGGGGTCAATCAAATGATCTTTTTGGCCGACACTTCTTTACCAAAATGGAAAAAGTTTATTTTTTTCGTACTAGTCCTTATAATTTTGCTAATTTATATCTTCGCCCTAAAACAATTTAAATTTAGCATTTTTAGGCCCCACTTTTCAAGAAACCACTTTAGAGTTTAGATTATTAGTTGCTCAACTAAAATATCAACTCCAGTAAATGTAATTAGATGAAGCCATGTGCGGGTAATGTTACAACGCTATTTATCTACCTTTGATTGGAGGTTAGGTTTAGATGACCTAAAATAGATTAATTATTATGTTAGAGAAATTTATATTCAATTTATTTCATTTTAATACCTAAAACAGCCAAACGCAAAGATAAAATAGAATAAGAGGAAGACAAACAAAATATGAAAAGTATGGGGACTAAAACAAAGCACTTTGAAAAGTCATTCAAAAATCCAAAAAAATAGAAAAAAAAGGGGGACAAAGACAAACCCCCCATCCCGTAGGCTCACTTGTGTACTCTTTGTTTTGGAGTTTTAGCTTTCTTCCTAAGAATTTTCCTACCATCTTGTTTATAGTTCATGTTGCTAATTAAATTAATTCCACTCAAAAACAACATATAATTTCAAATTATGTCTTAATCTACTATTTCTTTTATCTCACTGATTATCCCACTTCTTCTTCATCACTATCTTGTCCACTTCTTACACACATAAGAAGCTTAAAACTTAAAAAAACTCCTCTATGTTAAGTGCTCAAAGACCAAGCACCAGCACCTCCACCAATAATGGTGAAACCGACCACGACTACGACCACGACCACGATCATGAACATGAACATGAACATATTCGTGATATCCATGCCTTAACCCCACCACAACCACCACCGGTGCAGCGAGGCCGTTGGGAAACAGGTAGCCATCAATCACGCTCTATGTCCATGAGTAGTGAAGGTGCCTCAAGTGAGAACTTCACAAGCATGAGCAGAGAGTTCAATGCTTTGGTTCTTGCTGGTTCTGCAATAGGAAGTAGTATGAACAACAACCATAGCAATTCTGATAATCATGAAGATATTAATGTAAACAACTTGTTGACTAGGATTGGGGAGGACGAGGTGCCTGAAGAGACTAACCCTTTGGCTATTGTACCTGATAGTCACCCTTTAGACCCAAACCCAAGTTCAAGCTCAAGAAGAGCAGGGTCCAATCAGGCGGTTGGCGGTGGTGGTGGAGCTGAGGTGTCGGTCCAAAGAGTGAAGAAAGAGGAAGTAGAGACCAAGATATCAGCATGGCAAAACGCCAAGATTTCTAAGATCAATAATAGGTTCAAGAGAGAGGATGCCATAATTAATGGGTGGGAGAGTGAGCAAGTGCAGAAGGCTAGCTCTTGGATGAAGAAAGTTGAGGTATGTATGGAAGAAAGTGATTATTATTTGGTTAATTAATTTCTTAATTTGCTTGTTAATTTATATATATAGATTATCCAAGGTTAATCTGTTTCTCTTACTCATGCAGAATTTTTCATGATTATACAAAGGACTTGTTGATTAATAATTAATTAATTTAGGAGATACCCATCATGATTTCTTTAATGATTTTCTGAAACATACTGGCTGGAAACAGTCTTGATGATTTGGTTGAATTAGTTCCTAAGTTTACCAAAATCTTCATCACTAGTATTTGTATTTGCCAGAGTTAATATGGACCACTAGTTGATGCTCAAATGATTGAGAGTAGGTAGAGATTTGTATTTTATCTATTGCTAGATAGTTTATGAGGTAATGGGAGAAAGTATTTTTGGCTCAAGTTTGTCTTCTACTGTAATTATTGTTCCAAGAAAAGCACAATAACTAACTTTTACCAAGAAAAGTATTTTTAAAGCTACAAGCACTACTCAGGATAGATAAGCGCATAAGATTTTACCTTTACATGTATGCTTAATGATGAGGAATTTTTCATGTTGGCTTATATATGAAGCATGTTATTCTTTTACTCTTAGGGCATTTTTGCTGGTCAATTCTTGTATCAATTATAAAAGTTAATCTTTGTGTCTCTGTTTTCACACTGTTGGGTCATTATTCTTTTGTGCTGACATTATATGAGTTTGAATGGTGCAGAGGAAACTGGAGGAGAAAAGAGCAAGAGCCCTGGAAAAGATGCAAAATGAAGTAGCAAAAGCACACAGAAAAGCAGAGGAAAGAAGGGCATCAGCTGAATCTAAAAGAGGAACGAAAGTTGCTAGAGTTCTTGAAATAGCCAATTTGATGAGAGCTGTTGGGAGAGCTCCTGCTAAACGGTCCTTCTTTTGAGCCTTATGGTACTTTATAATATTAGTATAATATATTATCATAGAGAGCATATTTTTACAAAAAGGAAAAGAGTGATGGACAAAATAATTGTCCCAAACTATTAGGGTTCCTGCATCTTTTGAACTATAGGGTACCCTATGTGAAATGGGGCAGTGATTGAACTTTCAAGTGTGTTTTTGGTAAGTGCTTGGTGAAAGTGGTGGAACAACCATTTTGTCTTGTACAGTTATACTGCTGCTTGTTGATAGAAACTTTTGGTGCTTAAACTAATGCCGATACTTAAGTTTAAAGATAACTAAGATGTGTCAAGTTTGGTGCATCTACCACTCAAAAGGATTAGAATGTTATTTATGTACGTGCAGTATCTTGCTATGAATGTGCTTATGGAAGTGGAGATGCTTTTTTTGCAATTTTAAGCTTATTATGGCAATCAAATTATTAATGCATAATACCAATCATATTATAAAGATTACTAAATTAACTAAGGATAATTTCATCAATACATTTGTTAGCCTTGAATAGTATTACTTCCGTCTAATAATATTAATCGTTTAAGGTTTTAGTATATAAATTAAGAAAGTTATTAAATTTTTATAATTTTAAAATAAAAAAACTAAATATTTTTTTATTTTAATGTAGAGAAATGAAAATAATTAATGCAAATGTTTAGTAGATAAATGAATAAAAAGTAAAGTTAGAAGAAAAGTAATAAATAATTTTTTAAAATCTGAAAGTGATAGATAAATTTAAAGAAAAAATTTTTCTAAAGTGACACGATCTATCGACATGTTTTAACACTCCTATGCACATCTAAATGAATGAAGCTACAGTAACATTGAAATTTTGAAATTTGTTGCAACATGGATCCTAGTAAAGTAGTGCTGCGATCACTACTCACTCGAGGGAAACAACAGTTAAAGAATTCCAAGAATCACGTGCAAATATTCTAATTATTTCACATCAAAACTTGTGAATGGAAAAAACGAAAAACCATGTTTTCCTACCTCCTCCCCTTTCCCTTACTTCTCCTCAACAATTACATGGTTTAAGCATTGTTTGAATTAGAGTACTTGGCCATGGTTTGTTTGGAAGTGGATATGCTAGGCATTGAACAAACAACATCGAAGGAAAAATGATCTTTTTGGTAGTTTATATGGTCGATGGTGCCATGCATGAACTATTGAGCTTTATGGTTCTTTAATTATTTTCTAGAATATCTGAAAATTAGGATTGAACTCCTAATTAACCTTTCGCACTATTCCAATCATTGGACCATTAGCATTCTATTTGATTATGATTTCAATATATGCTCTAGAAAATGAAAGAAAATTAAAACAACCTGAAAAACAAGTTGATATCAACATTCTAATTCAATGTTGATTTCAAGAAGAGCAACATTGATCACCATATGTAACCAATTACTTGGTAGAATTTCCTAAAAATGAGCATTCATATAAAGATTAAACTTTATGCTGGGATCAATAACCACCATCGTACCGCAGGCGACAACCCCTTGTCTGGCAAAAGGGAGAAGAACACCAAGAAGGAGATTTATTTAAGTTTCAAAATGCACTCAAACGCTTATCAGTATTCTTAATGATAAGTAATCACAAAAAAGTATCATGCCCTTCCTTTTTTTAGGCTAATAGAATCTATCCTTGAACATATAGGTTATGATTAGTTAATCTACAAGACAGAAATTGCAGGTTTTTTTTAAGTGAATGTGTCATGTAAGTGTTTATATAGAGCACAAACTGTAGAGTTGGCCAAAATAATAATAATAATAATAATATCCCAAGAGAAAGAATTAAATTATATTGTTCAAATGAAGCTTTAGGCACCACAAATCTGAAAACTATGCTTTACTCTTTCAATTACTAGAAATTGGAATTTCAAGATCTATATTTTGAAGCAACAAATAAACTGTTAAATGAGTCTTGGAAGTCATCAGAGGCATAGTTAGACATCAACAAAGCTTCAGTAGAATATATCATTTCTATGGCACAGCTTTACAAGTATGAAAGCACTCACTTCAAATATCACCTTCAGTATTAAAAGACAAAAACTGGTAAAAAAGTTATAAACAGTGAAAGGCATATAATGAATATTTAAGACCGTGATTTACGATAACATTGTCTCCCAATTTGGAAGAAAAATGTCGGTTTCAGATAATTTTTCAACTGACATGTATCAATTTGAAATCTCAGTACCTGCTCACAATCTCCCAATGACTAATAATGCACGCAAATAGGATATTATTGGGCTATGCTTTGCAGCTCTCTCATGTGACCTTGAGTAGCTATCCTGCAGTATTAGATACAATGTAAAGTTAGAAAAGATAAGACACTATTATCTTGGATAGGAGATCTAAGAAGAATCCAACCTTATTATCTTATGCAGAGGAAGATATTAAAAGCACTTAAAAAAGCTAATGGTATACCTTTTATACAATAATGACCATTATGATTATTATAGACTAACTAGTGGCCCTTGATGATAAATAAATTGTCCCATAGTTCATTAATAATACACAAAAACATGGAAAGAAACTGACAGAAATCTACCCAAATCAGACCGATTAGTAGCTGCACAAGTATAAGTTGGTACTAAAACAAGATGGATACACCTGTTGTATTTCCTATGAAGACGAAATATTTTTCCTCAAGTATTTTAGAACAGTTGAAGGTGCAAATCCATCCTCACGGGAGCCACTAATTTAGTTTACAAACTACCACACAAGTATGATTGAGGCCAGCATGCAGCATAATACCAAAAAATGATGCTTCAAGTTGCACAGTTCATATGATATACATTTCAAAGATCCTTTTGTTGTACTTGGGCATACTGATAGAAATTGTAATTATCTCCATAAGTAGCAATAAATACATAATTGTAGCCCACATAAGATGAGTACTACATCTGAGACATTTTGACTTTTCTTCCACCTTATCACTCAACTGTTAAAACATAATTACAATATAGGCAATTGCAGTGAAGTACTTACTATTTGTCAAGTTCGCTAAGTTAGCACAAAGTGGCATCAATTCTGCATTTGAAAATGACACTACTTGCAGTGGGAAGTTTTGATATGGTATCTGCTGCTTCTTGTCTTTACCCATAATTTGAATAGTTGATCAATAGGAGTAACGTACAACTTACATTACTTTTTAAAGTACAAAAATTAGTACTTGAAGAGCAAATGCCGAGCCAAACAGCTGTTTACAAATGAATTACATGGAGTTTGGAGGACAAAAATGTTCCTTCTCCTGTATTTGTAAAGGATCTCAATTCAGATTAAGATCAGCTCTATCATAGCTCGATCTCATATCATCCCTTAATAGATCCAATCTCGCATAAATTTCTTTACTTTCTGGATGATCTTTTCCACTTGCCACAAAATGATGCACCTTGTTATCTATTTCAATCCAGCTAGTACCTACTTCTTTACTTAACTTTAAGTCATTCATAACTGTTCTTACCTTTGCAGCTTCATCTAACATTCTTTCTCCAGCATACATATTTGAAACAAGTATGTAAGATCGAGCCTCAACAGGTGACAAATCAAGCAAATATTTCGAAGCCAACTTGCCAAAATTCAAATCACCGCATAACTTGCACACATTAACCAAAGTTCTCCAAAGCAGGGTTGACTTTGAAAAAGGACTTTTATTAATTATATGCATTGCTTCTGACAAGTGGCCAGCCCGACCCAAAAGATCAACCATACAAGCATAATGCTCAAGTAACGGTTTAATTCCATATTTTGGCTCCATTAGATTGAATAAGCATATTCCATCTTCCCATAGACCAGAGTAAGTGCAAGCTTGAAGAATGGTCAATATCGTGATCTCATTGGGAGCAAATTCTTTTTTCTTCATTTCTTCAAATAACAACAGAGCCTTTCGGCCTTGGCCATGAAGAGCATAAGCAGAAATCATAGCATTCCAAGATACAAAATCATGGTCATTCATAACATTAAACATTTGATGAGCATCTCCAATGCTTCCACATTTGGCGTACATTGTAACCACAGCATTAGCCACAGTCAGATCAGCTTCAAATCCCGTCTTAATACTGTAAGCATGAAGACTTCTCCCTCTTCTTAATGAAGCGTGATTAGCTGATAAACTAAGGAGTCGTGAAAAAGTCACCATATCTGGTATAATACCATATATTCTCTGCCGATTAAACAAAACCACGGGATCATCTTCATTATCTCGACTGATTTCCATAAACCCTGCCAGAATGGCATTGAAAGAAGCAATTTCCTTACTTGAAAGACCATCAAAAACTATTCTTGCAGATGTCAGGTTGCCACATTTGGCGTATAAATCTACTAAAGCAGTCCCAATATTAACATCGCATGCATAATCAAGCTTTATCACAAATCCATGAATTTGAATTCCCAATTCCAAGCTGTTGCACTCTGCGCACGCATCTAGAATGGTAGTTAACAAACTAGAGTCAAAGTTGACACCAAGGTAATGCAATTCCAAGAATGCATCAACAGCTTTTTTGCCGTCGCCACTCCTTGTGTAGGCAGATATAAGGGCAGTCCAAGAAATCAAATTCCTATCACTCATTGCATAAAACATTCTCTCAGCCTCCTTAGCCATTCCCTTGTTCCCATACATAGTAATAATTGCATTTCCAACCGAAGTTTCATTCCGAAAACCATACTTGAAAGCAAGGCCCTGTAATTGCTCACCTTCCTCTACACTTAAATCTTCATTGCAAGTGCTAATTATATTAGTGAATGTATAAGCATTTGGCTCAAAACCCTCACTTAGCAGATTTATAAAAATCTCAACAGCCTTCTTCCCATTTCCAGCCCTCCCATGTTCCAAAATCATAAAATTTAAACACCGAACATCTTTACAAACCATGCTATCGAACACTTTTTCAGCATCACCAAACGATTCACTTCTTGTATACATAGCAATTAAAGAAGTACCAACAAAAACATTCTCATCAAACCCAGATTTTATGACAAAAGAATGAATCTGTTCCCCCAATATTCGATCATTCCGGGAGCTACATGCTTGTAAAATCACAGTGCAAGTGTGCTCATTGAACTTCTCTCCTAGTCTATTCATCTTACCCGCAATATTAAGTGCAGATTGAAAATCATTATCCTCCAAGTACCCTTTAATGAGTGAAGTCCATGTAATTGTATTTCTAACAAGCATTCCATCAAACACCCTCTGTGCCAAATCTAATCTATTGAATTTTACATATAGGCTAAGGAGATTATTGCCTTCAAATTGATCATTTTGAGAGCCTGATTTCACTAAATAGGCGTGAATTGCCTGACCCAACAAGAAATCTCTAGACCCAATTGAGATTTTTAGGAGCTCAGGCCAGTTACTGGAAAGAAGAGTCTCTTCTTCACAAGGGAATACACATGAAATGGTACAGTACTGGGTTACTTTTGGACTTGGGGATTGTACATTGTTATTGTGTATTACTTTAAAAGAGGAGCCAATGAAGATGGAATTGGGTGGCTTTGTTTTCACTGGAAGCAACGAATATTGGCGTTTTGGAAGACAAGGAAACAAGCCGGCGGGAAAAAGGGTAGTCATGGCAGAAATTTTAATTCAAGAACATCCTCAAAACGGAGAAAATCAAACAAATATGAAGTGAAAATAGATAAAAAGAGTCCCAGAAGTTTTCTTTAGCGTCCAATCTACAGTATTAATCCATGACAACAAAAATCCAATCTTGGAAGTTGGAACTAACATTGTCCTATGAAATCCAACTGACACTAACATCAGATTTCAGACAACAAAATTTAGTTCAGAAGCAAGCACCGTTTTCAGTTCTTAAATTTTTTAAAAAAAATTTGGATTTTCATTTTGCAGCTAAACACCAAAACATGCCATTTTCAGTTTGAAATCAGACGGAACTTGAGCCAAAAATTGCCGCAGCAACTTGAGATTCCAAATTTGAGGTAAAAGGTGTGATTGGCTGAGGTTAAAGCTCCAAACTTTGGGCTTTTTTGGGGAACGGAATGGTTCCCAACTGTTTGTACCTATTAATTATAACGTGGTAGAACTTGGGCCTAGCAGCAAATTGATGAGTGACCCCTTTTGGACTTTTAGTAGCAGCCAGCCTCTCAATTTGATCGATAGTTTCAATAACAGCCTCATATGCCAAATCCATCTTCTCCCTCTGTCGCTCCCTGACTGTGAGAGCTTTGGATGAGTGAGCAATGGAAATGGCAATTAGCTTCAATAACTCTTCCTTGTTTATGATAAACCCTATCCATGTTGCTAAAAACACAGTTTCTTCTACTCTATTCGCTAAACCATTGTTTGGTTTTAGCTTTTCTTCTTCCCCAAACTCTAGAACATCACTTAGGTGTCGTTCTCGGAGTCCATTTTATGGTCCAATCAAATGCACTGTTTCTCAAGCTACAGAAACTGCCAGTGGTAATTTAATATATATTTTTTTTCAATATCGCGTAATTGAGAATTTTCATTGTTGATTAATGTTTTGATTGGTAAGTGCTCTATAAAATTTCTGATATTTATCTATCTTTTTGTATGGCACAGAGAAGAAGACCCAATTAATGAGGAGAAGAGATGTAAGGAATATAGCTATTGTTGCTCATGTTGATCATGGAAAGACAACTTTGGTTGATGCCATGTTGAGGCAATCAAAGGTAACTCTTTTGAAATTCATGGCTAAATAGCAGATGAAACTTGGATATTTCCTCTCCATAGAGTAGATTTTTAAGTCTTTTATCTAATTATCTTTACTATGCAAATGATACATGCTATGAATTTTCCTCACAATTTGCATTGAACCAACATGTTCTCTCCTAGCTAGCTTATTGATAATTAGTTGAGCGTTTCCTTTCTTTGGTGAAAAAGGCTTCAACTAGGTTCAAAATCACAGCCAGAAAGTCTAGATAAGACTCCAGTATCACTCAGCCAAAGCTTATTGATCGGAGCATTTCCTTTTTGGTTACTGATAGTTAATCAGATTGATATTTGGCCACCCTTTACACTGCAGACTGCACGTGTGTTAAGCACCCACTGTGGCAACAAAGATATTTCCTATTCAAAATGAAAAAAAACAATGATTCATATTGATTTAAGAAAAACTATAGGTACAGTGCTTCTTTACTAATGTAGAGGATCCTAAATAAATAAAATTCATTTGGAAAACCTTTTACATGATAAGAACCGTGGCCACTGGCCAGGTTTTGAGTTTGCTGACTGATAGAGCAATGAATAGAAATAAATATAACCAGTATTTTTGCGCAGGTATTTCGCGATAATCAATTCGTGCAGGAAAGGATAATGGACTCAAATGATCTAGAGCGTGAAAGAGGGATTACAATACTCAGCAAAAATACATCTATTACTTATAAGGATACCAAGATTAATATAATAGATACACCAGGGCACTCTGACTTTGGAGGTGAAGTGGAACGCATCCTCAATATGGTGGAAGGGGTTCTTCTAGTGGTACTCTTTTGTACCTTTAATAATGTGGCAGACCATACATTTAAACCTTGTAGTATTAAGCAAATCATTCTGATATCGACATTGATTATTTTTTATTCTTATGGTATTTTTTTGCATGTCATTTGCTGAAAGAAGTCCTCCAGTGAGCATTACTGATTTTCATTCTCAGAATCTAAATTTCACATGGATTTAGTTCCAGAAGATTACACATATGTAGATATGTTATGGGAGATACTAATATCTATGCAATTGTCCATGACATTTCTGGGGGGAGTGTGGAAGAAATGGAGGTTGGGTTTCTTGGTCTATTTCAGTAAAAGGATTTATTTACTGCTCCCAAGGCACTATATTTAAATGAAAGGGTGTAATTTCATTGCAATTGTGGTCCTTGCCAATGAAAATTGCTTGTAGCCCCCACATGATTATGAGGGGAAGTTACACTATTTTGCATGGGAACTGGGTGCACTAAATAAATTCTCCTATAGCTCCTGCATTTTGAATTGCCAACAATGAACTCAATTTTTCCTATCAAAACTCTTTTGAGTGTCAGTGTCATTTAGTCAAGCTGAAATATCATGTTTTAGTTGATGGTACTTATTGAGCTAATCTTGCTCAGTTATGTGTGTACTTCTTTCGCACAAATCCACAACCTAGGCTGTATATCATTAATATTTTAACAAGACAAATTACTTTGAAGAGCAAGGCAAGGAAGAAATGTCAGTGAGCTGAGTTCAGGTCAACTTAACTTTTTTTTTTTTTTTTCCAAGTTTCAGTTTGGCTTACCACTGATGGCATTTGTTATTCTCTTATTCTAACGGGTTCCGGCCCCAAAGAAATTAAGCATGTCAAATTATTACAGTACATAAGCCCATAAATCCACAGTCTAAAAGCTTTAATCCTACCAAAAATTACCTGAGTCTCGATTATACTCTGAAATTTCAGACTCTTGCACGTTTTGGTTATTAAAATTTTTCTCTCTTTAGCCCTGCCTCCTTTTATAATATTTAAAGTTGCAGACTCTAGAATTTGGTGAACATTTCAAGAAAGGGTTTGAATGGAATATTTTTGTTGTTAGCCATCACATGAGGTTTATCTTTATTTGGATTCACCCTCTAGTGCATAGTACTTAGTTTGACTCTTCAATAATTAACATAAATGTCTATATTTTCCATCATTAGACTTTTCTAGTATTTCTGTGTGTTCTCTCCGTTTGCTTCTTATTTTATTTCCAGGCATTCCTTTTGGTGCTTAT
Source organism: Reutealis trisperma (assembly GCA_947687605.1). NCBI lineage: Eukaryota > Viridiplantae > Streptophyta > Magnoliopsida > Malpighiales > Euphorbiaceae > Reutealis > Reutealis trisperma. Next base: position 501,904 of record CANTUT010000138.1, on the reverse strand, counting down.
CTTAGATCGAGTAGGTAAATTATGCTCTCCTTTTATGGGATTGTCTTATTGGCAAATTGATGCAGCTCTTTTATTTGTAGGTAGATTCTGTTGAAGGACCAATGCCACAGACAAGGTTTGTTTTGAAGAAGGCTTTAGAGTTCGGCCATGCTGTTGTTGTCGTTGTCAATAAGATTGATAGACCTTCAGCTCGTCCAGATTATGTCATCAATTCCACCTTTGAATTATTTATCGAACTAAATGCAACAGATGAACAGGTATTTCAATGATGTACTCCAAGGACTTGCAAATATGGTCTGTTATAATTTTTAGGTTGCTGGGTAGTTGTTACAGAGAATGACACTAAACAAAAATTTACCAAAACCAATGTGAATTAGTGGTGAACAACTATTGAACTTCGACTTACATTACGTACATAGTTTCTTTGTGGTTTTTTTTTTTTTTTTTTTTTTGGTGTGTGTGTGTGTGTGTGTGTGTCAAAGTTTGACAGCTTTATAGATGCCTCATATAGTCAAAAGGATAGCATCTGGATTCTGATCTTGTGGTATCTTACTTTTTTCTTGCAGTGTGACTTTCAAGCAATATATGCAAGTGGCATAAAAGGAAAGGCTGGATTATCTCCTGATGATTTGGCTGAAGATCTTGGGCCACTTTTTGAGTCTGTAATCAGATGCATACCTGGACCACGCATTGACAAAGATGGTGCACTGCAAATGCTTGTTAGTGGTTGTCCATTGTGTCACTGTTTCAACTTTATCCTTACTATTTGCTCTTATATTGTTTGGCTTTGGATTTGGCTTTCTTCAATTCAAATGTGCCATTGTAGCTTACACTAGAATAAGTTGTCATATTCTTGGAATGTGGGCTTATTGTAATGATACTGGCCTGTAAGGTTTCATGTGAAACTCCCTGCACTAGAGCATGCATTTTTATGGGTATGTGAAAACACCATCTGAAGTGTCATCTAGTAGATGGAGAGTGACATCAGCACTTACTAGCTTCCATTTTTTTCATATGAATCAATCTTTCATGAGTCGTGTTTAAATAAAATTGCAGGGTGATAGGATAGGACATGAAAATAAATTTAAGAATGAGCATAGTGACAGAACCTTCTGTAACTGGAAAATAGTAAAGACCATTAGGTAATACACAGTACCCTTTAGTAATCCAACAAATACATTTCTGATCTGTTTTAAAGTGAATTTCCTTTTTGATTCTTAGGACTTGGGCTGTATAGTTTTCTTATTGGGCTGTATAGTTTTCTTAATTGAACATACTCCTTGTATATTTGAGTATAAAGAAATCCCTAGTAAGCTTGTGTTCTGCAGTCAAACAAAGAATTTTACGTATTGTCAAAACTTCTTGCCCAGAAGGTGAAGCAGATGCCAAGAATCAAAATTCTAAAAATGGTTTTAGTTTTGGGTGCCTATGGAAATTGGTTATGTTTAAATTATTATATATACCTCATACTAAGCTTAAACTTTGATTAGATCTTTTTTTTGCTCTTGTGTTCGTATACGAACGTCTCATAACCTTGATATATGTGTTTACTGTCATTGACTTGCTTTAGGTAACAAATATTGAGTATGATGAGCATAAAGGACGAATAGCTATTGGACGCTTGCATGCTGGAGTTCTGCAGAAAGGAATGGATGTGAGGGTGGGTTTCCTCTATTCTGGATTTTTTAGACTTGTGTGCATGTTGGTTAGTCCTGTCATGATTTTGGTTACTTGAAGTTTGATTGTTCCTGAGCCATCATTTGTGATAATTCCTTGCCTAATCAATTTTTTGGTCCTTGATTTCCTTGGATAGTTTGGAGAAATCAGCATACTGATCTTAATGCATGATAGGTATATAAGTTCCATTTGGATTGAACAGTCTGAAAAATAATAGGTTATTTCTGTGCATATTAAAGGCCATGATACTGTAATATGATTTCCATCTGTTCCAGAATTGCTGCTCTAGGCATTGTTATCAATATTCTATGGCACTGCACAGAGCGCTATAAATGATTAGTTGCAGCAATTAGTCTGAAGCTTGTTCTGGAGTTACTAAAATTAGTCGAGAATATATTTGTTATTGGATGTTTTACTTCAGAAGATGATTGAGACATCCCAGTTTGAGCTTTTTGTTTTCCAAATAATAGATCTTTATATATATATATTTCAAAAGAAACAAATTAAAGAAAACCTTGAGTATAACAGTTGCGAAATCCCACAAACTAAGAATAGATGCACGAGAAATCATATATTTTTTTTTTTCTTTCATACGCACCAACAGACATGATATCTATTGCACCTATGAGAATGTGTTCTGCACTCTGCAGGCTTTGATGTCCTACTAAGAAGTATGTGATTTGAAAGCATGTCTATTACATTTTCATTAGGTATTTTGGAATGTTCTGAATTTGAGTTTATATGCAAAATAAATAGGCTATCCTGTATTTTGATGTGACATGGAGCATCATATTGAAGGATTGACTGCAGGAAAGGCCCAATTTTAGATCAAAATCGATAATAACTGTCTAAGCAATAATCTCCAGCATTACCGTTTAGTAATTTCCTAAAATAAACATAAACTTTGTGTTGTTGATTTTCGTTGCATTGATTATTTCAAGTTGTAGAAGGAGTTTTGCATTTTAAAAAAAAAAAGGGCAAGCAATTCCTTTTCCTAATTGTGATTTCAATTTCCCAGGTATGTACATCGGAAGATTCATGTAGATATGCAAGAATTAGTGAGCTTTTTGTGTATGAGAAGTTTAGTAGGACTCCAGCAGAAAGTGTGGAAGCTGGTGACATCTGTGCTGTCTGTGGAATTGATGACATTCAAGTAAGCTTTTATTCCCTCTATCCCTTTTTGTTGATTCAATTAGGGAATATCATTTATTGTTTTGTGCCAAGCATGTGCTTTGAAGTCTTCCACAGTAGTTAATGATCAATGGAATGATTAATTTGCCTCTTAAAACAAGGAACCATGATGTTGGAAGTGAAAATTTTACATTCTGAAATTGGACAAAACGAACATGCCAAAAGGAATAACTTGCCTACAAATAGATAGATAGGCTTTCCTTTCCTCTTTCTTTTTTTTTTTTTTTGGTTGAATTTTTGCATGGATCAACTGTCATTTCTTTGCCTGATTTACCATATGATCTGTTGACCCTTTTATGGGGCTACTTTATATGTTCTTAATGTGACACATCTAATGAAAGTACTTTGGTTTTTTCAGAATGTTGTTATGATTTATTTAATTTTCATTTATCAGATTGGGGAGACAATTGCTGATAAGATATCTGGGAAGCCATTGCCTTCTATCAAAGTCGAAGAACCAACTGTGAAAATGGCTTTCTCTATAAACACTTCTCCATTTGTTGGCCGGGAGGTAAGATCACTCGACGATAACCTACAATTATGAAAATCATTAACTACTTCATTGGCTCTTTTTCTCTCTCTTTCTCCTCTAAGCCTTGCCTATGGACAACTTTGTTAGCTGAAAGTGTTGGTTTGCTCTTTTTCAAATATTTTATTATATCCTTGCATAGAGTACTCAAAATATTTGATGACCGAGGATTCATTAATAATTTTGATGGCATCATAATCTTTTTGTTAATACTTCTCTTCTCATCCATTTTTAAATGTTTAATTCATTGCATGTGCACCTGGTATTTGCATTTTTAGCACCTTCTTTATGTTTCCATGCCATTTAAGGTTTAATGGTTCTTCATTCCATTTCAGGGAAAATATGTTACTAGCAGAAATTTACGAGATCGACTCTACCGAGAGCTTGAGAGAAATTTGGCAATGAAAGTTGAAGATGGTGAAACTGCAGATACATTTATTGTTAGTGGGCGTGGTACTTTACATATCACCATATTAATTGAAAACATGTAAGTATAAGCTATTTTCTTGCTGTTGCAGTTTTTCATTGTGCTTATTTGCTTGAGTTTTCATGTTTCTCAGGAGAAGAGAAGGATATGAATTCATGGTGGGACCTCCCAAGGTCATTAACAAAAAAGTGAACGACGAAATGTTGGAACCATATGAGGTGATTTTCCTATTGAGATTTTTCGTTTCTTTCTGTTGAGAGGAACACATGGACATATGACATGACTAAATGCATAATTGACTTTGGCATGTTTGGTTTCTTTATGTTCCGGCTACAAACTGCTTCTGGATTCTCATTTTCCCCCCTTTCTCTCTTGTGGCTTATTTACCATTTTCTTACATGTATGTAAAATTAGGAAACAGTTACAATGGTAGAGCTAAGCCTATGGAAAGGTGCTTAGATTCCCTAAAATAATGGATCTAGTTAATTTTTTAGGTTTTGTTTTTGATATACATCCACTGGACAAGAGGGAATTGCATTCTTTAATCATTTTATTCATTAGCACAATACTTTATACAGGCCATTTACATGCATATCGCAGGAGATGTATGCATACACACATGTTTGGATTTGTACGTCTTGATAATATACAACATCGTACCATATATATCTTCATATAGCTGAATTTCCCTAGCTTCCTTTTAATTCCCTTAAAAACAGCTTGTCAGTGGTGTGTGTACATGGATAAATGAAATTTTAAGAAAACAAAATGCACAAGATGATCTATATCAAATTACATATCAGCCACTTACTGCAGCTTGTTTGGCTTTTTTAGTTATGCTTTGTTAATTGTTACAAGCTTTGAGGCTATGCTATAATACTAAATGATAATTACATCTTAAATTACCTAATGAATGACAATAACCACATATTTATCTAGAAGAACAACACTAACCATAGATTGTTGGTAAAATGCTATGATTTTCCAGTTGCTTGGTATTTGTCATTTCTAACATGGAAAATGCTTGCAGATTGCCACTGTGGAGGTACCAGAAGTATATATGGGGCCTGTGGTTGAACTTCTTGGCAAAAGGCGTGGGCAGATGTTTGATATGCAAGGTGTTGGGTATGTAGAATGTTCTGTATGATTTAACTTCATCTATGATATTCAACTTTAGGTGAAGGATTCCAGAACTAATGGTATTTTTAATTGCATACAACCAAGAAGAGAACAAGTGTGTGATATTTACTTATTTTAGGTGTCATGATACACACAATGGACAATTTGAGGTGCAAAGGCCATGGTGTAAAAAACATATTTTTCATGCACCCATACTTTTCATTAGTAGTCCCCTTCATTTCAGAGATTGTTTGTAAAACCTGCTCATAATGACTTCTAAAAGAAAGCCTGTACCACTGTTTTCTTTAAAATATCTGTTTTTATGCATCTTCTGATCCCAAGTGCTACCAGTTACAATTTGGATGCTAATCATCATTGTAATAATATTGCTCTTCTTAATCTTCCACAAACAAAAAATAAAATTAAGCTTGAGCTCTTTCCAATCACTTATGAAGACCTCATCAACTTGGCAAGCATTGAAAATATTCTCTCACTTTAAGAGCAGTGAACATGTTTATGGCATCCAATTTCTTATAAATAAATGGAATAGTATCACTATACTTTGGTGATTCTCATGTTTTAGCCCTTCCACAGAAATGATGCACCATATTTCCCTTACTTTGTTCAGTGTGTTGCCAATTTCACATCACTGCACTTTCAATAACATCAGTTTTTGCTAATCTGGGCCTTGTTTGTGTGTTACTGATGTTATAGACTTTTTTGTTTCTTTTTGGCTCTAGATCGGAGGGAACGACACTGCTAAAGTATAAGATTCCTACACGTGGCCTTCTTGGGCTGCGGAATGCAATTTTAACAGCTTCTCGTGGCACAGCAATTCTTAACACAATATTTGATGGTTATGGTCCTTGGGAGGGAGATATATCTACTCGAGATCAGGGTTCATTGGTAATCACTAAATTTTCTGCTTGTTATCAAGCTAGTAGTTTTATGATGTCATTTCCTTTACACATGAGCCATATTGTGTTTTAATGAAATTGCATAATCTCACTAATGAAGAAAATTTAAAACATCAATTTCAGTGCTTCCGAATCTTCGTTTTTCTCCTTAATTTTACTTTATCATCAACATAACGTTTGGTAGTTCCTTCTTTTTAGGATCATGTCATTCTCTTGGTGTTCTATTCAACTGCTAAATATGGGATATTATTTTATGCATATGATCACAACTACTAATCAATATAAAACTTCATAAGAAAATGAAATAAAAACAAAAGTAACATTCAATGACTTGACCAATATATAGACAGTGAACTAACAAATATAAATTGAAAATTCATTGTTTCTCTCTAGAGTGTTGTATGTACCTCTCTGTTCTGCATTTGTTTAATGTCAAAACAAAAAATAGAAAATCAACATATACAACCATTTGGGAGAGAGCACTATTTAAGACTCTCTTTTGTCTATATTGATAACTAATATGTATGTGCATGCAGAGGAAGAGACAATAAAAAGAAAATAGTAGGGAAACTAAGGGTCATTCAGGATAGTGATAAAAAAAGAAAGAAATAATATTTCTTTTTTCTAAATGGTTTTTAATATTCGAGAGGGAGGGGGCTTGGGTGTGGAGATTTGATGGGAGCCACAGAGAAGTGTAATATCTGTGACTTACATAGTGAGGTGCTGGGCCAAGATTTAGTTTTGAGATATTGCTCTAATACTTCATTTGAAAGACAGGAATTTAACTTCACTAGAGGCTCTAGTTAAAGATTATTAATTGTGTAAAACAAAGTAATTGATGCTATTGAAACATTAATTACCTCTCGATGAGGTCCCATATGTTTATGAAGCTGAATAAATCCTGCTTTGGTCAATAAGCAAATCGTATGACAGAGATTGATTTTCAGGTTGCCTTTGAGGAGGGAACGTCTACTTCTTATGCCCTTGCTAGTTCACAGGAGAGGGGGCAGATGTTCATTGGTCCTGGAGTGGAAGTTTATAAAGGTCAAATAGTTGGCATCCATCAGCGACCAGGGGACTTATCACTGAATGTGTGTAAGAAAAAGGCTGCAACAAATGTACGCTCGAATAAAGAAGTATCAGGTGAAAAGCTGCTCTTGCTGTTACCTTGATTTCTTTGTTCAATAAGTAAATAAATAAGAATTTGACTACCTGCATAATTTTTTGAAAACTTCTAATTATTACTAAATGATTGTTACTACTAAGTAATTACAAAGTGTGGGATTCAGGGAATATATCTGCATGAAGCAGCCCCAGTTAAGTTATTGTCATATTCGTCGTTATGCATGTTTTATCCATTTCTTGCAATCTAAACTTTATTTGCCTGAGGAATCCAATAACCATTGAACTTAAAATTCATAAATCGATAATGCTAGCTAAGTCTTGTTTTGTGTCAGTTGATTACCCCATTTGTTCTATATATATGTTTAGGAGTTCACAATGGTGAGGTTTCATATCCTTGTATTAACAGTCCCTATTTTATTTCTTTATACAGTGGTTCTTGACACACCCTTGCATTACAGTCTGGATGATTGCATTGAGTATATTCAAGAAGATGAAATGGTGGAGGTTACCCCCTTGAGCATCCGAATGTGCAAAAATCCAAAGCTTGCAAAAAAGACAAGATAAACAATTTAAGAGACTGTATCAAGTTCCAGCAGAACATCCTTGCGTGACTAATTTCGTATAAGCCTCATACTTCCGCATTTAAAATTCATCTCATTTGCTATACCAACTCATGCCCTTTTTTCTTCACCTTTCCTTGCTCCATCTATGAACCATTTTGATTTTTTCAAGCTCCCTGCCACATTGCATTCATATATAGAATGAATTATTTAGGAATTGTAAGGCATTAGGCATCAAGTTTTGCTTCCTAGTACAAAGCTTGTATATATGACGTTCAATTATACAAGATGTCCATCGATGAATTGTATTCCTAGGAAATAAACTAGTGAAGATTCTTTGGTACAGTCTGCCCTCTTATATTTAATATTCAATAAATTAATAATTTTATTAATTAATAAATTTTTGAAAAACAAACTTCATGTCTCATTAGATAATTAATAATTCTATTATTCAATAATTAATAAAATTTAAACAAAATTCTTTGTAATTATAAATTATTTAGAGAGAATATTTAGAAGTAAAATATTAGAGTACAGAATATATGATTCATTCTTGGTGTTTAGTGAAATTTTGTGCATGAAAATTTAAAAATATGAGATAATGTTTAAATTATGCTAAAGGTGAAGGAATATAATAATAATATTTTCAAACATTATTCATAATATCATGAGTTTGGAGTGATTAATTTGTTTTAAATAATCAGCAACCGCAAAAGAAAATAAGAAAATTAAAAAAATTCAAATGTATGTGCACATTTTATGTAGTCATATAGTGATTTTAAGTTTATATACGTAATTATTTAGAATACACTAGTCTTATATTAAGTTATAATTTTTGTTATTTATAAACTTAATAAATTAATAATTTTAATATTTAATTTTTTTTAATCCATTAAATATATTAATTATAAGAGGGTCTACTGCACTGTAATACAGGGGCTGAGGATGATATTTTGCTTTACTTAAAAATTTAGTGATATTCTAGTGAAATGTATCCAAGAACATAGCTCATAGCTACTTAATACAATCTTGCCAGTTACCCATCAAAACCAAGGGTGACTTTTCTCTGTTGAAAAAAAAAAACAAAAAAAAAAAAAAAAAAAAAAAAGATTAGGTGTAGAGCGTCTGATGTCTATCAATACAGTCCTGAGTTTAAACTTGATTCTATTAGAAAAAACTCGAGGTATGAAACTTGACACGAGTTTTCATTTTGTGCTCGATTCTATCATGGATAATAATCCAACTATGACTCTTATTGTAGATAATGGAATTTCCATTAGATCACGAAACTAAAGTAAATAGGATAAGAAAGTTGCAAGTTGTCTTCTACTATCTTGTCCACAAGTGAAGCTAGGCAGCCATGATAATATACATTAACAAGTTGGGTTTTGATAGTAACAATTTTGTCCTACAAGAAGCATCGCGTTTAGGATATATATATATATATATATATATATATATATATATAGAAACCCTTTTATACATTTGGATACTGGAAACCGATTCATAAAATCATTTTAGATTACCAATAAATTGAATACTTTTCAGAGTATTTATAATATGTAATAAGCATTATTTTATTCTTTGTATTATTATAATATTTGATCAGGCTTGATCAATATGTAAAAGGAATAGGCTGGATTTTCTCTTATTGGGTTGAGCCTAATACCTGCGAAGGAGAAGAAAAATGATCAAGGAGGAGCCAGACTTTTAGCCTGGCTAGAACCCTCCGACAATCAAATCAATCCTCTTTTCAGAGTATTTTAGTGATAGAAAAGGGGGGTGAGAGAGTGCAGAGTTCTAACTACCTGTGCTTAGGCTTTCCTTTCCCTTTTGTATGATTTCTAGGTTAGGTACATCTGACACCTTTCTTTTGAGAAAGGACGTCCTTTGTCATTCGACTATGCTGGTTGGTGAGAGTTGGTAGCAGGTGCATGTCCCATGTCCCATCCCTAGGGATGTCTGGTAAAGGGGGTGTCAGGGCATGGTGCAGATTGTCTAAGGACTGATCCTCCTGCTGGATGACTGGATATGTCATCACAGGGCTTCGGCCCTTACTTGCTCAGCAAGTCATCCGGGGGGCGAAGGAGAGGAGTGGCATCTAGTCCGAAGGCCTTTAGACTTAGGTCGTTCGAGGGTCCGGCCAATGGGCCTTTTTTCCTTTTATCATAGCCTCTGGAGGCCTCGTAATGGGCCTGGGCTACAGGAGGGTCCAAACCTCTCTTGAGAGTCACTTTCATCCCTCATCAGGGGCCCCCCTATTTCATTAAGGAGAGAGCGAAGGGTTGAACCTTAGTAAAACAGTTTCGTGTCCTTGTACCCTTATCTTCTGGGGTCTTTTGATCGAAGAGAACTGCTTCCACTTTGGATGGCGAAGGGGTCCTTTCATTTCCTTGTCTGTGGTGAGTAGCTCTTAGGAGAGGCTTTCGTTTGGCTAGGAGGCTTCGTCCGATCTAGGCATTCACTTCATCTTCCCGAAGGGTAGCCTTCGTCTAACTGAAGGGATTGGAGGTGCTAGGAATCGTCAGCATTCTAGACAGCCTTCGTAGGGTAGATGAAAGGTCACACAGTCATTGAATGCATGCACGACTGACAAGAGTAAGCATTGAATGCCAGAACGCGCATTGAATGCACGTCTCCTCGTTCTCCCCATTCTTTCACGTGTCGCAGCAGACGATTAAGTTTTCCATGGATTTTGAATTTTGAACGTCCACTTATTGCTGTGGCGGTTATCGAGGACGCTCTCAGTATATATATTCCTTTGCCTTCCCATATCCAGAACTTCCTGCTCATTTTCTCGAATCCCCTATTTTTTGTGGTTTTCCCACATCTATTCTTTAGTACTTGCTTCCATTTTCTTCTTTCGTTTCAATGGCACCCAGAAGAGAGAACATTCCCCGTAGGGACCAAATGAGCTCCTCCCACTACCAAAAGACACTGGAGGAGGAATGGGGGGAGATAGCCCCTATTGCAAAAACATCTGAGTTTTTGGCCTTCGGCCAGAATTTGGAAGGCAGCACCCAATTCATATTCCGCCGGGCCGAGGCTCACGAGAGGGTTTATTCCAGCGACCCCAAAGCTGCTTTGCCTAAAGACAACCAACATTACATTATTTTCTACCACCAGCTGGAAGCTGGTCTTCTTTTTCCCCCTACGAAGTTCAAAGTTGAATGCTTCAACTACTTCGGAGTGAATCCAATGATGCTGACCCTGAACTCCATAAGGGACATGCACGTCTTCAAGGTTCTGTGCTTTGCTCACGGCATTCGTCATTTCGCTCGCCTGTTTCAATGCTTTTACAAGATCCAGAGCGCACAGAGGTCACCGGGGGTTTATATGACTTCTGCTAGGCCTCGCCGGAGCCTTTTCTTTGGTAAAGAGAACAAGGTGAAGGACTAAAGGGGCAAGTTCGGGTTGATAGAGGTCACTGACGGCCTCGGCGATAAATCCCCTGGATTTGGTTTCCCCGGCCATTTCCTACGTCCCACCGAAGGCCTTACTGAGTGTCCTGAGAGGCTATCCGCTGAGGAGAAGTCGAACCTCAGGACTTTGGTCCATCAGGGTTATACTTATAACTCTGAAAATATGATGGCCTCCTTCTACGCGGAGGACGAGCATGGCCTTCCAACTCCTAAACTTTTGCTGAAAGATATAAGAGGTAATTTTGCTCCTCATTTGTTATAGGTTTAATTGATGGTGGAGTATTGATCTTGTTGTTGCTGTGTTTATTGTTTCGATTGCAGTGGAGGCCAGGGATCCTGGACATTACCAGGATATAATGAAGGAGACAGAAGGGGTTTCTCCAAGACCCTTCAGCGAAGATGTTGAGCTTCCCATTCTCGACCTCAAGACGGGGAAGTTCCGTTTGCGCTCCTCCTCAGTCCTCCAGTCTTCGTTGGCGAAGCCTGTAAGGATAAGCCGACGAAGCCTGTCTCCGCCGGATCCGGTTTGGCTGTTGGATCATAAGGGGCCCAGGTGAGTGTGGCCAGTGCAAAGTCCATTCGAATAATTCGAAGGGGACTTGTTAAGGCTTCTGATCGCTCTGTTCCTATTGTGCAGAGAGGTACTCCTCCGCTTCGAGCTACACCAATTGTTGCAAGGCCTGCTCCTCAGAGGGGTATCTCAATCTCTGGGCTTTCTGAGGCTTTCATTCCTCCGCCTTCACCTCCTCCAGCAGGTGATAAGGTGAAAGAAGCGTCCGCACCTCGTCCGCCCAAGCTAAAAGTGAAAGGGCCCCCCGTCCCCAATGTTCTTGACATCATTGCTCACTCTTCTCGGGGGGCAGAGTAACTGGCGGACTTGGAGAAGGTTCTGACAGACGTTCCTCATGCAGAATTTGAGGCCCGTCTGAAGAACCTGGTGGATGACTTGAGTGCCCCTGGGGCTAAAGCCGGGGCAGGTAACTTTTCTTCTCCCCCATCGCCTTCATCATATAAAGACCCTCGTGTTATCCGAGGGACATATCTGAGATGGTCGAAGGAGGTCGTTCCTGGGAGATCTCCTAGTGCCGAGGAGGTCGAAGCCTGGGAGATGTATATTGAGGAGCAATGGATTTCATATCCTGACTTTGCGACCCTCAGGAGGCTCTATCCTTCCCCAGTTAATACTGCGGCCGAAGGGGAGGCCTTCGTTTTAAGAAACAGAGGCAACTTCTTGCCTTCTTATTATTATTTACTTCTTCTTGTGCCTTTATTTGCTAATTTGAATGTGTGAATGTTTTTGCTCTTGTACCTTGCAGTTTTTGTGGGCGAAGCGGATGCTCCTGTTCAGGAGCTTTTCTTGGAGGCTTCTTTGGCACCTGTCATGGGTCCCTCCGGAGCCAGCGAACCATTTCCTTTAGCTGCTGTTCCGCTGGCGGCTAATCAGGGGGCTGCTGTTGCTGCAACCGACGAAGCATTTCCTTCAGCTGCTGCTTCGTCTAGGGTCATGCCAGGGGCCATTGTTACGGTTGAAGGTGTCTCTTCTCTTCGTCCCCCTAAGAAGAAATTGACAGTGGGGGAGTTTCTTCGCCGCAAGAGGCCACTGGCGGTAACTTTAACCACTCTCGTTCTGAATGCCCATTCTGCTTCAGAGACCCCCTCACCTAGGGCGGATGTAGGAGTGTCAGCCCCTCCACAGGAGACAACAAAGGAGGCTTCTCCGCCAAGTAAGAGGCCGCGAGTCGGAGAGCCAGCGGAGATTGTAGTAGTGGATTCACCTCCGCTCGGAGAAGTCGAGGCATCTGCTGGTCCTCCTTCTTCCATTGCTCCCACCACTGTAGTCTTGGCCCCCGTGCCTTTTCTACGTTCGGCCCCTAGGCCTCTTTTTGGGTCTATAGAGGATACTCTTACCAGGCAAAAGACTCTGCTAGAGAAGGTAAATTCATTCCTCACTTGGGTTGTGACCGTTTACCACATTGTATAATTATTGTTGTTTGTTGCAGGCACTTCTGGATTCTAAAATTTTGAGGACTGATTTCGGTCTTCTGAGGGATCATTATGAAGACGCCCGGTAAGCGGCGGAGGACAAATTGGGATTGTGTTCCCGCTTGGAGGAAGAATCGGCCTCTGCAAAGGCGAAGGCTGAGGAGGCCATGGAACAATCCAGGGCCCATGAAGAGGCTCGTTCGAAGGCCGAAGGAGAGGTTAGCGCCTTAACTGCGGCAGTGGCAGCTAAGGACAAAGCCATTGCCGATCTCAGCGTGCAACTGGACAAGCTGAAAAATGCTAATGAAGAGCTTGCCCGAAAGGCCGAAGAGGTTCCTAGCCTTCGAGAACTCCTGAAGAAGACTCAATAGGAACTTCGAGTCTCAGAATTTGGATACACACAAGCCACTACTTGGGCTCAAGTTGCGCTTGAGAAAGCTAACAAGGCCGAAGAAGGTCGGCGAAGGGCTGTGAGGGACTTCATGCAGTCTAAGAGCTTTGATGACATCCTCACATACCACGCCTATAAGGTAGCAGCCGAGTATTATAACAATGCTCTCCGTGATGCAGCGGAGCATTTTTCTGACGTGCTGCAAGTGGTGTCTGAATTGGATGCTGCTGAAGAGCCTCCGGCGCCAGACCTTTCAGAGTTCCAAGATCTCGTTCCTGAGGGGGATGAAGGTCTGTTACGACCTGAAGACTTCCCAGCTTGGGATAAGGATAGACCCGCTTCGTCTCCTATTCCCGAAGTTTCTAGCGAAGACGAAGGACTTCCTACTGGGATGGATCTTGCACAAGCTGAACCTCTACTTGTCATTCGGCCGGATCCTTTGAATGACCAGCCTCTGCCATCTTCTACAACAGTGGTTCCTCCAAGCGATCCTCCGCCTTAGATATTTTCTACATTCTTTTGCATTTTATTCTTTTGTATTTCATTCTTTTGTATTTCATTCTTTTATATTTCATTCTTTTGTATTTCATTCTTTTGTATTCTATTCTTTTGTAAATAAATGTAATACATTTACTTTAATGAATAATACAGTTGTTATGTTTCTGCTTTGTATATGCTTTACTTGTATGGGGGTCGTCTTCACGCTGTAATCCAACAAGCATTTGTGCAATGCCTTAGCGAAGTTGTCATTCCAATAGGAGTTCGAGCACTTTCGCCTTCTTCTCCCATTAGATCTTCTTAACTTTATACCTAGATTTACTAGGACTTAGGCTCTCCCTTAGGAAAGTTTTTCCCACTCTTTGCGAGGCTTCGTGCCTAGATTTACTAGGGCTTGGGCTTTCCCTTAGGAAAGTTCTTCCCGCTCTTGGCGAGGCTTCGTGCCTAGATTTACTAGGGCTTAGGCTCTCCCTTAGGGGAAAGTTCTTCCCGCTCTTAGCGAGGCTTCATGCCTAGATTTACTAGGGCTTAGGCTCTCCCTTAGGAAAGTTCTTCCCGCTCTTGGCGAGGCTTCGTGCCTAGATTTACTAGGGCTTAGGCTCTCCCTTAGGAAAGTTCTTCCCGCTCTTGGCGAGGCTTCGTGCCTAGATTTACTAGGGCTTAGGCTCTCCCTTAGGAAAGTTCTTCCCGCTCTTGGCGAGGCTTCGTGCCTAGATTTACTAGGGCTTAGGCTCTCCCTTAGGAAAGTTCTTCCTGCTCTTGGCGAGGCTTCGTGCCTAGATTTACTAGGGCTTAGGCTTTCTCTTAGGAAAGTTCTTCCCGCTCTTGGCGAGGCTTCGTGCCTAGATTTACTAGGGCTTAGGCTCTCCCTCAGGAAAGTTCTTCCCGCTCTTGGCGAGGCTTCGTTAGTGCGAATGGAGACAATTTGAGGCAAACAACGTTTTTGTTATTATTATTGGTAATACATCTTGAGGTGTTGGATGTTCCATGTATGAGGAATTTTCACGCCCTCTAGGATTACAAGTTTGTAAGTGCTAGGACTTAGGACTCTTTTTACTTAGAAAGGTCCTTCCCATGTGGGTGCAAGCTTGCCTGTGCCTTCACGTTTGCCTGTAGCCTCTAAGAATCTCATTACTAGATCCCCTTCGCCAAACACTCTGTGCTTTACTTTCTTGTTGAAATGATTAGCAGCTCGTTGCTTGTAATTAGCCATTCGAATGCTGGCCGATTCTCTGAGTTCCTCTAGGAGATCCAGATCGATCCTTCTGGCTTGATCATTGTGTCCGTCTTCGCAATAATTGATCCTTCCACTGGGGAGGCCTATATCCACGGGAATTACCGCCTCTGTGTCATAGGTCAGGCTGAATGGAGTCTCTCCTGTGGGTTGCCTGGGAGTAGTTCTATATGCCCATAGGACATGGTGTAGTTCGTCTGCCCAGCTTCGACCATATCCTTCCAATCGCCGCTTCAGGCCTTGTAGAATAGTCCGATTTGTTACCTCCGTCTGGCCATTTGTTTAAGGATGGGCTATTGATGAGAAATGTTGTTTGATCTGAAGCCCTGAACAAAAGGACCTGACTTTAGCATTATCGAACTGTTTGCCATTGTCGCTAATGAGCTGATAGGGAATGCCGAATCTGCACACTATGTTCCGCCATAAGAAGTTGATCACTCTTTCTGCAGTGATGGTGGCTAAATGTTCGGCTTCTACCCATTTGGTAAAGTACTCCACTGCTACTAGGAGAAACTTTCTCTGACCTGATGCTGCAGGGAAGGGCCCGACTATGTCTACCCCCCACTTAGCGAAGGGCCATGCACTAGAAATGGGGACCTGCTCTGCTGCTGGGACATGTTTTCCACTGTCAAATTTTTGGCATGAGGGGCACTTTTTAACAAATGCCACAGCTTCGTCTTTCATCCTCGGCCAGTAGTATCCTTGCCTAATCGCCTCAGCTGCCAACGCTTTTTCGCCTATGTGCATTTCGCAGGATCCTTCGTGTATCTCCCGAAGGATGTATTTGGCTTCATTGGGCCTTACGCATCTCAGCTAGGGTAATGAGTAAGCTGTTTTGTATAAGATTCCGTTGTCCAAGGAGAAATAAGCACTTCTTCGCTTGACCTTTTTGGCTTCTTGGGCATCCTTAGGCAGTTCTCCCTTTCCAAATAAGACTTGATGGGGTCTATCTAGCACGGTTCTTCTTCGACCTCCATAACTTCATGTCCTTCGGTGATGCTGGAGGAGGCCAAGGTGCCCAAATAAATTTTCTGAGGAAGTTCGACTAGACGAGAGGCGGCCAATTTGCTGAGGCTATCTGCTCTGCAATTCCTTTCTCTGGGGATCTTTTGAAAGAGCAACCTGACTCCTCTGTCTTTCATTCTCTGAACTATCTCTTTCGTTTTTTGCAAATACCTAGCCATGGTCGGCTCCTTTGCTTCAAATTCTCCTTCTATCTGTCCGATCACCAATTGGGAATCACTATACACCGTGAGTTGCTCTATGCGAAGGCAATCAGCGAAGAGTAGTCCCTAGATCACTACTTCATATTCTGTCGTGTTATTGGTGGCTTCAAAATTCAATACCAAAGCATACTCTAGTGAAAATCCTTGAGCACTTCTAAGTATGATGCCCACACCATTTCCTTCTTTGCTGCTAGCACCATCTACAAAGAGTTCCCACTGAAGGTCCGGTAGCGTTATCGATGAGTGTCTTTCCCCAGGGGTTCGGTCTCCTCCCCCATCTTTGGTGCCAAAGGAGCATTCAGAAATAAAGTCCGCCACTGCTTGAGCTTTAATTGCTGACCTGACCCTGTATTGCAGACCGTGTTGACCTAACTCCACAAACCAACACAACATTCTTCCTGAAGTCTCCCGTTTATGAAGTACCTTTTGTAAGGGCTGATCTGTTACAACCACTCCTTGGTGTGATTGTAAGTATATTTTATACTTTCGGCAGGAGAGCACTAAAGCATAGGCCAGCTTTTCTAATGGGGAGTAATTCAACTCCGCCCCCTGTAGGACTTTGCTGAAGTAATAAATGGGCTTCTGGACCCTTCCTTCCTCCCTTATCAGCACCGAACTGATTGCTTGGTCTGAAGCGGACAAGTAGATTAATACCTCTTCACCCGGCAAAGGCCTGCTCAGAATGTGCTCCGAGCTTAGGAAGGCTTTTAGCTCTTAGAATGCCATTTGGCACTCCTTCGTCCATTCGAAAGTTTTCGATTTTCTCAACTTCTTAAAGAAAGGGAGATACCTCTCAGCAGATTTAGACATGAACCTATTCAATGCGGCGATTCGCCCCGTCAGCCTCTGAACATCCTTCACGCTCTTCGGAGGTTCCATGTCTAAGATGGCCTTCACCTTGTCAGGATTGGGCTCGATTCCCCTCTCGCTCACCATGCAGCCTAAGAACTTGCCTCCTTGGATGAAAAATGCACACTTCTCCGGATTAAGCTTCATCCCATATTCTTCCATTACTGCCAACACTTCGGCCAAGTCACGGACATGGTCTTCGAAGCTTCTGCTTTTCACGATCATGTCGTCCACATATGCTTCCAAGTTTCTGCCTAGTTGATCTTTGAACATTCTGTTGACTAAGCGTTGATACGTGGCTCTAGCATTTTTCAAGCCGAAGGGCATCGACACATAACAATATGTACCCTTCTCTGTTATGAATGAGGTTTTTTCCTCATCCTCCGGGTGCATTCTGATCTGATGATATCCTTGCTTAGCGTCTAAGGACGACAAAAATCCATACCCAGCCGTTGAATCTACCAGTTTATCAATCATGGACAATGGAAAAGAGTCTTTCGGGCAAGCTTTGTTCAAATCTGTGAAGTCTACGCACATCCGAAAAGTCCCATTTGCCTTAGCCATTCCGGATATTGCACTTCCCTGATAAATTTTGCCTCCAGGAGCTTGTCTATTTCCTGATCAATGATCGCTTGCCGCTCCGAGCCGAAACATCTCTTTTTCTGCTTGACTGCTCTGCAGGTGGGATCTACATTCAATTGGTGCATTATCACTTCGGGTTTTACCCCTCCCATTTCTGCCAAAGACCAGGCAAAACTGTGGATGTGCTCCTTTAGGAATTGGTGAGCGAACGACTTCTGCTCACTTTCTAACGAAGAATTGACCATCAGGAACTCTTCGGGCTCTCTTCCAACCATCACCCTTTCCAGCTTATCTACAGGCTCGATTTTTTTCTCGGGAGCAATAATTTCAACTGCAGCTACCTCCTCCGCAGCGACTTCGCCCTTTCTCATCTTTTTATTTCTCTTCCTTTTTGCCCCTTCGTCCTAACTGCCATAGACGTGAAACACTTCACCATTGGGCTTTGGGATCGTCATTCTTAAGTGTCTGATATTTGTCTAAGCGTCCAGGTCATATAGCAGTGGCCTGCCCATCAAGACGTTATATGCCAAATGTGTCCTGACGATAACAAATGTGGCCATAGTAGTTACACTTTCGAGGGTGGTGCCAACTATGAAGGGTAGTTTTGCCACTCCAATTGATGGGACCTCCGTTCCATCCAAAGTGCGAACTGGATTTCCCACTTCTTCTAGATCTTCCTCCTTGAGACCCATCTTTAAATATGCTTCATTCGTCAGTAGGTTGACCGAACTTCCTTCGTCTACCAGGATTCTTTTGACTACATAATTGGCTACAATCACTTGGATCACTAATGGATCAGCGTGAGGGGTGCGAAGGGTACTTCCGTCTGGCCTCTCTAGTCGATTTCCCCCTCTTTCGCAGTAAACATATTCGAGCCTTTCGCTCAGCCTACCTAAGGCCTTCGTACGATTTTTGCTTTCGTGAGCTTCGCCTGGCGCTCCTGTAATACAATGAATGGTCCCTGCTAACCATCATTTACTCTTCCCAGGTGTCTTTCTTTATCTTCGCTAGGGCCAGCTCTGCCTGATTCTTCTCTTCTTACGAATTTCCTCAAGTAGCCCTGTTTGATCAACCTTTCAATCTCCTCCATCAACTGCCTACAATCATTGGTATTGTGACCATAAGTATCATGAAAGATGCAGTATTTATTCTGATCTCTTTTCTCTGGAGGAGCAACCATTGGTTTGGGGCGAGCCCATATATTTTGATCTTTGAAAGTTGTGAAGACTTCGGCTGGACTGGCATTGAGGGGGGTAAATTTGCTGGGGTCGAAACTAGATCGTGATTGAGTATTTCTTCCTGTCCTTCGTCCGCCGGTCGGCCTCTCGTCTCGCTTTTCTTCCACCTTCTTCTCTCGCTTTGCCTTCGGCTCTTCTCTAGGAATGATCTCCATTCCTCTCCGCTTTGCCATCTGGTTAAAGGCTAGAGCATCATCTTGCCGTACATACTTTTGGGCCAATGCCATTGCATCCTCCAGGGTACGGGGAGCATGATGGCAAAAGGCTTTGAGAAAATCCATGTGAGAGGTTCCATTCTGCAGCACTTCCACTGCTCGAGCTTGGTCCAAGTGCGTGACTTTCAACGCTTCTCGATTGAATCGAGCCATGTAATCCCTTAAGGAGTCATTTTCCCTTTGCACCACCGTTTCCAAATACTGAGTCTTTCGCTCCACCAGGATGCTAGAAGCAAATCGGTGCATAAAGGATCTGGCCAACTCCATGAAAGAGCAGATACTCCCCTCTTCTAAGCTATCAAACCATCTCATTGCAGCTCCTTCCAAGGATCCCCTGAACGCTCTGCATAGAGCCTCATCGTCCGCCGTTTGCAATTCTACTGCATGCTTGTAATCCATGACGTGGACCCTGGGATCGGTTTCCCCATTGTACTTTTTCAACACCCGCGGTTTAAACTTGCTGGGCATAACGTATTCCCTGATGGATCTGGTAAAAGGAGACTTCAGGGTGAGCTTTAGGGTGGTATCCATGGTTTTCCTGTCATAACCTTGATTCATCTCTTCTAAAAACTTATTCACAGCATCTCTCACCTCCTCTTCCTTCTTTCTGCAGCTGTTGCCACTAACAGGTGACCTTCTGCTTCGGACCCGCGAGGGGTGACTAGCAACAGAATATTCCCCTCTATCCTGTTCTCTTCCTCTCAGGCTTTCTCTTTTCCCGTATTTTGGTTCTTTGTACTCACACTTCCCTTTATTCCTTCTCTCGCCCCATTCCGTATTATTTGCATGAAAATTTTTTCCATGCAAGAACTTACGTTCACTGTCTGGGAGCGAAGCTTGCGTACTCCCTTCTTCTTCGGTCGAACTCTCCTCTCCTCCACGATGCTCTTCCATCCTTCCCTCCACATTTCCACCCAAGTGGACCAGTTGTTCTTCGTTAACCCCTAGGGCTCCTTGGGATTGCTTCTCATAATCCAGAGTTCTAGCAACATTCCTTCTCGGGGTAGCTTCTGGAACAGCGACGAGGGTCTGTGTCGGTGGAGTCTGTTGCTGGGAGCTCCTTACAAAAGCAGCTATAGTATTAATAAACTGCAATGCAGGAGCTAGGTCTGGATTTGGAAGGCTCAGAGGGGTTTGGCTAGATCCAACTGTGTTTTGTTGAGAGATAAGGAGCTGGAGCGACGTGTTTAGGTCAATGGGAGTTGCTAGGGGAGGATCAGTAAGTGTTGGAAGGGAGTGTCTAGGATTTGAGGGAGTTGAGGATTCGGGATCATCGGGGTTCGTCATAATGGTGATTTTCCTTCACAGGCAAATGGAAGTGGAATGCAACGTCGGGAGAAAGATCAGCTCGCGATTCCCACAGACGACGCCAATTTGATCAGGCTTGATCAATATGTAAAAGGAATGGGCTGGATCTTCTCTTCTTGAGCCTGAGCCTAATACCTGCGAAGGAGAAGAAAAATGATCAAGGAGGAGCCAGGCTTTTAGCCTGGCTAGAACCCTCCGATGATCAAGTCAATCCTTCTTCAGAGTATTTTAGTGATAGAAAGGGGGGTGAGAGAGTGCAGAGTTCTAACTACCTGTGCTTAGCCTTTCCTTTCCCTTTTGTATGATTTCTGGGTTAGGTACGTCTGACACCTTTCTTTTGAGAAAGGACATCCTCTGTCATTCGACCATGCTGGTTGGTGAGAGTTGGTAGTAGGCGCATGTCCCCTGTCCCATCCCTAGGGATGTCTGGTAAAGGGTTGTCAAGGTATGGTGCAGATTGTCTAAGGACTGATCCTCCTGCTGGATGACTGGATATGTCATCACAGGGCTTCAGCCCTTACTTGCTCAGCAAGTCATCCGCGGAGCGAAGGAGATGAGTGGCATCTAGTCCGAAGACCTTTGGACTTAGGTCGTTCGAGGGTTCGGCCAATGGGCCTTTTTTCCTTTTATCATAGTCTCTGTAGGCCTCATAATGGGCCTGGACTACAGGAGGGTCCAAACCTCTCTTGAGAGTCATTTTCATTCCTCATCTATATTCATTTATAACATATAATATATGTTATTTATATATATCAACACATATTTAATATAAATAATAAATATATATTAATATTTAAAATTTAATTTCAATTGAATCTTTAAATCATAACTTTCTGCTTTTATTTATTATAAGATAGGGTCATATTCTTCTTTTTTTTTTTTTTTTTTTTTTTTTGTCAGAATTGGATTAGATTTGAAAAAATAAATTTTAACGGTTGAATTTTCAACACCTAAGCCGATAATGAAAATAAGAGGATGGCTTTACTAATTACACACGTGTCAATGGATTGTTTATCAAATCCGTGGAAAATTTGTTTCTTTGATTGGGGTCAATTGCTGTCATGACTGACCACTTCCCTCCCATCTCCAAACTACAGATTTTTCCCTTTGTTATGTCACTTTCCTCTAGACCTTATATTATATTATATTATCATTATCATTATTGTTATTGTTATTTATTACACTACAAATTAAGCAAGGTTGGTATCTTTTATATATTAGTCACATTACAATTAAGAAGTTGACTTTAGACCTCAGAATCTATAAAATATCATCCCCATAATAGAAGGTTTAGCTGCCTAATATTAATGCCAACTGTGTGGTATCCAACTATAGAATATTCTTCACATTTATCACATACCATTATTGATCTGATGCCAACCTTCCTAGTTCCCACTAAGAAATTAGAGATATAAACGTGCTAATCTGTTCTAAATTTTAACTTCTTTAGATTAGGTTTATATATATATATTTTTTTTAAACTCGATTTTTAGATTGAATTTAAAAATTATATTCAAATTGACTTACTTAAAATTTGAGCTCGAACTCGATTCATTAATAAATTATAATCGAGTTAAACTCGAGCTCGACTCATTATAAAATTTATTTATAACTTATCAAAATATTCATCTTCTTAAATATTTATTTATAATAAAATAATATAATAAAAATACTTAAAACTAATATAAAAGTAAAAATATCAAATTAGTAAAAAAAAAATGTACTTGTAAAATTGAGTATTATATGTATTACAAAGATATTAATTAATAAAAAAATTTTGTATGATATAAAAATATTAAGTTATATTAATCAGGAATATATATATATTTTAGTCAATTTGAATTAGTAAAAAATTTGTATAAATGTTAAAATATATTTTTTGAAGTGCAAAAAATATTAAGTTAATAATAATAATAATAATAAAGCTGTTTCTGAGCCTATTTATAAATTTTTTTGCGAGTTTGTTTACAAACTTATAATCGAACTATTCACGAGTCTAATTGAATCGAATTTCACTTTACTCAAACTCGATTTATTTAATTACTAAACTTTAAAATAAGGTTTAAATTTAACTCATTTTTAAAATGATCTAAACGTAAATAAAATTTTTATCGAGCCGAACATCAAACTGCTCGTGAACAGCTCGACTCATTTGCACCCCTACAAGAAATTCACTCATTTCCTATGATGGTGGAATTAGTATATTATTCTTTTTCTTTTATATATATATATATATATATATGATTAAAAACTTTTAAAAGAGAAAAAGTGTGTTTATATCATGAGATAAATTCTTCATTATTAAATTATTAATGTTATTAATTAAATCAATTAATATGATGTTTATTTTTTAATTAATTAGCCACTGTATATTTCAACGCTAATGAGCAGAAATGAATCAAATAGAAAATAAATATATTATTGAATGTTGTTTTGTTTTTCTTTTCTTTTCCAGAAGAGAAAGTGGACTGTTATTCTACAGGGTGCATGAATCTTGAATTTGACTTTTCATCTTTGTTTTTTAGACTTGTTCTCATCCAATGCTAATGGTAAAGCTAAAGACTGCTTGGACAAAACACAACCATCTCGTCATCTGCTTTTTTGAATAATTTTGTCATGAATTGTGTGAAAAAGTGAAATTAATTACAAGTGATTTTTTTATGCACAGAGAATTATATTTAAAAAAATAAAATATTAAAATTTAAATATAATTTTTTATCATAAAATAAATACTTAATCATTAAATTATTAGTCCAATAAAATATACATGTGAATATATATATATATATATATATATATATATATATATATTAATGAATGTCTTAAAAATATTAGTTAAGAGGAATTATTTTAGATAAAATTTTATTTTTTGAGAATAATTATATAATTATTTTAAACAAATAATTTAATTTAAAAATGAATTAAATGTGAAAAAGTTAAAATTTAAATTTGTACTCCATCCGTTTCAAAATATTTATTATTTTAGAGATTTTTTTTGTTTTCATTTATTTATCATTTTAAAATTTTAAAAATATATTTATTATTTTTTTTAATTTTATCCTCCATTTATTTTCTCATTAAATATTTGCATTAATTATTTTTCTTTCTTTACGTCAAAATTAATAAATGGTATTTTAATCTTTTTACTTTAAAATTATGACAATTTAATAACTTTATTATTACATATGTGCCGAAACTTTAATAGATAAATATTTTAGAATGGAGATAATATTTAATTACAATCACTATTATTACAAGGAATATATTAAAATCCTTACTTTTCACTTATATAATTTAGAGTAGTGCTACTTCCACTACCAACTATTGCACATTTGCACACGGTAGATTAGTTCTTGTGATGTTAACTGGCTTTTAGTTGATAGAATTATACTATAATGTTTGGGAATTTCAAGCAAGAGAAATAATAATTTAATTTAAAGATGAGATTCATAGCATGACTTGATAGAAAGATTAAGATTCAGTCAGCAGCCAACTTCAATCTTCTTCTTGTACAAGAATCATGCACAATGCAAGAAAACGGAAAGTAAAAAGAGAAGTGCCAAGCATCTTTTTATTTATTTATTATTTTTATGATGACATATAAGGTAAATTTATAAATAATATATATTTGTAAGTTAAATTTGTGAATAATATATATTTATAAAATTTAATATAGTTTATCTGTTATCATGAGAATAAAAAAAATAATAAGAGAATGTAAAAAAAAAAGGGGTATTTAGTACTTTTCAATGTAAAAATATAGACAAATAGATAAAATCACCTCTTATGAAGAAATAAGAAAAAGATAAAAGAAATAGGGACATCTTCGTGAAAATGAATTAGTTGGTACTAGGGATAAACTTTTTTGCGGTACATTTATTGTTCTAAATTATTATTTTTTAATATATGCTTTGATAATTTTGTTATTATTAATACACGACTCCTCTTTTTTTTTAGGTATGAAACCCGCCTTCTAGTTTCTTATTAGAATAACTCATTTTCGCCTTAGTATGTAGTTAACTATTGGGTTCGAAAATGGATAAAGTGAGCTATCTTAATGAAAAATTAGAAGGCGGACTTCGTACCTAAGAAAAGAAAGATTGAAGTCTCCATAGGAAATGAGTTCTATGGACACTATGGGCAAACGACATGTTCATAATGCGCTCCTATCCTAGCGTAAATGTTACGTATATACGATTTCTTCAATTAACTTACAGGTCTATCATATTCAGATAAATCCCTTTATTAGTATTAATTGTTGGCTTGTATATACTTGTAGTAACGTGACTTCTAATTTGACATGCTCACTAAATAATAAATACATAAAATTATAATAATTTTTTTAATTAAATTAAAATAAATATATATAAAATAATGATTATGTTATCCCTTATTTATTCTAATTGAATTATTTTTTTATTTAAATTAAATATAATTAATTTTATACTAAATAATAATTATTTCATTTTTCTTATTAAATTAAATATAATTATATTAAGGATGTGTATGATCACTGATCACGGTCCTTGAAAGTACAATGCTGCAATGCATCTACAGGACTATAACAAGAAGAGCGATATTAAAATATCTTTTCATAACACCCTTATTATTATATATTTATAATCTATTTTTCCAATGTTTAATTAACAAATCAAAATTCCAAATATCTATTTTATAATATAAAAAATAAAAATTAAATTTAAATAATACCTCTCATTAAAAATAAAATAATTAATATACCAAGGGGACAAAAGTTTTTTTTTTTTTTTAGTCACTGCAGCCAACATTGAATATTTCAAAAATTAAATTGTAGCAGCTGATAAATATGATAATTGTGATTACTTAAATTAATTTATTTTAAAAAAATCACTCACATGATTGAAATATATATAAATATTATTTGTTAATGAATGTAACTAATCAACTGATTACTCAAGAAAGTTGATAGAATATTATTTTATTCCTTTAAAAAAAAAAGCATTATTTTATTTAGTTATAAATATTTCAACACAATATGTCATGCAATAAACAATTTAAATACTAAGAAAAAAAAAAGCATTCTTTTGCAGTGTGGTGTCCTTTTGCAAGATTTGCTTGTCCTAGCACATGCTTAATTAATTATATTCTTCTTTCTTTTTTGGGTTTTAATTTCGGTTGTAAATAATAAAAAATAAATAAAAGAAGAGAAGTAATTGCTTATTTTAAGAGAAGTTTCTTAGAAGGTAAGAGTTATAAATAAGTCCTTCTACTTGACTGCCAAAGATAAACAATGTTTCAAAACTTACCGTTTCATGCATGCAAAATCTTATAGCTTGTATAATTGCTGCTTGAAACACACTCGCCGCCAAAATCACGTGAGAGATGACGATGAAATTAAATAATTAAAAATTAAATAAAAAATTAAATTTTTTTAAAAACAGTTTGTCACTTTGCGGGTTTGCTGTGAGAATCTAAAAATAGTACTATATTTCTCTCCCCTCTGCTTCTTTGAAATCTTCCATATTTCTTTGAAATCTTTTGTAACCCGAACACCATAGAGGCAAAATTCTCATTCGTAAATTGTTACATAATCTTGCATCTGAATTGGATTTCATCGCCATTCAGAGAAGTGAGGAGGAAATTACATGTTCGTGGGTTTTCAATGAAATTTGAAGCAAGGAGAATTCTTTAGATTTTTTGAAACAGTATATTTTTGTGTTTTATTGATTGAAAGTATTTCATTGGCTTGTTGCTAATAATGGATGTGAGGCTTAATATATATTGTGGTTGGCGTCTTGGACGTGGACCTAGTATTAGATACATTGGGGTGAATTTTAAAAGCCATCATGCATGGGATTGAGTTTCTATTGATTATGAATATATTAAGGATTGGGTTAGGGAGCTTGGGTACAGACAATTATGCTAAAGGTATATTGGCAAGCTATGTCACTAAATGAACTTGATGATGGGTTGATATTAATTTTTGATGAGGATGGAGTTCCGAATATGGTTAGGTATAATGGACATGGAAGTATAATCAATATGTATTGTGATAAGAGAAAACTAGTCCACGGTGTGATAATGCCATGTTCAGAAGTGAATCATATATTGATATATTAACTTATTTATTTGATGATAGTAGAGAAATAGAGCATGAAAATGGTAGATTGATTTAAATGAAAATGTGGAAGGTTAGGTTTTGAAAATGGTAGATTGATTTAAATAACTTATTTATTGCAATGCATTTCAAGGATGTAGTCTATGTGAAGCCTCCTATGATAGGTTACGTTTTGAAAGACAATTAAAGTAATGAGGGAGTTGAAATTTGATATTGCTTTGAAGATGTATAAGAGGGCTAAGGGGAAAATTATGGAGAAATTGGAAGAATATGGAAGCTTGCATGACTATGTGGTTGAAGTTTTAAGCACAAATCCAAGTTCAACTTGCCTTGTTCAATTTGAGGAAACTAGTTCTATTGCATTCGGTAGGTTTTATGTTTGCTTCCATGCTCTAAAATAAGGATGAAAGCCTGGTTATAAGGTTATTACAGGGATGGATTAATGTTTTATTAAGTTAACATGTAAAGATCAATTGCTTTCACCTATAGAAAGGAATAGGAACAATTAAATATTCTTCATAGCTTAGTCAATGGTCAAAACAAGAACTAAGAAATGATGGCAATGGTTCTTAAGCTTCTGAAGGAGGACTTATGCCTTAGTATTTCCAAAATAAATGTTGTCCTAAATTAGACAAAAAAAACCCACAATTGCCGCAATAACCACTAATAATAAACATTTGGCAGCTTTCAATCATTTCACTGTCCTCCCCAATTTTGCTTTCTTCTTTCTTCTAGTAGCTATTGATCTTTTCACTTTCCAATCTCCACTTCTAGAGAAGAAATATCCTTATTAACGTGCTTGCATTGCTCCTAGTTAAATTAGTGTTTTCCATTATAGTCTTCAATTACTCCCTCAGCTCCTTAATTACTATGTTGCCCTTACACCAAATTTTTCATCATGCTACTTAAAAAAAAATCACATTGTCCCATCTACATACTCAATTCACATTACATGCAAAATTACATATTTCATCATCAATTGCATTTACCTAGTAAGTTGGACAGGAAAAAAATCTTCTCCCAAGATTTCTTTGACTCCAAGATACCTAACTGTTAATTAAGAGAATATTTCTGGAAGAATTATAACAGAACATTTATTAATACTTTGTTTTGTTTATTTACAGAGATATTTATAACCATTTATACATGATTAATGGCATAATATGGCATGATTTGTGGGTTATATATGTGAGGTAGAGCTGGAAGTTTGACATTTATATAGATAGCCTACAGATAACCTATACCTAATATTGACTTTCAAAAATTGACATTAACACCCCCCCCCCCCCCCCTCAAACTCAAGGTGGTACAGTGGATGCCAGCTTGAGTTTGTTTAGAAGATCCTGAAACCGAGTTAGAAGATGTGTTTTAGTGAAAATATATGCCGTTTGATGAGCTGATGGGACTGATTGTAAGATAAGGGTGCCTTGAAGAACATGATGACGGATAAAATGACAATCAATCTCAATGTGCTTTATTCATTCATGAAATACGTCATTGTGAGAGATCTGGATTGCACTTCGATTGTCACAATGAAGGATAGTGGCAGAGTGATGGTTGATACCCATATCAGAGAGTAACCGTTTCAACCAAATTAATTCTGATGTAATGTCAGCAAGAGCATGATATTCATATTCGGTGCTTGAGCGAGCAACGACAGTTTGTTTCTTGCTTTTCCAAGAAATAAGAGAATCTCTCAAAAAGAAATAATAACTAGTGGTTGACAGACGATCAGTTGGATCACCAGCCCAATCAGCATCCGAATAGCTAGATAATACCAACGGAGTATTGGCATTGAAATGTAATCCATGACAAATAGTTCCTTTGATATAACAAAGGATCCGAATGACGGCAGCAAAATGAGACGATCGAGGAGCAGTCATGAATTGGCTAACTAGATGAACAGCATATAATATATTTGATCTAGTAACAGTGAGATAAATAAGACTTCCAACTAGTTAACGGTACAAAGTAGGATCATCAAGAGGAGTGCCATCTAGAGAAGTAAGTTTACAATTGAATTTCAAAGGAGTTGAAACAGTTTTGCTGTCATTAAGACCTACTATGGAAAGTAGATCAGATGCATACTTTGCTTGAGACAAATAGTAGCCTTGAGAATTATGAGAAACCTTAAGACCCAAGAAATAGCTGAGAGTGCCAAGATCCTTCATTTCAAAATGCTGGCTGAGATAAGTTTGGACTTCAAAAATACCAGATCTGTCACTACCTGTAATGATCATATCATCAACATAAAGCAACAGCAGTATAATTCCATGATTTGTGTGGCAAACAAATAATGTTGAATCATAATTGCTGGAGACAAAACCAAATTGAGTAAGAGTTGAGTTAAATTTGGCAAACCATTCTCGAGGAGCTTGCTTAAGTCCATACAGAGCTTTGCGAAGCCTACAGACTTTATGAGAAGAGTGATATCCAGGAGGAGGTTTCATGTAAACTTCTTCAGATAAGTCATCATTTAGAAAAGCATTTTTAACATCCATCTAGAAAAGTTTTCATTTACGGATTGCAGTAATGGCTAATAGACTACGAACAGATGTCAACCGGGCAACTGGAGCAAAAGTTTCTTCATAGTGGATGCCATATTCTTGAGTGTATCCCTTGGCTACTAAACGGGTTTTGTAACATTCTATAGACCCATCAGAGCGAGTTTTGATTTTGTAGATCCATTTACAACCAATTGGGATTTTGTTTGGAGGAAAATCAACTAGGTCCCAAGTGTGAGTTTTCTCTAATGCTTGAATTTCCTTAGTCATAGCTTGCTGCCAAAGAGGATCAGTACTAGCCTCACGATAAGAGTGAGGCTTGTGGAGATTTGTAATGGCAGAGTAACAATGAAAATCTTGAAGGTAACTAGGAGTTTCTCATACCCGGGTTGAACAACGAAGATTGGTGTTAGGAGCAGGTGAAGATTCTGAGTCATAGGCAGGCATAGAATCAACAGTTGGAGCTTGCTCAGGCAGATCAGATGGGGAGGTATTAGGCTTAATTGTAGCAAAATCACTTGTAACAGAGGTAGGAAATAACTCGACAGAAAGGTCTGTAAAAAATAATGAGTCAGTAGTAACTGAAGTATGAAACTTAGAGAGAGAAGAGAACATGGTATTTTCCCAAAAGGTGACATGTCTAGAAATGCAAAGATGATTAGAAATAGGATCCCAACATCAGTAACCTTTGTGTTCGATCCCATAACCTAAAAAACAACACAGACGAGCATGAGGTTCTAATTTGGTATGTTCATGAGGTTGTAAAAGAACAAAACATGCACAACCAAAGGTCTTAAGGATTTTATAGTTTGGAATTTTGCCATACAATTTTTCAAAAGGAGATAGATTTTGGAGTACTAAGGTAGGTACCGAATTAATATTATATAAGGAAGTGAGTGCTGCTTCTCCCCAAAATTTTTCTGGATAGGAACTAGAGAGGAGAAAAGCACGAACAGAGTCTAAAATGTGACGATGTTTTCATTCGACTCGGCCATTTTGTTACGAAGTGTGAGGATAGAGACGTTGAATGATTGTGCCTTATTGTTGAAGATAATAAAGC
Source organism: Reutealis trisperma (assembly GCA_947687605.1). Lineage (NCBI taxonomy): Eukaryota > Viridiplantae > Streptophyta > Magnoliopsida > Malpighiales > Euphorbiaceae > Reutealis > Reutealis trisperma. The sequence continues at coordinate 471,752 of CANTUT010000138.1, read as the reverse complement.
AAAGATAATTCCTGATATTCCATGGCATTATCTGTGCGAAGAATTTTAATTGTTGAGGAAAATTGAGTTTTAATCATATTGGCAAATGTAACATAAATACATGGTAACTCTGAATGATTTTTCAAGAAATATATCCAAGTAAAATGAGAATAATCATCAATAAATAATACAAAATAACGAAAGCCATTTACTGAAGAAACAGAAGAAGGTCCCCAAATGTCAAAATGAATTAAGTCAAATGGACTGGCAGAAATTGAATTATTATAATTAAAAGATAATGTAGGTTGTTTGGCAAGTTGACACTCTAAACATTGAAATGACTCAAATTTTATAGAACCCAACAATCCACGAGAAATTAAAGACTGAATTTTATTGGCAGAAGCATGACCAAGGCAAAGATGCCATTGAATAATAGGAGCAGTGGTAGTAGTAGTGGCAAAAACAAATTGTTGAGGAAGATGAAGAAATATGAGCTCAAATAATCGCCCCACCCTGCAATCCGCCCCAAGAATCTGCCTCGTCTGCGGATCCTGTAGCTGACAACCAGAATGAGAAAAATTTACATTTAGTCCTTTTTCACATAATTGACTAACCGAGATAAGATTTAGTGACAAGTTTGGAATATAGTGAGTATCTGAAAGGCTAAGATTAGAGGTAGAGGCATGACCAGTATGAGTAATGTGCATTTTAGTTCCATTTGCTGTTTGTATTGGGCGTAAGAAAGAAGCAGGTGTAGTAGAGGACAAGATATTAATATCAGTGGTCATATGGTTACAACAGGCAGAGTCAAAAAGCCAATTTGAATTACCTGGAGTGACAGACATGGCGGTAGAGGAGTTGGAAGAGACAACCTGTTTGAGTAAGGCCTCAAGATCACTCATGGTGATGGCAGTAGAGGTTTATGTGGTAGCAGCACTGACTGAGGTCGAGCTAGTTTTGGAGAAAGTCTTGGTTTTAGAATATCCACCCTTTGGTTGTGGTGGGCGAGTTGGACAATGCTCAAGAATGTGATCATGATCATGACAGTATCTGCATTCTACAACAGGGCAATTAGCAAAATTATGATCAAGTTTATTACAATTATTACATAGTTGATTGCTATATCTCATATTTGAAGATCGTGTAGTTGCAAAAGCTAATTCAGAATTTGATTGCCTGCCAAGACCAAGTCGTGTTTCCTCAAAGATAAGTTCTTGTATAGCCGTGTTCAAAGTTGGGAGAGGATGTCGATATAGCAGAGAGGCACGCACAGGTTCATATTCTGGTCGAAAAGCCATAAGAACTTGGATTAGGTGAAGATGATCTTCACTAATCTTTGTCTGAGATAACTGATTTCATATTGGCTGAAGTTGTGCTAGAAAATCATTGAGAGATTGGTCAGATTCTTGTTTGAGATTGTGCAAAGTAGCCCATAGCTGAAAATAGTGTGCAAGACCAGTAGTTTGATACTGATTTGCCAAGAAATCCCATATTGCTTTTGCCATATCAAACTCAACAAATTGAATGTGAATGGATGGAACCAATGTGTTGCGGAACCAAGTTATGACTTGATGATTTTTGCTATCCCAATCTTTGAGGTGATCTTCGAATTTGGTATCTGGTTCGTTTTGCTCTTTTGTGGGTTTAGTGATATCTCCGGTAACTATACGCCAGAGCTTGCACTCAATCAAGAAACTTTTCATTCCTTAAACCCAAACGTTGTAGTTGGATCCAGTCAAAATTATTGTAATTGGTTTTGTAACGTCTGATTTATCCATTTTAAGGAATACAAAAGAAAATGGATGATAGAGCTGAAATTTGACAAAACAGAGGCGAAATTTGGATTCAGAAGGTCCAAAAATTTCAAGAATTGATCTAATTTTTCTAAGAACCGGTTCAAAAATGGTCGAACCGGTCGGTCAAAATTTTCTGGAATGGTTCAGTCAATAGGCGATTTTGAACAGTGAAGAATGCGGATCGGGTAAGGTAGAATGCAAATTCAGATCAGTCAGAGCATGGATCTGGGTCGGGTTGGACTTGGGCGGGTACTGACTTGGTCTAACACGTGTCACACACGTGGACTGATAATCGCTGACATGTATATGACGTGTTACCAGCTGGACTGACAAGTGGAGATGACGTGGCTTGACATATGGCAAACATGTAATCTGACAGTTGCTGATGTGTATGCTACATGGCAATGACGTGTCGATGACGTGGCACTAACGTGGTCGTCTTCAATCTCTGGCTGCACGTGGAGCGTGTGTAGCACGTGAAACACAGGTCACTGTCTTTGATCAGTGCGTGAGGGCGCGTGACTAACTTTCTAGAGCTCCGGTTGGTCTTGAAATTTTTCTGGTGACTAGTTCTTCCTTTTAGTGTGATCAAAATGAAATTTTTAAATGTGTATGGAATGATTTCAGTAGGGCAGCGGTTTGAAATGATGAACAAAATAAATGCAAAATAATTGAATCAGATATCACAGAATGACTCTGATACCATGTTAATTGAGAGAATATTTCTGGAAGAATTATAACAGAACATTTATTAATACTTTGTTTTGTTTATTTACAGAGGTATTTATAACCATTTATACACGATTAATGGCATAATTTATGGCATGATTTGTGGGTTATACATGTAAGGTAGAGCTAAAAGTTTGACATTTATATAGACAGTTTACAGACAACCTATACTTAACATTAACTTTCAAAGATTGACATTAACACTAACAAATTGCTTTATCCCCGCAGTCGCAATATATAATAGGTCCCTCATATATTAATGCTATGGGGTTGCCCATCTTCTTCGACCACTTGCAACTTTTGCTCATTTTCGATTGTGATTGCTACTTCCAGATGCCATTCATGAAGGATAGATAGTCACACAATTAAGGATTTGAAAATGGAAATTTTGACTTTTTAAATTAGGAGATAGGGATTTGGAAATTAAGGATTAGGGCCTTGAATTGGAAATGGGAATTTCATATTTGTTATAAATATAATGGAGAAGAATAAGAACAAAGAATATAGAGGAGAGAATAATTTTTCTAGTTATTTCATTCAATAGTATTAGGCTTTTTATATAGAGTACAAAAGAGAAAGAAATAGGAAGCTTTTCCAATAAGGAAAATACAAGAAATAGGAAGCTTTTCCAATAAGAAAAATACAATCAATACTAATATGGAAACTAGAATATTCATATATATATGAAAAGACATCAATCAAATCTTTATAATATATCATAACACTCCCCCTTGATGTCTTTTACAAAGAATATGCCTCGTTAAAACCTTACTAATGAAAAATCCTATGGGAAAAAAAATCTTAGTGAAAGAAAAAGAGTACATTATTCTTATAGGGATTTGCGACATAACACTGCCTCGTTAAAAACTTTGCCAGGAAAACCCAATGGGACAAAACCTAGGCTAAGGGAAAAAAGAGTATAGTGCACTAAAATCTCCCCCTCATAACAATATGATTTCTATCAAATGTCTTTTAGCCGACGCATGCTAATTTTGTTAACTAACTTTTCAAATGTGATTGTAAGGAGTGCTTTTATAAATAAATCTGCCAAGTTATCAAATCGTATACTTAATGATATTTAAGTAATATCCACATATAATAATTTATTTATAGTACTCTCTTAGGATATTACCTGCACTATGAATATACATTGTTAAAAACCTTGCTAGAAAACCCAGTGGGGAAAAACATAGCTAAGGAAAAGAGTATATTTTATGCGCTATTTTATCATTGCACAGATTGTCTCATTAAAACCTTTGTCCAAGAAAATTCTGTGGGATAAAAACTTGACTAAGGAAAAAGAGTACAATCATATACTAATTTGCTCCCCCGGATGATGACAGATTTTAACACGGCGTATACTAATTGATGAAACAATGCCGTTTAAATACCACATTAGGTAAAAACTTAGTATATAATTCTGTTAAATTGTCACTCAATCGAATTTGGTAGATATCTCTTCTGGAGCTTATGTATATATAATAATTTGGGTGAAGTTTATGTCTACTTTGTTACCCTTAATATAACCACCTTTAATTTATGCAATATAAATTGCATTATTCTCAAAATACAATGGGAGTATCTTTTAGTGAGGTACTTCAGGATCATAAAAACCTTTATAAAATTGCAATACCAACATAAGTGAATACATAGCCAGTCTAAAATCTACCATCATGGAGACTAAGCAAATAACTAATATTCGCATGTAGACGAATTTTAAATATGAATTGTAATATTAATAGTATATTGAAGATAACTTTTTACACCACTCTAATATCTCCTTGTAGGTGCAGAGCTATACTTAGCTAGGAATTTCTCTTGCAAATGCAATATCAGGCCTGATGCAATTTGTAAGATACAAAAGTGCCCTATAGCACTTATATATGGTACTTCAAGATCAAATAGCTCTTTATTATCTTTTTTTAGGTCTAAAAGAGTCTCTCTTTACTTCTAGTGAGCGGACCACTTATTGGTGTACTTGAGGGAGAAGATTTATCCATGCAAAAATTGCTTAAATATCTTTTCTACACAAGTATACTAGTGTATTAAGACTCTTAATAATCGGTCTATAAGGCGATACAAAATTTCATTTCCTTTAAATTTTTCATCTCAAGCTCACTTTTCAAATAGGTACATACTTATTTAAGTTCATTAAAAGTTACATTGATATTTAAATCAACTTATACTGCAATAATAACATATACCATTCTATGGTTTTTTATGAATACAAATGGACATAGTGTATTATTCACATATCTTTCTTTCAATAAGAATTTACTCAAACAATCATACCACATGTCCATATTGCTTTAATCCATACATAGATTTTTGTAATTTGATGAAATATATGTCACATATTTAATGTGTATTCATTTATGATATACTTAGTCCTTTTGGGACTCTCATTATTTTCATAAGGCGTACAATAAGCCTTTCATTAACTGCCATATTAATTAAGTATCGGAATATGATCATTTTCATAATAAGATAATTATTTTTCTCATAGTCAATGATAGAATGAGTCTAGCTCTACTTTAATTGCCTTATTCCATGATGATCAATTATGTTTATGCTAATATTCAGTTATACTTATAGATTATGGATCCATATTTTCTCTTGTAACAGTAAGAGCTACTGTTGAGGCAAATACTATTGGAAAAACTTCCTATTTCTTTCTCTTCTGTACTCTATATAAAGGGCCTAATACTATTGAATGGAATAACTAGAAAAACTATTTTCTCCTCTATATTTTTTGTTCTTGTTCTTCTCCATTATATTTATAACACGTTATCAACACAAATTTGCTCTACAATTTTTTTTCCTCATCTCGAATGACATATGAAGTATATATGTTTTCAAAAAGACATATGTCTATGACTTAATACGCATATATGTTCGAGATGTATTTATCTTATTGTGTCAATGAAATTATATATATATATATTATGCTTTTTGATGTGGGTATAAAAAATTTGCATATACATTCTTTTCCCCAACAATGAAATCTTTTTTTTATTATTTGATATGAATTTTTTTTTTTTATGTTAACATGCAAAATTTTATTATTATTATTATTATGAATCGGTTTTTGTTTTGTTACTATATAAAACAAATGTTATCATATTATATTATTATGAAAACATTTTTGTTTTGTTTTATATATGTGTTTTCATTTTTTGTTATATATTGTTATTATTTTAATAATAATTTGATTATCATTTTTATGAAAAAAAATTATTATTTGATGTTATTTAATTTTCATTAAGTAAATTATAGTTCCTGAAGAACTAGTACCATGTTCTAAATTCTAATTCCTGAAGAAATTAGTATTATTTATAGTTCCTGAAGAACTAGTATCATATTCTAAATTCTAATTCTTAAATAAATTAGTATTATTTATAGTTCCCAAATAACTAGTACCATATTAATCAAATTCTAGTTCCTGAAGAATTAGCGTTATATTTTAAATTCTAGTGAAGAACTAGCACTATATTTTAAATTCTAATTCCTAAAGAAACTAGTATTATTTACAATTCTTGAAAAACTAATTAAATAAACAACTAAGGTATAAATTCCTGAAGAATTTTTGGTCTAAGTTCCTGAAGAACTAGAATTATATTTTAAATTATAGTTCTTGAAAAACTAGCATTATATTTTAAATTCTAGTTCCTGAATAACCAATAATCTCTATAGTTCATAAAGAAACGATAATCTCTACAGTTCCTGAAAGAACTGATAATCTTCACAGTTCATGAAAAAACTGATAATCTCTACAGTTCCTGAAGAACTAATCAAATAAATAAAATAGACATTCCTGAAAAATTGATATTTTATATTCCTGAATAACTAATAAATTTGATTTAAGCTACACACATTGAATAAATTGGATGTCAATAAAGTACCTGCGTATGGCCATAATATTAAGGTAAACCTTTTTTGAAACACCCTAAATTTTTATTTATTTTATAAAATTCTATTTTCGTACGGAAACATATTATTTTATTATTTTTCTTATTTAAGTAAGAATTGAATCTATATTTTATTAAATTATAAATATTTAGACAATTTGAATATGTATTATTAATGGTAATTTTATTACAATATTATATATGTATATTATTATGATAAGGTTAATGTGGATTTTTGGAGAATTGTATTTTGGATTGTATTTTGATATTTGAGTATTAATAAAGGTATTAATTAATATTATAAGTTTGATTATAGTATTTTTATCGGATGTTTGGATTTCCGTTATAATTATTATTATTAATATATATATAAACTTATGTTGTAAAGTATAATACTTTATAAATTATTATCATTATTATTGTGTTATTATTATTATTATTATTATTATTATTATTATTATTATTATTATTATTATTATTATTATTCTATATAACTATGAGTAATACTGTTATTATTATTATTATTATTATTATTATTATTATTATTATTATTATTATTATTTGTATATATACAAACGGGTAGTATTATGTTTATATGATATGGTTTAGTATATATATATATATATATAAACATAACTGTGTTTTAAGTTAAGTAAAAGAAGAAGGAAAGTTAGCATGTGATTGGTCCAAGAGGCAAAATGGGGAGTTTTGAGAGAAAGCAAAAACGGGACAGCAGAGAAGAAAGAGAGGAAGGAGGAGAGAGAAAGGGAGAGGCCGAGAGAGAGAGAGAGGAGTTGGTGGCATTCCGGCGGGCCGTGGTGAGCACCGCCACCACCGCTGGGTAGAGGATGGACCGGCGACCTCGAGGGAGGTGGCAGCTTGATGATCGGCGGTGGCACGGCGGCATACGCGAGGAGAGAAGGACAGCCAGCCACCGAGACTTCAACTGCAGATTTCGGCCGACTCCAATAGCCAAATCAAGCAAGGTCGGTCTCGTTCAACTCCTGAGGATGAGAGCTTCATTTTGGTACCTGCCTTGCCCCCTAAGGACCACCGGAGGAGGAGATCGAAAAATGCAACCTGAAACTTTGGAGGCATTTTTTGGTGGCTGGAGGGCGAGTGATGGTGAGTTGTGGCCCTTTTTGTGATCCTGGAGTCGAGGTGAACCTGCTAATGTGAAGTTTTCCCGGATCCGCCACCAGCAGCGGCGGCGCGTAGCGACGGCGCATGGAGCAGTGCAACACTTCTATTTCGACGTTCTGGCGCGATCCTCGACATCCGTATAATCAAAATTTGTGAAGGTTAACCCGAAACCCTTGTATTTTATCTGTTTTATGTTTAGCAATTCTTAGTGTATTTGTTAGGTTGTCGAGTTTGTCTTTCTTATCCTGTTATCTGTTGTTGCGAGGTGTCAGTGTCTGGCGTCTTCCTGGTTTCAAGGCTGTTCTTCTAAGGGAAGCCGGTCGAAAGCGTCGACAGTTAGGTGAGTGATACTCACTGATATATTATCTTGTTTCCATTTCATATGCATTGCTGTGTGTATATATATATGTATATTATACACTACTACTGCACATATAAGCAAGTAACATTTGACTGTGAATGATGAATTGATATTCTGTATTCTGTGCCATACCATGATTGTGATTGATGGATGGAGGTCTGAAGGATACTATACCACCTAGGATTATGGATTTGTTTGGTTATGATTTGGATTATGATGAGATTCAGAAGATGAGCTATGACTGATGGATGCCGGCTGGGCCTGCTCATCGCCAGGGCTGCTGTCAGTCGGGTCAAGGCTGTGTGGTACATACTAGTGACGGCTGGGCCCCTTGGATATAAGAGACATATTATTGAATTCAGAGAGCTAGAGTAGGGGGATCGGCTCCCCATATTGAGTATTGAGTATCAATGTGGTACTGTGGACCATACCCCATCCTTGCTTGATTGGATGATTTGTCTGTTTCTGTGGCATAGTGCATATCATGTGAATTACAGTCTATTTGAGGGATACCAGTTTAATATATTAGCTGGTATCATTCACTGAGTCGAACGCTCATTCCTGTTCATCTTGTTGCTTTCAGGTCGGGGAATGAGCCGGTGAAGGAATTTTAATTGAGTAGACTGTCAATCTCTTTTCGGCAGTAGTTTGTATTATTGAGTATTCAGAGATGTATATTATATATGTATATTTGTAATTATGATTCTAGAACTCCGCAATATTACACTTTGTATTTGTGCTTTGTGTATTATTTCAGTTATGTATTTTAAAGAATTGTAATATGTTGTCAAGCAGAACTTTTATAATTTACTATTTTATGAGATATATGGAATAAATAAGTTGTTCGTCCAATAAGATTTTAATTTATGTTGTATTTTATTTGGTTCTGCTTGTCTCATTTGGGCCCATAACCCTTTTCAGTTGGGCTTTTCAGTTGTGTGTTTTGGGTTAGGCTTACTATGGGCACTGGTAGCCACGTGCATCTCCCATGTCCTAGTGCCGATCACGTGCCTCAGGTTTAGGGCGTGACACTTTTGCTTTGATTTTTCTGTTTTGGGTATTTCATTGTTATTTATATGTATTGGAATGATGGGTATGACCTATTTGATTAACCAACCAAATTGCAACTTTTAATTGGTTATCAATTATAATAACACATTTTATGCATAGTTTTAAAGTCATGACTTACAATTTTTTTTTGGCATGAAATCCAACCCTAAATTATTCATTTATTGGTTGATTGACTTGCTTTGTGGGGAAAGGGTGATCTTGCATTTATATTAATAGGTTTACTTGATTCATTTAATTGAGATCGATTCTACTAGTGTATATATTATTACATATCTTTCAGTTTTAGCATCTCAACTCAAAATTTATTTTATGGACAATACACGTCTCATACATGTATATATATATATATATATATATATATATATATATATATATATATATATATATATATATATATATATATATATATATATATATATATATATATATATATATATATATATATATATATATATATATATATATATATATTTGTTAGTTGAATAGCCTACAAGAAAGTTATGTGTGTTATATATATTTTGAATTTACTTATGTCAATATGCATTAAATGTGAAAGCAATTAGAGATTTAAATATGAGATGAGATGAATAGAAATTATATAAGTGACATGGTTATGTTAATTTGTGAATTGATGAATTTATTTCCGGATTGCATATATTGTTGGATTTATGTTGGTATAGAGAAGCATAATTAGTGCTTACCTTTCCTTGGTAGGATAAATTATGAATTTAATGTTTGTTAAAATTAATATTAATTTATTTTCTGATTGGTCTATTTAAATATATTTTAAATACATGCAAATTAAGTTATTTAAATAAAGTGAAGTATAGTGAATTAAAGTTTGGTTGATAATTTTTATATGCTCTTGAATTCAATGGGAATAATTCTTGATGTGAGTTGTTGATAATAAAATGCATTTAGATGCTAGCAAAAGCAAAAGCTATTATCTACTTAAACCTCATTTAAGTGAGGATTTAAAAGTTGAATATCTCACTATTAATGATTTTTATATTTTCTAGAAGATTTTTAAAGATAGATATAATCACTTGAAATATGTGGTACTACCACAAGCTTAATATGATTGGCTAAATCTACACCTACAAGACTTAAAGTCTATTTGAAAATATAATTCAACCACATTTAAAATTACTTTACAACTGAAATTGTGTAGTAATAAAGTTACATACTCCTGTAGTAGCAGTATAAAAAGTGAAAATTTACAAATATTATTTTTCTAGTGGTTGCAAAGAATAATTGTTAATAAGAAATCATCAAACAATGCCCACTGATACAACTGCATTCTCTGAAATGAATGCTATAAATCATTTGGTAGATAATGAGAATTCTGAAAGAATAATTGCTAATGAGAAATCATCAAATAATGCCCACTAGTACAATTATATTCTCTGAAGTGAATGCAATAAATTATTTGGTATATCATTAGATTCTAAAAGAAGAACCACCCATATAGAGTACACAACTCAATTCAATATTGATGATTTTATGTAAACTCCTTAAGGGAGTAATTTACAAGGATTTTATAAGTTGTATATTATAATAAGTTATTTCATTACTGTTTTATTCTTAGTATACATGCACAATATATTGCGTTGAACCTACTGTTCAGGCATTAAACTTATAGTTCAATAATTAAACCTTGAAAATTTGGCATGAATACCATTGTGTACATCATATATACTCTCCCTTGAAACTTATATAAGGACATGAGCCGTAAATTTTTTTGTGCCATGAATATATTAAATCTATCTCAATATGCGATAATGGGTCCACAAAAGAGACTATAAATTTATTTTGATGAGGCATATTTTTCGACATTAGGGGAGAAAAAGCACCTACAGTGCTAAAGAATGTCGAGAAATTTATTAGAAGGAAAACCCTTTAAATAATTTTGGTCCATGTACAAGTTAGAGTGAACCAGAAGTTTACAAAATAATACAGTTGTAATAAATTACAACTTAACTGCCAAATGTATTTATAGATGCTAAAAGAGTGACAAAGTCTCATATTACAGCTGCTAATACCCTAGTAAGGGTTGTGATTCCAATTGCAAATAGAAAATACAAGAAATAGGAAGCTTTTCCAATAAGGAAAATACAATCAATACTAATATAAAAACTAGAATATTCATGTATATGGAAATACATCAATCAAATCTTATAATATATCATAACAATATTTAAGTTTGTTCAAATTTTGGGTGTTAATCAACTTATTTATATTGACCAAACTCACCGTTTTGGTCTTCTAAATTTAATTATTGAAATAAAAAAAAATTAAATCACAACTATATTTACATTAGTTACAGGACTGTATAGGTATAAAATGGTAAGCTTTCGGAGTTCTACGTACAAAAAAGTTATTTTATCCTTATTTATCCTCCTGTAGTAAAGTTGAAAGACCCATTTATCACTTTTGCTACTTCCTCCATTATGAAAAAAGTGGCTATTAAAAAAGTTAGTTTTGTTCATAAATAAGTGGCCATTTAGCAACCTAATAAAAAAAATATGATAAAATGACTAATTTACCCTTCTATTTCCCAAGTATAAGATATGTTTCCCTAATTTATACTGCAATTAATAGAGGTCTTTTTGACAAATTATGATAAAGTTATTACTATCTAAAAAATTGTGATTTTTTTTTAATGGCCACTTTTTTCATAATGGAGTGAGTATTTTTTAGGTGCACTTCCAATTTTGAATTTTTTTATATATATTTTCATTTCTTTTCTTTTTTATCAAAATATCCTCATTGCTACCTTCACATGTAAAAATTATATTAACCATAATATTAGTTAACATTAAATTATGCAGCAATCAAATATATGTATATGGTACTGGAATTGTCCCTAAAGCTAAAAGTTCTCCCGTTCAAGTGTATATATATATATATATATATATATATGTTATTATCTCCAACCATTAGCTTTATTGTTTGGCACCTTATTATACCACCCTTTATTCTTTGAATCCAGGTACACTTGACTCGTTGCTCTTGTTGCTTGCAAACCCAACAAGAATTCAAAGTTTGAACAAATTCTTTTTTCTTTTCTTCGCATTGCACCAATTATTTTCTTTTTATCTTTTTACTCTACACCTTCACATTGATTTCACCTTTTTGTTTCCATTGTTAATTGAGAACTCTTCAACCATATTCCTCCACTAGTTGTATAAAGAATATCTCAAGAAATGTGGGACATTCCAAAAACGAGTTTCAAGATTAAATAAAGTTGAATGGAATGTGAGAAATTATGAAAAAAGAATAAGAATTATTCGACTTAACCTATTCAATGCAACCCATTTGCACCACTAATTAATTTCATGCAGTATCTAGAAATTAATTTATGACAGCATTTGACCAAAATTAGAAAAATTATTCAAAATGTTTTCAAAAGAAGTAATAATATTGTGGAAAGTAGAGGTCATTAGTGCTTGCATGTTCTATGATCACATAGTCCTCTAAACTTTGAGAAATCTTTGCTTTCATTCAAAGCAAGAATATTTTTGCCTGGTAATATATGACACTAATGCATGGTGTAATAATAATATGTATGTATTTAAATATACTTTTAAGTTGGATAATAATATTGGAGTTTTTATTTTCTTTTTTCCAATTAATAATATGATATGTCAATTGACAAATAAAGATTATGCAGAATTGTATTACACTAATTTATAATCTTAATAAAAAAAAATATTTATCATATAAATAATCTCAACTTTCTTTTTCCTTCACCTTCAAGATTAATTTGCAATTCTCTCAATAAAATTAGTTTATAATTATATAATTAACCCTAAGTCTGAATAAAATGTCTTATGAAATAAATTTACATTAATAAGACTAGCATTAATTGTATAACATAACAATCAATAAAAATACAAAATAAATTCAAAATGAAATATAAGTTGAGAAACTAAAGGGTTATAACGTTAGAATTAATATATTTATTAATTTATAATAATTACTAATTATTTTGTTTTATTTTTTAACTTAAAAAATTTAAATTTCAATCACTTTATAAAAAAAAGTAAGAAAAATACTTTAAAAGCTTTTGAGATTATCCACCTAAAGATAGAAAATTTTCGATAAAAAATTTTCTCAAAGTTCTAACCTTATGTAAATAGATAGAAAGATGAATAAATTTGCGTATTATTTCAATATATATGTTTTTAATATTAAAAAATAAACTCCCACTTAATATGCTATCACCAGGAAACGTTGACGTTTCAAGTCAAAACCGTCGAATTTGACCGATGAGCTTTGATAAAGATAAATAAATAAATAAATAAAAAGTGAGAAGTGCCTTTTTTTTTTTTTTTGCCAAAGATTAAAATATGACGACAATACCCTTTTGCATCCCAAAAATGAAATGGGACAGAACAACTTTCGTTTTATTTTTGCTTCCTGGGACGATCTAGCTCCGGCAATGATTGGAAAAGGGCAATGTTGTCATTTAAGAATGTGATGTGGGCCCTATTCACCATAGGTAATTTGCAAACAATTTTTTTTTTCTTTTTAGAATGAAATTTGAGAGAAAATTAGAAACATATGTAAAAATAATAATAATAACGAACTTTTGGTTGGATATTACTCAAGTCAGCTTCAAATTATTTTTAAAAAATAAAATAAAAAATTAAATCATAAGTGGAATCAGAAAATATAATTTGGGATCCAAAATTAATAGGAGAAAAAAGGAAAAAATAATTTTTTTCTAAATTAATAATTTTTATTCAAATAATAATAACTAACTATTTTTTATAGAAGTATATTTTTAATTAAATAGATATTTATTGATCTTTTATATTTATAGGATGAGAATTAATTAAGTAATTTTAATATTTGATATTATTTATAAAAATTTAATTTTGGAGAGATTAATTATAGATTTATAATGATTAACTGAAAAACTAAAATTAATTATATAAGAATAATATATAATGCATTAAGAGACTCAAGCTTCTATCTATCCCTTGGTTTCACTTCCGTCATTGTTTTTAACCATTATTATAAAACAAACAAAATCATTGTAATCAATCTAACCATAAACTTACATTACAAAGAGACAATAAGAAAGATTTACAAAAACAAGTATAAATGCTTGATGAAATGAAGGAAAGATCAAGATAGAGAATGCATAGCATAATAACATAGTTCTATGGCTTGCTCTTTTTTTTCTTTTTAACACTTGTTTATAGGACTGCACAAAAATTAACTAATTAATTGACCAAACCAAATTGATCTAATTCAATCTAAATAAAAAATTATGATTTAGGTTGTTTCATGGTTAGTTACAATTTTAAAATTTTTATAAACCAAATTTTTTATTTGGTTTTGATTTAAGAAAATAAAAATGCAGTTAAACCGAATCGAACTAATAATATAATAAACCTATATCTTTTTATTTTTTAAATATATACTTTACTAATATCCAAATTATGCTTTAACTTTTATAGAAGTTAAAAATATCTATAAAATTTTTATATTTTAGATGATTTTTATGTTATTATTTTGATCTTACTAATTTATTACGGATATTTAATTTCAATTTTATTATTATAATGAGATAGAATTTTAAGTACACAACTTAAAAATTGCATTTTTTCACATTATTAATAAGGTTTATTGCTATTTGGTAATTTTAATATTTGTTAAATTTTTATGATCTCTTCAATTTTTTTATTTTATTTTTTATTATTTTTGTCAAACCAATCAAATCAATTATCTAAATCGAGTTCAAATAATTTTAGTTTGGATATTTTCTATTATTACTTTATTTTATTAAGAGTTAAAGTATTTAAAAATTAATTTTATTGGTTCAGATAGAAATATTTGCTTTCAATCGATCAAACCGAACTATGAATACCCTACTTGTTTACTAGGTATAATTATAAAATTTAAAAAAAAATAATAGTCAAAAATAATAAATTGTTTTCGTGTAAAATAAAATTCAGGTAAGAATTTAATATTTAGAGAAAAAAGGAAAGTAGTGGAACTTGGCCTCTCTTGGGGGTTAGTTTGGGAAATATGAATGGAATCACTAACTATATAACTGCTTTCTAGAAGATCACGTCACCGGCCAAACTTACACTTTTTCACTTTTAGTTAAAAGCTCCACCGTGTCGGTAAGGACGTTGACTACAAAGCAGGTCAGGTGATACATAATATTACATTATTACCCTTACCCTTGCATTCAAATTTTTTCACAACTTCAAAATTTAACTTTGACATTTTTTTAATAATTTTTTTATAAATTGGACTCTAATTAAAATTTAACTTTAAATTTCAATAAATAACTATAATAATTTTGAAATTATTATAATTAAGTAAATAATTCTATCACTCCTAAAGTCCCATTTGAAATTGAGTTTCACGAAATTATTTTTCATAAAATTTTTTATATTATTTTAAAAACTGCTTTGTTTTTCTCATAAATAGCAAATGATTTTTTTAGAAGTATTTTTTAAAAAATAATTTATAAAAAAATAAAAATTAATTAATTAAATTAAAAAATTTTAAAAATACTTTTTTAACGCTTTGGCGATAACCCGAAATTCACTCGAAATAAAAGATACATAAATAAATTTTATAGAATTCTCAAGTATTTAGGGAGTACTCCACATTCTCAATCTTTTATTGGTTTGCAGATATGCTTATGGGAGCAGTGATGATGATGGTGATGAAGATGGTGATCATAGCAACCCTAATGATGTGCACCTGTTGATGGTAGCATTGTTGACTCTTGAGAGCCATAAGTGATGCTTGAGGATGAGGATTCATCATAGGAAGTTGGGGAAATAAATGCTTGTCATATAGTCAAAATACAATTTATTGCATATCTTATGCTTGCAATAAGCTGTCATCAAGATTTTTTTTCATTAATCTCCTCTCATTTATGATTATGCAAATAGAGTTTAATGTTATTTGGTTGACATTTGCTTGAATTATGGTAAATGTTTATGGGCTAATGATAAAAAGAAGAAAAGAAACCCTCAATTTTATTGTATTTTATAATTTTATTATAAATATTTGAAAAATTAATAATATATATTAAAAAATGACATAAATTTTTAAAAAAGAACTTTTACTTTAGAATTTTTAAAATTAATTCATAAATCAGTGTTTCACGCAATTTGTTATTAAAAATATTTTTAATTAATTTTTATACATTATAAAGAATGAAAATATATAAATATTATTTTAAATAAAGATATATGAATATAAATAAAAAATTATTGTATATTTTATATAAATAATAATTATTATTATATAATTAACTTCTAAACCGATCTCCTCGTAAATATTATCATCTATTTATATGTATATAAAAATTTAAATTATCAATCATAATATTTAATAAAAAAAAGAGTTAATCACAATATTTAATTAAATAATAGTTATGGAAGAATATAACAATGAAAATAATTAAAATGTATTTTTTAATATTATTCTATCTCATTTTTTATTTATTTTTATAGTATTATTCCTATTTTATTTTCTCATTTAATTTGCCTAAGTAGGGTTATCATATTGAAAAATAATTAAAAAAAAAAACTCTTCAACTTATATATTAAATATCTTTTTAATTATCAAATATTTATTTTTAATCATTTTAAATACTTGAAATTATATAAAAATTTTAAAATTTTATAGTGAGTATATAGAAAGTCTGTTTTTTTATTTATTTTTATAGTATTATTTCTATTTTATTTTCTCATTTAATTTGCTTAAATAGGGTTATCATATTGAAAAATAATTAAAAAAAAACTCTTCAACTTATATATTAAATATCTTTTTAATTATCTCATATTTATTTTTAATTATTTTAAATACTTGAAATTATATAAAAATTTTAAAATTTTATAGTGAGTAGATAGAAAGTCTGTTTTTTCTTTAAGTTTTAGCCTTAATATATAATATATAGATAGAGTTATCATATGAAAAATAATTAAAAAAACTCTTCAACTTACACATTAAATATCTTTTTAATTATTTTATATTTATTTTTAATCATTTTAAATTCTTAAATTATATAAAAATTTTAAAATTTTATGAAAAAGATAAATGAAATAGTGAGCATATAAAAAGTCTGTATTTTTTTCTAAGTTTTAGCCTCAATATATAATAATATATAGATTTCAAACTGCCCCATAATTTAGAATTGGAATTTGCTGTATAAAAATTGTTTGAATAAGTTAAATCTAGAATTTTTTTTTTTTTGAAAGTAAGTTAAATCTAGATTAATTGTTTATAATCATCCATCTATATAGTAATTTTTTTTTATTAGATGTATCTATCTAGGAACTGAAGTTAAAAAAAATAAATTATCTACTTAACATTTATATTTCATAATTGTTTAATTTAAAAAATTTTAGAAATTCAGAAAATTTATCATCTCAACAAATCAACTTTTTAAAATTCATTCTGAATCATTGTCAGTTGTTGTTATGATTGAAAAAAAATATTTTAAAGTTTTTATTATACTTTAAATTATTTGTGATTTTTCAAATTTAAAAAATTAAATTATTTTATTTCATAAATATTATTATTGTGGATTAAGATTGAATTTGATCATAATTCTACCAATGATAATGAAAGGGATATTTATAATCCAAACAAGTAAAGAGTCATATTTAGGGAACTCTATTTTAAAATTTAAACATTTTAATTAACAAAAAGAAAAAGAAAAAGAAAAAAACTTGAATTTTGTTTGGATATTTTGGGAAAACAACGGACGATCACTCCATCTTTGTTGCTCTCTTCCAAGAAAGGGGGAAGAGCAGAAAAACAAAAAATCAAAACAAAAACCAAAACCCAAACAAAAAACAAATACTAGGAAATTGTCAAGAGAAGGGAGGAAAGGGGTTAGGAGGGAAGTCTCTGGGAAAGAGCTTTGACCCTCTTTCTCTCTCTTCCTTCTCTCTCTCTTTGAACCAATCAAATCCAATCTACCTTTCTTTTGAATTTTTGTTCTTGATTTCAATGGCCTCTTTCTTTGTCTTCCTTTAAATTCTCATCCCTCAATCTCTCTGCCCTTATTGTTCATATCTCTCTTTGATCGAAGTTTCCTGGAAAAGTCAAATTCTGCTGATAATTGGGTTCATAATTCTGAGATTCTATAATTTATAGCTGCATCTTGGATCATTAATCTCAAGACGAGATAACCCTTTTCTTGTTTTTCTCTAAATTCTAGATTTTGACCGGAAAGATCAAATTTTTGATCGATCTGAAGCGATATCCAAATATCCATTTCACCAGACGCCATAAAAACCTGAGCAAACAATTTTTTCTTTTTTCTTTTTTTTTGTTCTTTTATACCTTTTTGTTTTCTGATTCATGGGTAATTGTTGTGTAACCCCATCTTCAGTTCCTTCTCATGAAAAAAAGAAGAACAAGAAAAAGCAAAACCCATTTGCCACCGATTATGCCCTCAACAATGGAGTCCACCACAAGCTTACCGTTTTAAAAGACCCAACAGGACAAGAAATCGGGCAAAGATATGAGCTTGGTGGAGAGCTAGGTAGGGGTGAATTTGGAGTCACATATTTATGTACGGACAAGGAGACTGGTGATAAGTTCGCTTGCAAATCTATCTCTAAGAAGAAGCTAAGGACAGCAGTAGATATAGAGGATGTCAGGAGAGAAGTACAGATCATGAGGCATTTGCCTAAGCATGCTAATATTGTGAGTTTGAAGGATACATATGAGGATGATAACGCAGTGCATTTGGTGATGGAGTTGTGTGAGGGTGGAGAGTTGTTTGATAGGATTGTTGCTAGAGGGCATTACACAGAGAGAGCTGCTGCTGTGGTTACAAAGACCATTGTGGAGGTTGTTGAGGTGAGAATCTTCTTTTTTTTTTTTTTTAATTTTGTGATTGGATCTGTTATTTCTATTAATCTTCAATTTTTGTGGGTATTGATCAGACAAAAGAGAGAAATTTGATGTTTGATCTCTTCCTAAATGTACTGATCTAGGACCAAGCCACATAGTCAATTGATAAAAGTCTGATCTTTGGGAAGTCATAAATGAATAGCATCTGATTGAATTTTATGCACTCTGTGTTCATTTTGAGGAATATAACAGGGAGAGGTAGATGGTGATTCTAATGATCTGAAAGTTTTTATTTTTCTTGAATGGATTCTCTTTTTATGGATTTCATCTTTTGGAGCTTTCTCTTTGCTAGATGTGTTTCTTTTGTGCAATCCCCAACTTCTCCTATTATCTTTATTTTTTCCCCTCCATTTGATTTGGTCCATTTTTCTCCTGTTTATTTCTTTCTTTTCACAACACACCCACCCCCCCGCACCCCCCCACACCCCCCCTCTCTTCCCTTTTTTCTTCTGCTTATGAGAGCTTTCTGGTGTCCAAAACACTTTGACTAAAATTCCAGTAAATGGTTGAATTTGCTGTTAAATATTCCTTGTTCTATTCTATGCTATTCCATGTCCTTTGCAGGAATGGCTAATTTGGGCCTCATTCTTTGTATATGTAGGATGCTAGTATTAAACCGTTCATTCCAACAGATGAACATTGTATAGGTTTGCAATGTACTTATCGGTGATTTTAATGTGTTTTATTGTCTTGCAGATGTGCCACAAGCAGGGGGTGATGCATAGGGATTTAAAACCTGAGAACTTTTTGTTTGCAAACAAGAAGGAGACTGCAGCTTTGAAGGCAATCGACTTTGGACTGTCAGTGTTTTTCAAACCTGGTAATGCTTCAATGATTACCTATTATATTTTGAAATTCTGCATTTTAGCCACCATTAGTTGCTGCTCGCTTTACATGTACTAGTGCTGAAGTTTGGTTACTTTCTGCAGGTGAAACATTTAATGAGATAGTTGGAAGTCCATACTACATGGCTCCTGAGGTGCTAAAGAGGAATTATGGCCCTGAAATAGATGTTTGGAGTGCTGGAGTCATACTTTACATCTTACTTTGTGGTGTCCCGCCCTTTTGGGCAGGTTGGTAGCTTGTGTTTTGGTTAAAGAAAATTCATTGCTATGCATAATATTGTCTGCATCATGTGCATGTGGCAAAATGCAGATATGTGAATATAAGGTGCTTTTTTGTAGTCATATATGAGAAACAACCTTCATATTGATTAGTTCTGCTACTTGGTTTCATAATTTCTCCTCTTCCTTTTCCTGTGCAGAAACTGAACAGGGAGTTGCGCAAGCAATCATTAGGTCGGTCGTAGATTTTAAAAGGGATCCTTGGCCTAAGGTCTCTGATAATGCAAAAGACCTTGTGAAAAAGATGCTTGATCCTGACCCAAAGCGTCGGCTGACAGCACAGCAAGTTCTAGGTAATGTTGGATTCTAATGAAATGGGTGTCTCAATCTCTAGTTTGTGGAGCTTTTATTGCTTACAGTATTGAGTGCTATGCTTAGAGAATTTCCAAATTGAATATTTGCTCGTCCTTCCAATGCAGATCATCCCTGGTTGCAAAATGCAAAGAAGGCTCCTAATGTTTCCTTGGGTGAGACAGTTAAAGCAAGACTCAAGCAATTTTCAATAATGAACAAACTCAAGAAAAGGGCTCTTAGGGTAATGTCTTAGATCTTCGTTTCCAATGAAACAACCTTTTGTTTTGGCCTCTTGATTTTGTGTCGAGTTTAGTTAAATTCTATCTTGCAGTTTATTAATTCTTTTCAATTTCAAATTGACAGGTAATAGCTGAGCATTTGCCCATGGAGGAAGTTGCTGGCATAAAGGAGGGTTTCCAAGTGATGGATACCAGCAATAGGAGCAAGATTAACATTGATGAGCTAAGAATTGGTTTGCAGAAGCTAGGTCATCAGATCACAGAAACTGATCTTCAAATGCTAATGGAAGCTGTAAGTACTGAATACTAGTGATAATAATGTTTATCATTCTCCTTCTACCCTAGCTGAAACAAGAGGACTTTCTACATTTGCGGTTTGACTATTGAAAACAATTGATGATAAGTACGTCATTGTACAACTAAGAGCCCTTTTATGCCAGGGTCCTAACAAATTTTTTATTTTATTTCACAGGGTGATGTAGATCGGGATGGATATCTGGACTATGGAGAGTTTGTGACCATTTCTGTTCACCTAAGAAAGATGGGCAACGATGAACACCTTCACAAAGCTTTCGAATTCTTTGATAAAAACCAAAGTGGGTACATAGAGATTGAGGAGCTAAGAGATGCCTTGGCTGATGAAGTTGTTGAAAACAGCGAAGAAATCATTAATGCCATTATTCATGATGTGGACACAGATAAGGTTTGTCTTATTTTCTTGCCAATTAGTCTGTTTCTGGTTTTAAAAGTAGCATATGCAGTTCCACTTGTGTGAGATACTGTAGTTGATTCAAGTATACACATTTGTGTCTATACACGTTCAACTGCTTGCAGCATGTAGAAGAGGTTATTCTGAAACTACATACCCCCACCCCTCCACATTTTCACCATCCGCAACCTAAAATGTGCCCTTGCTTGTAGAAACACATACCCCAGTATGCATTCTTACCCACTTGCATAAAATGACCCCAAGATCTTGTCATCAGAAAACACATGCTTGTCTGAAGAGAAACACCTTTTATGGGGGCTCATTTAGTGTTTTATGGAGCCTTGGCAAACTCGTTTTTCCATGTACCCTGTAAAATTTGAGTTGTTCTCCATGGTTGGAATCCTCTCTGAATAGTTTCTTTAAACTTGCAGGATGGAAGAATAAGTTACGCTGAGTTTGCTGCGATGATGAAAGCTGGTACAGATTGGAGAAAAGCGTCAAGGCAGTATTCACGAGAACGGTTCAATAGTCTGAGTCTCAAATTAATGAAGGATGGTTCATTACAGATGAACAGTGAGGGTAGATGACTCAACAAGAGAGAAACATAACTTACCAAAAGGCTAAAAACGTACACACTTAGTTTTTTTTTTGGTAAACTAGGATTTGGGCCCTGGTTGTTGAATTTCTTTTTTGCTTGAATTTACAATGGTCATTGTGTTTGTTGTGAGAGAGAATGGTGGGACAAAACTAGGGGTGAAGATTGAAGGGGAGGGGGCTGTTATTTGTGGTTGTAAATAGTGTTAAAAATGTATTAATTCTATCAGAAAGTAAATCACCTGACTAATGTTTGGTGAACCTTAGATATGTGAACATTTTGAAATTTTTTTTATTTGGATGTTAATTGAGATTAAATTAGCAAGCAAACTTAAGTTTTGCCTTTCCTTTTTATGTTATCAATTTTCAGAAATGTTTAGGCGTGCGAATTAATACATATTACAATAATTTCACTCAAAGATGATCTTTTTTTGTCCCTTAATTTGTTAATCTTCATTAAAGCACCCAATCTACACTCTAATAAGATTTTATATGAACTTAGAACTACTAATGCTGAAACTATAATCAATGGCTATGTTATGAGGGGTGCATTATTTGGTTTAAACCAAAAAATTGATTTGAATCAAAATTCAATTTGGTTTTTATGTGAGAGAAGTTGAAAAGCAAACCCCATATATATATATATACATGTATATGTGTATATATATATATTTTCTATTTTGGTATTTATACTAAATTTTTTTACAAGCAAGTGTTTAAACACAGTAAAATTATACAAATTACCTTCTCCTTGCTAACTCTTAAAATTAAATTCTAATTAATAAAGAAAAAGGAGCAAACCGTAACCACTGGATTGTACATCAATCACCATGTGCACCAACTCATGTCGACTTGGAAAATACTGGCAACTAGTACGTACGCTTATGGTTGGAGATTTATCGTGGTTTCAACAAACACAACTCCTAAAAAGGCGGCGAGTTAGGGTGTGAATGTGATTTGTTAGTTTTGGTCGTTGCAATGTTGACAATAAGGATTAGAAGCTGATATTTTGATAGGGCCCACATAACTGTATTCTTGTGGTTCAGTAATTGTTGGAGGGGCATTGCGATGTGTTCTAATTGAAAATTCAATAGGTAAATTATTATAACGCCGTAAGGATTTATTTTAATTAACTCTTTAATTTTTATTATTTAAAATTTAATATTTTTAGTCCCTAAATAGATTAAAATGAAAAATTTAAAATTTTGAGAGATTAAAGTATTTGATAATATAGAAATTCACTTAATTTAAATAAAATATGTAAGATTTTAAAAATTAAGAGTATTTTATACTAAAATATTATAATGTAAAATATTTTTAAAAAATCAAAATAGATTGCATTTTAAAATTTTAAAGATGAAAGTAATATATAAAATAAAATCTCAAGCACTAAAGTTTAGTAAAAAATTTTATAATTTTATATGGAAGGACTAAAATGTTGTGTATTAACAAATGCTAAGGATTAAAAATATTAATTTTCAAACATTAAGAACTAAATTATTTAGTAAGACAAATTTTAAGGACTTAATAATAATTTACTCAATTACAAATGCCTAATTCTTATTTTTTTTGAGTAAATGATAGGAAATCGAATATGAATCTATTGCTCAGATTGTATATACGTTTACTATTAAGTTATGCCTTAGTGTGCATGTCTAATTCTTATTAATTAGTCATCTTTTTACCTTTCGAAATAGAGATACGAAAAAAGTTTTGAATTTTCCCTTCTACAAAAGTTTTTTATTCATTAAATTGGACAAAACACAGTTTTTTTTTTACAATATAATAATAGAAAATTCATGAATTAATGAAATTTTTTTATTTACCACAATCTCTTATTTCAATAATTTTTGATATCTCACCTAAGTAATGAAATTTTGAGAAAATTTTCACCTAATGGTTAAGAGATTTTATAAATTGCCTTTTTATTTTAAAATTACTATTCTATGAATTTTCTTTTATGCCAAAGGTAATATAAATATATGAAATAAAAAATTTATATTTTATATTTTATAAATTTTAAAGAAGCTGAGGCACTAGGCTAGAGAAAAGCTTTGGCATGGCTAGTTGATTTGGATATGTATGATGTCCATTTAGAGCTAGATGTAAAGCTGGTAGTATATGCTTTCTGAAATACTCTGAATTTTTAATTATTTTTCTAAAATTCAATTTTTGTATGAAAATATATTATTTTATTTATTTAAACAAATATTAAAATTATATTTTATTAAATTATATATATTCATACTATTTCAATATTATATATGTTTATTATTATGAAATATTATTGTGGATATTAGGAGAAATTGTATTTTGATATTGAATATTAATATTATATTTGATTAATCTAAATAATATTGTTAATTATATAAATTATCGGAAGTTTGGATTTTCATTATAATTACTATTATTGTGAATAAGTTTATTAATTGAATTATTAGTATGTAAATTAGAATTTATTCTTATTGTCATTATTATATAAACTATGGTTTATTATTATTATTATTATTATTATTATTATTAGTGTTTTTTATATATATAAGTATATGTTAAATGAAGATTGGTAAAGAATTAACAAAAGGAGAATAGTAGCTAGACTGGACCAATCAGCTACAGCCAAGGAAGAAAGAAGAAAGATAGAGAGAGAGAGAGGCAGAGAAGGAGCGGGAGAGAGAGAGAGAGAGAGCTGGGTGCCGGTGAGCCGCCATCCGTCTAGCGGTGGGCTGCACCGCCACCACCAGTGGCTAGCCCACCGTCTGGCAATCTTAGAGAAAGCAGTGGCACTCCGATCGAGCGGCGGATGGCGGTGCACGTGAAGAGAGAAGTTCCGCCGGCATCGAATCTTCAACACCAATTTCCACTTGATTCCAGCAGCCAAATCAAGCAAGGTTGGTTCCGTTCGAGTCCTGAGGATGAGAGCTTTGATTTGGTACCAACCATGCCTCCGATCGGCTACCAGAGGAAGAGATCGAAAAATCCAAAATCGAATCTTTTGAGGTATTTTTTGACGACATACGGGCGAGTGGTGGTAAGTGGTGACCGTTTTCGAGCTCCTGGCGTTGAGATGAACCTGCTGGTGTGGAGATCACCCAGATCCGCCACCGTCACCGGCGACGCGTGGCTGGCCAACAACACTCCGTCGGCAGCGCGTGGGATAGTCCAGCAGCTCTGTTTCATCATTTTGGCATGACTATTGACATCTGTATGATCAAAATTTGTGAAGATTAATCCGAAACTCTTATATCTCAGTTGTTAATTAAGTTACATTATGTTTAACAAATTCTAGGTTGTAGTTGTGGTGAGGTGGATGAGTCTGTTGTTGAGTATCAGTTGGAAGGACCTAGGAGGGGTCACTGAGATTGTGTTGTCTGTTAAGATTGTTTTAGAAGTATTATATTTTCTGTTATTTTGGGTAGTATCCGAGTTCAGTATAGTTCTGTTGAGATCTCGATAAGAATCTTAATAGTCTTTAAGTTGTGTCTAGTTATATGAGTCGTTCTTTTATGATAATATCCTTTGTTATGAAGTGTCAATGTTTTGGCCTCTTTCTGGTTCCAAAGGCTACACTTCCGAGGGAAGCCAGTCAGACGCGTCATCAGTTAGGTAAGTGATACTCCCTAATATGTTATTCTATTTCCATATAAATCTGCATTTACTGTGTGTGTGTATATATATATATATATATATATATATATATATATATATATATATATATATATATATATATATATATATATATATATATATATATATATATATATATATATATATATATATATATATATATATATATATATATATATATATATATATATATATATATATATATATATATATATATATATATATATATATATATGTATATTATGC
Organism: Reutealis trisperma; assembly: GCA_947687605.1. Classification (NCBI taxonomy): domain Eukaryota; kingdom Viridiplantae; phylum Streptophyta; class Magnoliopsida; order Malpighiales; family Euphorbiaceae; genus Reutealis; species Reutealis trisperma. Next base: position 446,026 of record CANTUT010000138.1, on the reverse strand, counting down.
ACTATTATTGCATAGATGCATGTAACATTTGATTGTGAATGATGAATCGATACTCTTTATTCTATGCTATATTGTGATTGTGATTGACGGATGGAGGTCGGGATGATACAGTACCACCTAGGATCATGGGCTTGGTTATGATTACGATTATGATTGGGATTATGATGGATTGAAAAGATGAGCTATGACTGGTGTATGCTGGCCAGGCCTGCTCATCGCCAGGGCTGCTATTAGTCGGGTTAGGGCTGTATGGTACAGACTAGTGCTGGCCAGGCCCATTAGATATAAGAGACAGATTATTGGATTCAGAGAGTCATGACAGGGGGATCTGCTCCCCTTATTGAGTATTAGTGTGGTACTGTGGACCGTATCCTATTCTTACTTGATTATATGGTTTGTTTGTCTCTATGACATAGTGCATAGTATGAGCATTAGAAATCTGTCTGTAGGACACCAGTTTAATATATTAGCTGGTATCATTCACTGAGTCGGACACTCATTCCTGTTTATTTTGTTATTTTCATGTCGGGGAATAAGCTTGTGAAAGAATTTTAAACTGAGTAAACTGCCAATTTTCCTTTAGCAGTAGTTTGTATTATTGAGTATTGAGAAATGTATATAATATATGTATAATTGTATTATAGTTATAGAACTCCGCAATGTTATATCTTTTACCTGTATATTGTTTAATATTCAATTATGTATTTGATGAGTTAAGATACTATTGTTAAGCAGAATCCACTTGTATGATATTATATTTATGAGGTAATTGAGATAAGTGAATTATTGGCCCATCGTATCTTTGTTTTATTTTAAGGTTGGATTTGATCTGCTTAATTTGTGTGGGCCCATAGCCCTTTACAATTTTGGATTTTTGTTGTTGTGTTTTCTGTTAGGCTTACTATGGGCACTGGTAGTCACGTGCTTTTCCTGTGTCCTAGTGCCGGTCACGTGCCCTCGGGTTCGGGGCATGACAAAGATGGTATCAGAGCAGAGATCTTGTGAGCTCTAGTATATTCAGTGTTGTGGGTCCTTGTTTTTGTAACATACGGAGTGTAGGATCCCTAATCGTCTTCTTGAGTTTCTCTTACTTCTAATTCAGCGTTAACGTGGTGTTATGATGAGTATTTATATTAATTATGTGATCAGTGTCTTTGGTAACAAAGACCATTAATTAGATGTGTAGTATTTGAACTTTTCAAATTTTAGTTGGGAGCATATGATGATTGTGGATAGTGATGATGATATTTTAGTTAGTAGAAAGCTTAATGCTTATCTGTTAAGATTTATTATGGTTATAAATTATTAGTTAGCAAATATAATAGAATGGACATGTGATTGACATCTTTGTTTTTCTTAATTATCGGTGTATTAGGTCTGGATATTTACTTTGTTGGTGTTCTTTAGTACTGGAAGTACCTTATTGCCTAAAAGATAAGATAAGCCCTAGGTTGCTTTATTTCTGTCTATCCGGTGAAGTAATTTGATTATTTTTAGTCACATGCAAATGAACAATTATCACCTTAGATAGAGTTGAGGACTGTAGTTGTTTAACTGGTCTCATCAGTTATATTTAGACAAGACTTTCTTATTAGCTAAACTAATTTTCTAGAAAAAGTTTACTGTAGCTTTGTCGGTAAGGAGACTGAGTCTATTATTTACTGGAGACATATGTATCAGGCAATTCACCATCTAGTTCTAACTTTCTTTTACGTTTGAAAATTTTCTCTTGACCTAATATTTATCCTTTTTAATTATCAGCTTAATTTTATGGCATCTTCTTCATCTTCCTCTCCCTCTGGACCTGATCCTTTTCTTTACCAAGGCCTTCCCTGAGAGATTTGAAGCAATATCTCCAAAAGAGCCCTCAAGAATTTAGCCTCTGAGCAGATTTTTAAGTATCAAACATGTCTCATTCGAAAGTATGGCCCTCGGTTTGTAAAAGAATTAACTATTCACCCTGAGTATCCTTTTATGGATATGACAATGGATTCATTTTGGATATGGCCTAAAGAATTCCTTTGCTTTATGTGGTATTTCCTTCATCTCTATCATATTGCTGTAGAAATTTAGCCTTTTAATTTTCTGTAGTATATCCTGTTTTCAGAAGGCAATAATGCGGCTAACCCATATTTGGTTACCTTCATGCATTGGTTTAACCCTTTGGACCAGTGAATGAGATTTCATATTACTAGTTTGGGTAAGTCTTTTTAGACAGATGGTCCCACTGTTCAAACTATGCTTGTTTTTCATCGTCCTTATACTGCTGTGAGTGATCTTTCAGGCACCCGTTTGGTCGTGAATCCCCAAGTCCTTATTTACAAATCATGTTATTTTTCATTTTATAGGGACGTGTTTGATTATTCAAATGAGTTTACTACTTTTCAGCAATTTATGTGTGAGAAAAACAATGCTGCTTTGCATGAAATGTGGCCCCCTAATGAACCTGATGCTCCATGGTGGGATTTTCCTCTTGAGTATTGTTGCGAGATTTGTACTACTAAAAATGATTAGGATCAAAATTGTCTTAAGGAATTGTACCGGAGAGATGGTCCTCAGCCTATAGTGCCTAATGATGATAAGTTTGACCCTACTAATCACATTTGGACTCACCTTATGGAGCCTTCTTCAGACTCTATTGATTTTGATGAGACAGCCTTCTTCAGTCAGTATGATGATGATGATGATGACATTATGAATTTGTCTCCCTCGCATGAGTCTATCAAGAAGTGATAGGTTAAGAAATTTCTTGTGGAAGTCGATGGTATGGGGTTTGCTAGGATAGCCAGGCAATGAATCAGTATATATGTATGTCTTTCTTTTCTTAGTTATAGGAGAGTAATTTGCTTTTCTATTTTGGTTGTGATGTGTGTAGGTGTGTTGAGGCAGGTAACGGGACTAGAGACACTATCTCAGTAGGTTGTGGAGACTTATGTGATGTACTCCTTTTTCTATATAAGTGTATGAATATAGTGTGAGTATAAATGCATGTCCAGTATAGTATATAAGAGTAATTAAGTATTGGTACATCTTGAATAATTTATAATGACTATGATGATTTAGATGTTCATAAATCTAAATGAAATTAATTTGATGATTATAGGGTTTATTAAAGTTGGATATTCTAATGAAATAGAACAAAATTGTGATATGGTTAGTTTAGAATTTAAGGAAATATAAAAAATTGGATTGAGGATATTCGAATTGTGATAATCAGAAAGTTGCATATCTGTACAATATTACTATAGATTCTTTAGCGATCAAATTCTTTGAGTGTAGAGAGTATAATAGGAGCATAACAATTTGAGCTTTTATAAAGTGATAAGACGTTAAGGTTTATGAATTGTGAATTTAAGGATCCCCGAGAACTTAATCCAGAAGGGTATAAATGATTTTGTTCAAAATTTTAAATGATTTGGAAATGGAATGTTTTAAATGAGTTTAAACATGATAATTGATTTTGAAGTATAATTTTAAAGATAACTTTCAGACTTTATTATTTGGGACTTTGTACTTATGTCCAACGTGTCTGTCTACATGCGTCGAGTCAAGCATTATAAAATCATAAGTCATTGTTCATACATCATGTCCCTAATTAAGCATTGCATTAGGGTTACATATTGTGTAGTATCCCTGGGCACAGTACCGTGAGTTCTAAACTAAAAATAAAAATGTTTTAATTATTACAGAAGATTTTAAATAGTTTTGCAAATTGAAACAATTTTGGATATACCTGAAATGGATTTAAGTTCTCGAGGTGAGATAATATTTTGAGATATTAGATTCTATAATATGTTGTGGGAATGATTAAAGATTAGGTATTGATTTTTATTAAGGAAAAGAATTTTATTATGTAATAAAGTAGAGTCATTATTTGGGAATACTTATAAAATTTATATGTTTAAGTTGAGATCAAAATAAAATGGCATAGATTAAGAAAGACATAAAACCTACGTGGAGATTTTATTGAATATCAGTAATATTAGTGAATTCATCATTTTTACGTGGATAAATTGAAGGATTAGAAATATGAAATGTAATAAGATATTAATGGAAATTTAGAAATAAGAAAAAAGTTTAGATTTGTTGAGAAAATTAGTTAGAGCAAGTATGGAAATTATTATTGGAGTTATTGTCATGATTAAGTATAATAGAAATTATAATTTTAGTAAGATATTAAACATGAGAATATTTATTGAGATTATGAGAGATTAAGTAATAATTACTAGTATGGAAATGAATCATGGAATATTAAGAGTGTTATTAACTTAGAATTATCTGTTGGATTCTCATATAACCAAATATAATAAGTAATCAATGGAAGGGATAATTTAGGAATTCATATTAGCATTAGTATGAATAAGGATTTAAGGAAAGGATAAGTTTAAGAGTAGTATTGATTAAAGGTGAAATCAAAGGTTATACTAGTTTTATCTAAGATTAAATCAAACTTTAGAGATAATGAATTATAAAGGAATTGTTTTAAAGTTTAGTTAGACGAGATATTGATATTAGAAAAAATTTTGTTGGAGGTTTATTTATATGATTTTGTGTCTTGTTGAATATGATATCTTACCTTACCTATAGTTTAGATAGGATGTCAGAGTGTGCAATGAAAGCGTGATGGAGAAGTTTAATTGTAAGGTATTGTGTTTCAAAATTCGGGGACGAATTTTCTTAAGGGGGAAGATTGAAATACTCTGAATTTTTAATTATTTTTCTAAAATCCTATTAAAATCATCAAAAAATTTTATTTTTTATTTTTACTTCTCACAATGGAGCCTTATTTCAGTCATGCGATGTTCTTATAGTGCAAGAACCTCACAAAAGTAGAGAGAATTAATTTAGGAAAGTATGGGGTAAGCACTATGCCCACCCTAAGAGGAATAAAGGTGGATTGGGAATTTTTGCGCGCCTACTTGCGCTTTTGGGATCCAACTGCCCATGTCTTCAGGTTTAGGGCATTTATGGAAGAGATGTGTCCTACATTTGAGGAATTTTCTGTACTGCTTGGATCTGATCCAAAGGTTATGCTGGCTACTCCTGTAGAGAAGGGACTTCTTGATTTGAGCACTGAAGCTGCTAGTCCCATGATGGTGGATGATTAGGTAGATCTGAATGCTGTGATAGCAGAGTTCCATGATCCTAAAGATTTTGAGGATGATAGGTGGTTCCATTTGATGATGCGGGCTTTATCCTTTTGTTTGACTATTGGATACATTTTTGTGAGCCCTACTAGTTGGGGTGATGCCAGGGTTACTGAGCTGATTCCACAAATGGAAGAGGGGAGATCTATTGCAGCCATAGTGTTGGCTGAGACCATTATGAGTTTGGACAGGTCTTGTACTTTCGGTGGGCCGTGGTCAATTAGCCCTATTATTCTTCAGGTTAGTTCAATTCTGACTTTTGTATTTCAGTTCAACTACTTTCTGTGTTTATGCTTATCTCTTCTATACTTTTTCAGATTTGGCTAAGAGATCGTCTCCGGATAGTTGAACCTCCCACCAAGGTGGATTATTCTGCTTCTTGGTATAGAACTCAGACCATTGCGATAAAACGGGATTCTGAGAAAGAATGGACCAAGTGGTTGATGGAGCTAGACTCTGATGACCTGCTGTGGAGATGTGAATGGTACAAAATTAGAAGATTCATGAACATGAGTTTTGGCTACAAAATGGTTTATCTGCTTGGGTTGAGGATGGTGACCTTCTACCAGGCTACTAGGGTTATGCGCCAAATGGGACATAGTCAGGGCGTGCCCCCAGATGGCGCTCTGTTTGAGTCTGTTCTGATTATCGAGACTATTGCCCGAGCTGTAAGAAATGGATGGGTAAGGGGTTTTCATGTTGTTCGCCCTGCTGATTAAGGCGGTAAATCCACACAGTATATTGATTGGTGGATATCCAACTCCTAGAAATCAGAGAAGGCTAAAAGAGCTGCTATTCTTGAGGAGATAGAAGAAGAAACATGATTATTGTTTTAGTTTGGGACAAATTTTTGACCATGTCTGTATTTTCTTTTAAATGTTCCAAAGTTTAAATGAGATAAAATAAGACATCATTCATTTTTTATCTCTTTTTTTGCTCTAATTTTTGCCTAAGCCGCCCTTTTGGGTTTTCAACTTAGCGAGCTTATTTTTCAGTGACACAATTAAGAGCCGAATGATTGTGAAAAATGAAAATGTTATTAATGAGTTGGACCGAACCCACATGGGCTGCTTACGTATCTCCTTACAATGATTTATAATTTTATTCCTTTTTTCCTCTTTATGGAGAATCAAGTCCACGTAGTTCTGATTTCAGGTAAAGAATGTGAATGCTGATCATGATTTTACAATGTTTGCAAATGCTATGCATGAGTTACAAGGATGCTTTATGCAAAGTATCTCTTGAGTTGATCCAGGTTGCATGGGCTAGCAAATTCTATGCCATCCAAGTATGTTAAGATTGCAGCTCCTCCGGATAAGATCTTCTTGATCAGAAATGGGCCACTCTAGTTTGGTCTGAATTTTCCCCTTGGATCATGAACTGGTGCCCTTATTTCTTTCAAAACAAGGTGACCCTCTTGCAATCCTCTGTCCCTGACTCTCTTATCGAAATGCTGAGCCAGTTTCTGTTGATAACCTTGCATATGATATAAGGCATCCATTCTCTTTTCATCGATGGCTAGAAGTTGGTTATGGTAACCTTTTGCCCATTCCACTTCGTCCAACTGGCTCTCCCTCAGAATGCGAGCTGACCTGATTTCTACCTCGATTGGTAGGATGGCCTCCATCCCATACACCAAAGAGTAAGATGTAGCACCAGTTGGAGTACATACTGTTGTTCTGTATCCCCATAAGGCATATGGCAAATGCAGGTGCCAATCCTTATGGTTGTCAACCATCTTTTGCAGTATACTTTTCAGAGTCTTGTTTGCAGCTTTAACTGTGCCATTTGTCTAAGGTCTGTATGGAGAAGACTTGTGATGTTGAATTTTCTCCTTCTGTAATAGCAAAGTAACCATCTTTTGGAAGTGAGATCCATTATCAGTAATGATCTCAAAAGGGACTTCGTACCTACAAAGGATGTTGGTATGAATAAACTGAGCCACTTGTTTGGAGTCCAAAACCTGGTAAGGTGCAGCCTCAACCCATTTAGAGAAATAGTCAATGGCTACCAGAATGAACTCGTGTTTGCCGGAAGACTTCGGGCTTATCTTGCCGATGACGTCTAGGCCCCAAGTTGCAAATGACCAAGGCGTGGTGATAGGAGATAGAGGTATAGGAGGTTTCTTCTGAAGTTTTGCATAGATCTGGCACTTATGGCACCTCTGAACATACCTCGCGCAATCTTGATTCATGGTAAGCCAGAAATAACCTTGATTTATGATCTTGCGGGCTAGAGCAATTCCGTTCATGTGTGGACCTTCATTGCCACCATGCATCTATTCCATGATCTGTTGGGCTTCTGTTTCAGTAACACATCTCAGATGGATGTTATCCCAAGTCCGCTTGTAGAGTACTTCCCTGTTTGGAATGAAACTTTTGGACAATTGTCTTAAAGTCCTCTTTTCTGTCTTAGAGGCTCCTTTAGGATAAAGCCCATTCTTGATGTAGTTGAAGATATCCCAAAACCATGGTTTGCTATCAACCACTTGGACATTCAAACAATGAGCTACACAGCCTGACTCATGTTTAACTTCGATTGTAATTAGTCTGATTATGAAGCCATCGCTTATATCAAGTATAGAAGCAAGTGTTGCCAATGCATCAGCAAATCTGTTCTTTGTCCTTGGTAGATAATGGAAAGACGGTTCATGAAAACTAGCTGCTAGTTCATTTAAACGCTTATGGTAAGGAACCAAGCGCTCTTCTCTGATCTTTTACTTTCCCAAGGCTTGGGAGACTATTAGATTCGAATCCCCATAAATCTCAAGGCATTTGATTCTGAGCCTTATTGCTGCTTCAAGACCACAGATACATGCCTCATACTCTGCTTCATTATTTGTCACCTCGAAGTTCAACTTGATTGCAATGGGTAAGTTTTCCCCACTTGGTGTAATGAATACAATACCGGCACCATATCCTTTGTTGTTAGATGCCCCATCAAAGTAAAGCTTCCATACTTCAGCTTCAATTATCAAGATGTCTTCATCAGGAAATTCAGGCTCAATCCAATGATCATCTACTGGAGCTGCAACTAACTGATCAGCCATTATGCTACCTTTTACTACTTTTTGCTGCACATATTTCAAATCATATATAGCTAATATAGCCATCCACCTTGCCATCTTACTGTCAAGAACCGACTTCTCCATAAGGAATTTCAAAGGGCTCTTGTCAGCAAGAACATGAGTTGTGAAGGAACAAAGATAGTGTTGTAGCTTGTGGCAGACCCATACTAAAGCAAGGCATAACTTTTCTGTAAAACTGTACTTGAGCTCATGAGACAGCATCCTTTTGCTCAGGTAATAGATTGCATTCTCCTTGCTAGAGTCTGGAGCATTTTGGGTAAGCATTTCCCCCATTGCTTCATCGTTACTGATAGATAAAGCAACAAGGGCTTTCCAAACCTTGGTGGCTGTAGCATTGGTGGGTTTAGTAAATACTGTTTGATCTAGTCAAAGGCTCTTTGGCAGTCATCATTCCACTGCTTGGAGGCTCCTTTTCTGAGTATTTTGAAGATGGGACTACATACATCAGCTAATTGATTGATGAATCGACTAATGTATTGCAGTCGTCCAAGGAAACCTCTGATCTCCTTTTCTATTTTTGGAGATGGCATTTCCAGAATTGCCTTTGACTTAGCAGGATCCACTTCTATACCCTTCTTGCTGACCATGTGGCCCAGGAAAACTCCAGATGAGGCTCCAAAGACACATTTGGCAGGATTGAGTTTGAGATTGTATTAGCGAAGTCTAAGGAAGAATCGCCTTAATGCCTCTGAATGGCTTTCTATAGTGGTGTCTTTGATTACCATGTCATCCATATAAACTTCAATTTCTTTATGCATCATGTCATGGAAAATGGTAGTTGCCATCCTCTGGTAGGTTGCTCCAGCATTTTTAAGCCCAAATGGCATGACCCAGTAGCAATAGGTGCCCCATTCGGTAATGAAAGCTGTCTTCTCTTTGTCAGGAGGATGAACCATAATTTGATTATACCCCGCAGCCAGATCGGTTAAGGAAACCAATTCAGAACCTGCCATGCGGTCTACCAACAAATCAATGTGAGGCAAGAGAAAATCATCCTTAGGACAGGCCTTATTCAGATCCCTGTAATCCACACACATTCTGACTTTGCCATCTTTCTTGGAAACTGGCACAATGTTGGCCAGCCAGGATGGATAGTTGATGGGCTCAATGAAATTATGATCCAGTAGCTTGGCAATTTCTTCTTTGATTGGAATAGACCATTCTATCTTGAGTCTTCTCAACTTCTGTTTGACGGGCTTAGCACCTGGATAAACTGGGATTTTGTGAACTGCGATACTTGGATCCAACCCTGTCATGTCTTTCAGTTGCCATGCAAAACAGTCTTGAAAGTCTCTTATCATCCTTTCAATGTGATCCCTGTCTATGCATGCAGATGCAATGTATGTAATTTTTTGCATGTCATGAGTGCCAGTATTGATGGGCTCTTTAATTGTGTCATCTTTTATTTTATTTATTTTATTTTTATTTGATGTCTCATTTAAGTCAGATTTAAAAGTTGGAACATCAAAGAAAAATGGAGACACAGAGTCGTAAGAGAAAAGAGTTTGACTTTTATTGATTTCAAGTGGGGATCTGTCCCAATTTACATCAAAACTAAATGTGAGACCCTTAAGGTCAATTATATCATCAACAGAAGAAATTGAAGAGATAGACTCAGATTCAGAAGTTGAATCTATCTCAGACTGGGACTCTGACTCAGGTATGGATTCTGGTTCAGACTCTGGTTCGGTTGAATAGAAGAGGCTCTCCTCAAAGGACCAATTTTGCAGCTCGGTCTCGGTGGGCTGAATTAAGGTGGAAGGGTCAGTTTTCTCCTCCTCAACAGTAAGCATGGATACTTCATCAAAGAGACTAGCCTCCATATTCTCTTCCCAATCTTGACTGAGCATGTAGATTAGTTCATAATCTTCTATCTCAAGCCTCTCTTAAGGGCTGCTATTTGGTCTTTGGCCCGATTTTCCATTTCTTCCATATCCTCATCAGTGGGCTTGTACCCTAGCCCAAATGGTGGTATTGCTACTGGATAATCTAGGAAGGACTTCAAGCCTTGTTGGCTTCTTCCCAAACCCTCTTCACCCTCAATGTATTGAATGAAGGAGAAGCCTGAAAGTGGATAGGAGGATAGCTCAGGCTGAATTTCAAGAATAGGAACAGAGCTTGGAATGTCTAGTCTTCTATGCATGTCCCCTTTTACAGTCACGATCCCATTCTTGAAAGGGAACTTGACCTTCTGGTGTAGGGAAGAAGGGATAACCTTTGCTTGGTGGATCTAGGGCCTCCCCAGTAATAAGTTGAAGCAAGAAGGTACATCAATCACTTGGAATGGTATAGTGAAAGATGTTGGCCCAATAGTTACATCAATTATAGCTACTCCAAGGACCTCCCTCTTGGTGTTATCATATGCCCTTACAATCTGATCTAAAGGGGTAAAATCAGTAACCTCTAATCCTAAGCAGCTTGCCACTTTCAGAGGGCACACATTAAGAGCTGAACCATTATCAATGAGAACCATTGGCACAGTCTTTCCCCGTGTAACCACTGTGATGTAGAGGGCATTGTTGTGGTTAGGATCTCCTTCTGGAATGTCAGTTTCTCCAAAAGTAATAGATACCCCTTTAGCAGCAGAGGTAATAGAAGCCACAAGGTTTTCCGGTGTGATGTCAATTGGAGCTTGGCATTGATTCAACGCCTTGCAAAGAGCTTGGCGGTGAGGATATGAAGATTGGATCAAACTCCAAATTGAAATATTGGTTTGTGTCTTCTTGAGTTGTTTAAGAATGGGATCTTTGTCTGGTTCAAGAATCCCTTCCAATTTATCGGTTGGTGCGAAAATAGGTTGGGTAGGTTGAGTGTTTGGGGTTGGTTGGTTCTGGATAACTCTCCCACTTCTAGTGATGGCATCGATCTCCTAAACTAGGTTAAAGAGGTCCAGGACACAACAATAGCTGGGATTCGGCTCTATCAAGGAGATAGGGTCAACTCCCTCATGATTATTTATGGCATTTACTATATGGTTAGGCAAGGGGTTGGTGTTGATGTTTGGTCGGGTTTTTGGGGAAATTAGGTCATTGGAGTCAATGAGGTCCTGAATTCTGTATCGAAGGGCCTTGCACGCATCTGTTTTGTGTCCAGGTCCTTGATGATAATCACACCTTTCATGTGGGTTGTAATTTTTGGGAAGTGGATTGGGGATTAGTTTTGGATCCAGAAGTTTCACCATATTTCCCTCAAGCAGCTTCTTCAGGATGATACTCATGGGCACACCCCCAAGGTCGGAAAACTGCCTTCTTTTAATCCGGATAGGCTTTTTGATTGTCATAGTATTAACTTCCCCCCCTTTCTGATTTGTTGAGGAAGTGACATTTCCCTGATGACTAGGTCTCTTATACCTTGACCCCAATGTAGTGTCTTCTTTGATCTGACCACTCTGGATCAAATCTTTAATTTTTAAAGCAGTGGCAATTAGGGCTTTGAAGGAAGGCAAGTACTGAGTTTGCAGCCTTTCTTGGTAAACTGGCAAGAGGTTCTTGACAATTATGTCAATTTGCTCATTTTCAGGAGGTCGGTTTACCATTTGAGAAGCCTTCTTCCTCCACCTCATAAGGAACGAGGAGAAGGATTCCTTAGCATTCTGTTTGGTGGTCTCAAGGTCTCTTCTAGTTACATCGACCTCGATGTTGTAGTGATATTGTTGAACAAAGATATTACAGATGTCTTCCTAGGTCCGTTTTTTGGTGACATCCAAATCCACAAACCACTTCAAAGCTGTCCCGGTCAGTGATTGTTGGAATAACTGGGCTAGAAGTTGATTATCCACACCCAAAGGCTACATAGCTCCCACATAGACTTTGAGGTGGGTCTTAGGACAGGTAGTCCCATCAAATTTGTCAAATTCAGGCATCCTGAATATGGGAGGAACCCTTACATCAGGGAACAAGCTTAAGGATTTTGTATCAATCAAATCCTCCTTCTTCTTCATCCCTAATAGCATCTTCTCCATGCGTTCCATCTTGTCCATGCAGGCTTTTATCTCAGGGTCAACCTCCTTCCTTTGGAAAGGATCCACGGGTTGGGAGGTGGAGGCAGAAGTGATGTTTGGTGAGTTATTCTTGAGGAACTCGGGTGATGGGATTGGTAGTGGTGGGATGGCATCAATGTTTGCAGTTTATTTGTCTTTGGATTCAACTCTGGAAGTGGATCCATAGACAGGATAATAGGTGGGTTTCGGGTCAAGCTTGAATGATTTTAGCTCAGTAGGGTTTTGGGCCAGAGAGGTTTGTTCCAGCATGGTTCGGACATCCTCTATGATAGCCCTCCTTTGGGCCCTCAGCATGTCTTGGAAAAGGGCTTCCTGTCTTTTCATGATGGTCTCTTGATGTTCAGAAAGTTTGGAAAATAGCTCATCGAAGATCTCATCAGCCCTAGTAGTATTGGTCTCTTCTCCGGTAATAGACATCTTTTCAACCTTTAGGATAGAGAAATAAAGCTGGGTCAGTTTCTAGCTTAGGCAGGGAATAAAAGATCATGGAATATATTAGTATTTGGGACCATGGGTTGACATGGGTTTTGGGGAGTAGCAGTGTTTGAGTGGAATTAAGACTCTCCAACTTTGTAAGGTTTTATGCATGCATGCATGTATACATGAATGAAAAAAGGTTTCATGATAATGATATACTAAGTTCAGTATTATGGTACATACAATCCTAAAGGAAAGGTTCTATGAGTCATTACATGAAAGGGTTAGGGTGGTTTAAAGGGAACCCATCATATTAGAGATGCGATATACCTAACCACATGTGAGACAAGGAGCTTCGCATGGGTCCAATGGTACATGCATACTCGTTACACCTCTAAAAGGATTAGAGGATACGTCGTGGGCTGGATGATTTCACTATCAGCAAGCAGACCTAAGGAAGGTTGCCCCCTCGATGTTACTTTCTATCCTTTGTTTTCCTAGGAAACTAGGGTTTTGTGGACAAGGAGTCCAATGTAGTGATGCATGAAAGAGTTATTTTGCTTTTAAAGCCAAACTTGGTATTATACCAAAAGTAATCTGCTTTATCTTTTATTTGAAAAAGATTTTAGAGTCCCTAGTGGAGTCGCCAACTGTGAGGCCTCGCCCAAGCACCGGTCCAATCCGCCGAAGAATCGAAATGCTCTTCGAGAGAAACTCCACGATTGGAACTCACTGTGAGTTCAGAAAATTGATTTTTGTAATGTGACAGTTGAAAAGTGAGTCGCCACTTTAATTTACTTATTTTAATTGAGAAAATTAAAGAAAATCCCAAATTGATTGACTCCAAAAATATTTTGATTTTATCCCAATAGAAAATGCACCAATCCACGAGTGACCAAGGAGGGCTCGGGGATCAGGTTTTGGTAATTACACAATTAAGAAAATATTATTTTCTTTAGTCTGGCTAAAATTGCAAAATAACTCTTGAAAATAAATTTTTTGTATATGCATGAACAAAAATATAATGATGAATGAACAGATATATATATATATATATATATATATATATATATATATATATATATATATATATATATATATATATATATATATATATATATATATATATATATATATATATATATATATATATATATATATATATATATATATATATATATATATATATATATATATATATATATATATATATATATATATATATATGATGTGATGGAATCACAACAGTAAATAAATAGGCAAGATAAATCCTACTTAATTTTTACAATATCAAAACAAATAGAATAAAAGGGATCTTTCCTCTAGCCCTTATGGGTACTAGGAAAAGCACAGATTCCCCAAAATAAACTAAAAATAAAATCACAAACAAAGGATTAACATGAATAAATCAAAACAAAAAAGGACTAAATATTAATAAAAAGATTTTGGAGTTGATGCCCTTCAGAATGGCAACCTGCATATCCTATTGAATAGGAATCAAACCCCACGCAGTTCTCCCTTCTTGCGAAGGAGGGGTTTTAAAAATGTGTTAGTTTGGTTATTAACTTAATTCTGATTCTTAAATTAATAAGTTTTAGATCTTTTCAGTTTTAGACCTAAAGATAATTCTAGATCTGAATTTAGAATTTTAAAATAGGAAAGGAATTATACCTTTGCTTTCCTTGGCTTTCGGACGAATGGAACTAGTTTTGCTCCGGATCTCAACTCTACCTTGAATTCAAAGGAAGCTTGGAACTGGAGCTAGAAGCAGCAAATATGTGAGTATAAGAACGAAAATATTCTTTGAAATTGCTCTGATCGCTTTGAAATGCTCTAGAATGCTTTAGAATCTCTTGAAAATCATTGGAAGTCGTGTCCAATGAGGCTGGAGGAGGCTCCTATTTATAGAGCTAATAGAGGAGGTGCCGGCGGTAAGAACGGCGGCGCCGTCGCGGCACCGGCGGAAGGGGCGGCACAGCCAACGCACCCGCCGTCTGGGCGGTATGCCAGACGTGTTGCCATACCGGCGGCATGAATTTGATGCTGCGCCAGCAGCATGGACTTTTACGGGCGGCTCGGGATGCGTGCCGCCTGCTGGGCGGCACGAAAATCGTGCCTCCCAGCGCCACTCGCGCGGCTCAATCTGTTTCTGTCTATTTTGGGTCCGTTTCAGCTCTGATTCAAGCTCTGCTTGATTCTGTGGATTTGTAATTGAAAGATGGTCCATTGGGGGTGCATTTTTGAGGGTTCACAGGAGATCACCCAAATCTTTCACAGATAGCGGCGGTGCATGGCCGACCGGCGATGCTACAACAGCGGTGCATGGTGGTGGCATGTGGGATAGTCCAACAGTTTCATTTCGTCATTTTGGTGCAACTATCAACATCCTATGATCAAAATTTATGAAGGTTAACCCGAAACTCTTATATCTCAGTTGTTAATTAAGTTACATTATGTTTAACGGATTCTAGGTTGTAGTTATGGTGAGGTTGATGAGTCTGTTATTGAGTATGAGTTGAAAGGACCTAGGAGGGGTCGCTGAGATTGTGTTGTCTATTAAGGTTGTTTTAAAGTATTATATTTTCTGTTATTTTGGGTAGTATCCGAGTTCAGTGTAGTTTTGTCGAGATCTCGATAAGAATCTTAATAGTCTTTAAGTTGTGTCTGGTTATGTGAGTCATTCTTTTATGATAATATCCTTTGTTGTGAAGTGTCAGTGTTCTAGTGTCTTCCTGGTTCCAAAGGCTATACTTTCAAGGGAAGCTAATCGGACGCGTCGTCAGTTAGGTGAGTGATACTTCCTAATATGTTATTCTATTTCCATATACATCTGCATTTACTGTGTGTATATATATGTGTATATTGTGCACTATTATTGCATAGATGCATGTAGCATTTAATTGTGAATGATGAATCGATATTCTTTATTCTATGCTATATTGTGATTGTGATTGACGGATGGAGGTCGGGAGGATACAGTACTACCTAGGATCATGGGTTTGTTTATGATTATGGTTATGATTGGGATTATGATGGATTGAGAAGATGAGCTATGACTGGTGTATGCTGGCCGAGCTTGCTCATCGCCAGGGCTACTATTAGTCGGGTCAAGACTGCATGGTACAAACCAGTGCTAGCCAGGCACATTGGACATAAGAGACAGATTATTGGATTCAGAGAGCTAAGACAGGGAGATCGGTTCACCTTATTAAGTATTAGTGTGGTATTGTCTTACTTGATTGTATGGTTTGTCTGTCTCTATGACATAGTGCATAACATGAACATTAGAAATCTGTCTGTAGGACACTAGTTTAATATATTAGCTGGTATCATTCACTGAGTCGGACACTCATTCCTGTTCATTTTGTTATTTTCAGGTCGAAAAATGAGCTTATGAAAGAATTTTAAACTGAGTAAACTTCCAATTTTCCTTCGGCAGTAGTTTGTATTATTGAGTATTGAGAAATGTATATAATATATGTATAATTGTATTATAGTTATAGAACTCCGCAATATTACATCTTTTACCTACATATTGTTTAATATTCAGTTATGTATTTGATGAGTTAAGATACTATTATTTAGCAAAATCCACTTGTATGATATTACATTTATGAGATAATTGAGATAAGTGAATTATTGGCCCAACGTATCTTTGTTTTATTTTGAGGTTGGATTAGATCTGCTTAACTTGTGTGGGCCCATAGCCCTTTACAGTTTTGGGTTTCTGTTGTTGTGTTTTCTGTTAGGTTTACTACGGGCACTGGTAGCCACGTGCTTTTTCCGTGTCTTAGTGTCGGTCACGTGCTCTCGGGTTTGGGGCGTGACACTTTCAATTCAAATCAAGTTTGTTTTCATGAATTTGGTAGTATCATAGAGGACTCTAAGAGGTTAAAAGGAAATCGGAATATTTCTATTCAGTTTGTAAAGAAAAATAAAAGTGTCTGCTCATTAATTTGCAATAATAGCTCATTTTTATACTAGTCCATATATATATATATATTCGAGGTTCCTGCTAGTATTGAGGAATCTATCATATATGATTTAGTTCTTCATCTTAAATAATATTTCTCCTTTTTTTTCAAAAAAGAAAATTTTATGAATTTTAACAAATTTCACATATTACAAAAGTCTCAATTTAAGTAAGATGGGAAATATTTAGGGAATTAATGAATATTAGTATAGTCCCTCAAAAAAAAAAAAAAGAAGAATATCAGTATAGGCACTTTTGTCAATTCATATGTTCCATCTCATATATAAATATATAAATTATAGATAGATATATAATCAATTCCATATTAAAAAATAGACTAAAAATATATGGATATATAATGGTTTGAACTTAATTACCTAATAGATTAATTCTAAGTTCTAACCTTTTGGTAGTGGTTGATCCAAACTCATTGAATCCAATTTATTCATAATCTTAACCTATACTCAATTCAAATCATTTTACTCTTTCAATTAAATTTCTATCAATCTTCATAAAATTTCAATAATTATATGAGTGATCTTAATTTGAATTTAAGAATACCATAATATTTGTATTGTTTTAATTAAGGATTGCATATAAGTTAGCTATTAAATATAATCTCAAATACTACATCAAGACATAGCCTGATAGTAAGGTTACGTTTGGCATAACGTAATGTAATAAATTATATAACAGAATGAAAAATGAAATGTGATGTAGTTAGCTTTGTATTACTTTGTTTGGAAGTGTAAACGTAATAATAATATAATGTAATAATTAGTCACGATCCAAACCCGATGGCACATGACCAGCACTAAGACATTGGTGATACACATGGCTACCAGTGCCTATTGTAATCTTGACTAGACATTAAACCATAAGCTAGGAACATTAATAATAACATCTTTAACTTCCAGTTTATTAGACATATATTACCAATACTTAACATTTACATCATTAATTCATAGCTTACTAAATTTTCATCTCAACTTGAATACATAACTTAACATTCATAATCACATCATGTAAAGTAACAATGTAGAGAACTAAAGTTTTATGGATAAAAATAAGATAAATTTATTACATAAGTAAAATTATGCTACAATGCATTGCCAAAGGATAAATTTTATGAATAACTCATTTAAAATTTCTTTGCAAGCTCATTCCACCACCTGGGAAAAATAATTGAACATGAATGAGCATTCAACTTAGTGAATCATACTAACTAACATGCAGTCCTGATATTTTACAATCATATATTTACTAATATGCTCATGCTTCATGTCATAGAGACAACCATATCACATCATCATATAAGGATGGGATCTAGTCGATAAAAATCACTCTAAATCTCAATATGGGGAGCTAACCTCTTTCATTGACTCTCTTAAATTGCAAACATACGGCCACAGCAAGACCAGCTCTAGCCCGGCCAATTTCTCTTATCTAAAACCATAAGACCACAGCAAAACCAACTCATGGCCAACATCATATCGTTACCATTAATCATATATCATGCCATTCATTGTATCATATCATCATCATGTTCATAACCCTACGTGGTTCTATGTCATCCTAAGCCCATCCAAACATCCACATATCATTAGTATCACAATTCATTGTGCACATTCACAGACAAATGTTAGATGCCTTTATGTCTTCATAATGCATAGGTATATGAGTGAACATACCGTTTAGCATCGTAATACATGGCCAAATTGAAAATAAATATTTTTAAATATTCAAATGATTTGAATATAAATGTTTTAAGTAATAATTTTATATGAAAATATTTTCTTATTGTTATAATTATATTGACTTTCAAAGTTATAAATATTTATGGATTTTCATTTGAATATTAATATTGATATTAATAATTATTTATATCATTATATTGATATTGATAAGCTAAATTCATATTGATATTCGATATTATATATATGATTTATAAATATTGTTATATGAGTATTTGAAATAAAAGAAAATTATTTCAAATTTAATATTGATATTTGAAATAATTTATTGATTATATTTTATATTGATATTTGAAATGATATTAATTTATTATATTATCATGTTAATACTTTTAAGAGAATATTTTATTAAGTGAAATATTGAATTTTAAATTATTATTTATTTAAATGAGAAATTTTTAAATTAAGGAAATGGAAATTTTATTATGTAATATGGAAATTAGTTTAATTATTATTTGAAATTGTTTTAATGTATTTGGTTATTATTATTATTATTATTATTATTATTATTATTATTATTATTATTATTATTATTATTGTTATTATTAAAGATAATATATATATATATATATATATATATATATATATATATATATATATATATATATATATATATATATATATATATATATATATATATATATATATATAAAAGGAATTAAGTTTAAGTCAGTACAGCCCATATTGGGCAAAGGAAGAAAAAAAAATAGAAATGCAGAGAAACAAAGGAAACAAAAACAGAGAAGCCGAGAGAGAGAGAGAGAGAGAGAGAGGGACTGCACCCCCAGACCATCGCCTCTGACCGCCAACCGACGACACGCGCCGGCCAGGGAGGAAGCTCGCCCTCCGAGCTTTCGAACGCCACCTCGCCCATCGCCAACCGCCTCCCGATGGCGACACACGCTCCCTCTAAAGATTTGCCAACAGAAATTTCTATACCTTTTTTCGACCGCTTTCCAATCTCCATTTTAAAGAAATTAGTGTGGTTGAATCCCTTGCGATTCCAGTTTCGATTTGGTATATCGTTTACTAATTTTAGATGATCTTTTTGTTGATCGAAATCCAGCGACATCAACGGCTGCCAACGTCGTTTCTACCTATTTTTCGGCGAATTATGGGAAGTGAAGAGGATATTCAGATTCCTCACATCACAAGCTAACTGCTGGTATTCTCGGATCTCAATTCGGTCATCGTTGGAATTTTTCAGCGACCGGACTCTGGCAACCCTAAAATTGATGAATTCAGACAGAAGCTCCAGCTCATTAAACCGAGTCCTACAGTATAAATCTTGATTTCTAACTATGTATAGATAGTGAATTATGATTTTATTTGTAAGAATTTAGGAAATAGTTTATTGGAATTAAGTTATTAAATTGGATAATTGAGTTAATTTAACTGTTATTTATGTGATTATTGAATATTATTGGTGATTAAATTGAAAGATTAAAGTGAGATGTTGAGATTAGAATTGATTTAATTGAATTGAATTAGTTGTAAGAATGAAGTGAGATGTGGATATTGGTATTGATTGAATTGATTTAGTGATTATTAGTTTGATAACGAGAAATAAAATTGGCGGATGGGATTAGTGTATTGAAGGTTCAGGTTAGACCATTTGATTGTGATATTGTAAATAATTTGAATTTATAGAATTATTAGTGAAAGTGGAATTAGTACTTTTGAATATTGGAAATTGCTAAATTGGTTCTAATTGACCAATATGAAAGTTGAATGGAAAAAATAGAATTATTATCTTTAAGTGCACTGTTGGGAAACAACTAGAAAAATGTTAAGTTTAGCAATAAGTATATATATAGGATATTTTAACTTTAAGAACGATAAATTGTGAACAAGAAAGAAGTGTTAATAACTTAAGCTAAATTAAGTAATGTGATAATGAGGAAGTGATTGATATGTAATTGAAGTGCAATGTATAGAGTTTAATAACAAGGGCAAGGATATTGGGTAAAAGTACGAGGAGCACTATTCGTATCAGAGTCAAACATAATTAGGAGCAAAGGAGTCCAAGGTGAGTACTTAATAATATAATATGCTTGTGTTATTTGCTTAAACCCTTATTGTTCAATCGTGATTGCTAAAAGCATGCCAATTCCTTGATAGCTTGAATTGCTCATTGATATTGAACCATTTGTTATAATACTTCTTGATTCATTGATAATCTTGAATTGTTTATTGAACAATTCTTGATTTCTTGATAAGCTTAATTTACTTATTGAATATTGAACCATTGATATGATGCTTCTTAATGATCATTGCCTATTGTGAACCTTATATGAACTTTTCTATTGAATACCTATTGATAAGCAGAAATCCCCTTTCTGATGTGGGAAAATACATGAGGCCTTATACACTTAGTTATGCCTACGGGTAAGGCAAGAATACCCAACCTCTGTTTGGAGAGAGCGCCTAACCATAAGACCCGATCAATCTTACGTAATGTGATATGGGTGAGTGAGTAAAGCTTAGGCTGCCACTCTTAAATTGATATGTGTGGGAAGCATCCTACTCTCAAGAATGTGATATTCTGCTAAAAAGATTGTACCCCCATTTTAAATGAGAATCTGAACCTAATTGATGATATTGATTGAAAATATTTCCTTGTTATAAAGAGCCTTCTTGAAAATAATCATTTACTCACCTTATGTATTGTATTATTATGTACTCACTGAGCTCTATCTCATATTGTAGTGGTTTAAACTTTTCAGGTACAGTCAATGAGTTAGCAAGGTAAACTCCAAGCCCTATTCTCCCTTTGGAAGTTACTTTAGTTAAGTCTGAGTATTGTCATTACCGAATATGAAGATTATTGTTAGAGCTCCATGGTTAATCGGTTATTAAAGGGTTTAGCTCTAATATGTTATAGAATGTACTTATAATATGAATGGTATCGTAATTGTTAATGTAATAATGTACAATATAGTGAACATTTAATTAATGATATGGGATTCAATTTTAAAAAGGTTATTCATATTATGTTTGCAATTGAGATTATGAATAACAAGGAAATGTTATTAGGTTACGATCTTGGGATATGGTTTAATATGATAGATGATAATAGATTACATGTTAAATGAGTTCTACGGATTTTCGATGCTCTTATGGCCACCCATGCCCTAGGACCATCACGGCTTAAAAAGGTGGGTCGTGCATAATATATATATATATATATATATATATATACACACACACAATAATGCAATGCATGATAAACATGATAAGCATATCAAAAAGTATCACTCACAACTTAATAAAACCCAACTAGCCCTTCTGGAAACATCAGTCGATCGACTAGTAATTGGGAAGACATCTGGAATACACAGATTGAACAATAGAGAAAGTACATTCGAAGACTGACGATTTTAACCTTAACTCTTAAGATTTAACCTAACAACTCTATAGATTCTATCGAAATTTCGACAGAATCTTCTTTATAACTAAGACATTTTCCATAAAACAACAACAACAACACTTCTATAAATATCAAATTCATGTCAATCAACATCACCAATACCCCTTTAGGCCACCATACTCAGACACATCAATCAACTTCAATCTCCACTCTCATATATACATATTCATGAAGTATCATAACATTAGCATTATATCGTTATTTTCCAACAATTCGTCTTTCACTTCATATAAATTCTTACTTTATTTCTAATATTAAAATCAAGTTAAAAGTATTTTAAATTCATAATAATATAGCTTCATAATAAATATTCCATTTAATATTTAATTTAAGTGACTTAGAAAGATATATAAATATATAAAATTAATTTAATTTCTTTAAAATTCTTTTATTGACTCATTGTATATAAAATAAAATAAATAATCTCATAAATCAAGTTCATTACTGAAATGCATTAATATATAAAACTTCATTAATCACTAATTAACCTTGATCTTTCTATAATTTATAAAATCATATTAATTAATGCATAAGCCCAATTTAGAGAAACTCATAATTGGTCACAATTAAATTTATAAACTAACTTTACATATTAATTTTGAAAAGTCAATATTAAATAATAATAAATAAAGTTAATTCTTTTCATGACGTATATACAAAATAAATATAAGTTAATTCAATTCTAAAGTAATATATTCAATTAAATAAATCTATAAAAATTTCATATCAATTCCAAATCCATAATTTATTCATTTAATACATAAAATTTCATTAACAGACAATTCATCCCCATTAAGCTCATATAATTCCTTACATTAATTTCCTATAACAATTTACGTCTAAAATTTATAAAACTAAATTAATAGATTAATTTAGCTTTCTTATTTCAATTTCCAAATCACATATATGCATATACAATTCATATAATTAAATTCATAATAATATCCAATTGATTTATCTTTATAAAATTATTTTCAATTAATTCATAATATTCCTAATAATAATTTAATTTACTAATTTAATTTCAATAATATAAATGAAATCTATGTTAACTCATAACCATAAATATTCATATCAGTAATAAACAATCTAAACACAAATATCTAATACCCCCTCCATCCCAAAAAGGTTGTCCAATTTCTTTTCTTATATAGTTTAAAAAAACATTATTAATTGCTTGCTAACTCATAAATTTTATTATATTTTTCTACTTATATCCTTATATATACTCATTTATTACTACTTTTATTATTAATTTTGAGAATAAACACCTATCAATTAATAAGGATAAAATTGACAAATACCTATATCTATTTTTAGAGTGGGCAAGTATTTTGTGACACCCTAAAAAGGAATAGTGCACAACCTTTTTGAGACGAAATGAGTATAAAACAATACAAATAAAAATAATTCAATCGTATTCAAGGGTTTCAAGCTTACTCATGTGGAATTTGATCGAACTAGGTTCATAGACGGCGTCAGAACGTCAAAACGAAGCTACTGGATGGAGGTTGCTGGAGCCGCTGCCGCCATCATCTGGCCACGCGTCGCCATGGATTGTGGTGATGGAGGGCGGCGATCATACCATCTGACTCATTTTGCCATCAGGAGTTCATTGGTGGTGACCGTTTCTCTCCATTCACAACTGTTTGGCTGGATCGGGCCGTTGAAGTTTCAGTCACCATCTCTGCTTGATTTCTTTGTCACCAATCCACCATAAAGGTCAAGTATGGTGTCAAATGAAAGTTCATGAGGAGAGTGTCACGACCCACTTTTTAGGCTGTGACTGTCCTAAAGTTCAGAGAGATATAAGGTCACTTAAATCCTTAAAACACCTTTGATCTTATAACCATCCTACATATCTTATTTAACCATTTCTGCCAAGATCGTAACCATGTTGTTCATTGCCAATTTCCAATGATCGCTTTAACTTTTTCATTATACTCAATAAACTTTAGTTTCATGCCATGATTAAAAACAGGATATCATTCTTAGTTATCCACAAATACTATCTATACACTCTTAACTAACATCATAAGTATACACATACTTAATACATATTATCAGTTACTTATATTGTTCTTAGACATAACATTTATTTACATTACATCTTTAGTCACCATGGAGCTCTAAGTTGCAAGTCCTTAAAATGACACAAGTAATATCTTCACAATATCCTTAGCAAGATCCAAGCAGGAAAACATGGCTCAGGGTTTACCTTGCTAATGATTCACCTTGACCTGGAAAATTATAAACAACTACAAAATGAGGCTAGCTCAGTGAGTACAAAAAAATATAATGTAACATGCAAACAATGTAACATGTTATCATTTGGGTTAATTCAAGATAACAATGATGTGTTGTTAATCAAAATTGGCCATGTTGAATATTAGAGTGCATTTTAGCAAAAACAAAAATATCTTGGAAGTGGAAAGCTTCCCATACATTAAACTAGAAGAGTGGCGGCCTAAGCCTTACTCACTCACATATATCACATTACGTAAGACTGATCAGGTCTTATAGTTAGGCGTTCCCCCCTAACAGAGGTTGGGTACTCTCGCTCTACCTGCAAGCTTATACCAAGTACACGTGGTCCGATATATTATCCCACATCAAAAGGGTTTTCTGCTTATCATGGGTATTCATAATGGGCATGTTCAAATTAGTCTCAAGCATTCAATAACAAGTAATTGGCATATCAAACATTGAGCACAAGATGGTATTAATGTAAGAGGCTTTTTATGTTCAAATTATCATATAATAGAGATGTGAAATTCAAAGGCTCACATTCCATGGGCAGTACATGTTTAATGTCCCTTTTTGAGCATGTATCAAAGGATGGCATTTCAATCAATAGTCACAAGCAACATGGCACAATTACATTACATTATTGAGTACTCACCTTAATGCCTTTGCTCCTAATGGCTATTCGTTCTTGGCTAGCTCAAGGTCCCTCATGAACTTGAACAATCCCTTTACCTTTTCTTTGTGATTCTACACATCAGATTTTAATCACATAGCAATTAGTAATTAATGTTGTTACTAACCATATCTTTTGCTTGTTCATTGTTTTAACTTATAATAGAAACATCCCAATTGTATCATATACATACTCAATCTTATTCCTAATCAATTCCAAGCTAAATTTCCTATATAATTTCAAGAATTCAAGTTTAAGTCTCAACTCTCCAAATTACTCCATAAACCTTAACTCATCCCATCAATGTCAAATTTGGCAAAAAATCCCAATTTCTCATGAACTTTCCAATTAATTATGAAAATATGAAATTGATATAACATATAACATATATAGTTACTCAATCATCACCATATAGCATTAGAAAATCAAGCTCTTCTTTTAATCTTGTTTATGCTTCAAGCTTCCCAAAGTTCAATTCAACCCTTTTAAATCATTTCCTTCATTTAAAATCAATCAAAAACACATCCTAGGTATGATTATCCTAGGTTGGCCAAATCCTCTAGATATGATGCAAAAGAAATCTTTCAAACAAGTTAGTTACTAGAATCAATCCTAAAGTATAAAAAGAGAGAATAACATAACTCCTCACCTTGGTTAGTTTTGATAAGATTCTTGTTGCAAATAGGATGGAGAGAGTTTCTTCCCTGGGAATAGAATTTTGGCGTAGAGAAAGCTAAATAAAATTTCTCCACACACTTTTTGCTTATATACATAATGGATTGGATGGTGAGGATTCATTAAGCTACATCTAATGGCTATGACTTAATTTTAGTAAATAGTTGAGATGGTGTCAAGATGGAGCGCTAAGATTCTCTCTACAATAGTGAGGGTTATTATGGTATGTTGAGGTGTTCCAATTGAATCATGACTCATGTAAAGAAAAAGCAAGAGTTTCACTGGGTGTAGAATTTGACTTAGTCAATTTTGGTGACTAAGAGGCTAAATATCAAGGCTCAATCTCTACACAATTTTTCTATTGTCTTATGCAACCCATTTTGCTCACAAGCTTGGATGTTGCATCCTTCTTAGGCCCAATGGGCTGGCCTCCCCATATTGAGTTTGGGTCCCCATTACATCAAGACTCATCAACAAGCCCATAAGCCCATTGTCAACTTGAATGTTCCCCTTTTAAATTCTTTTCTTTACCTTTCACTATAGCTTTCCAATTTACATTTTTTTTATTTCTTTGCCTACATCCTTAACTATCACATGGACTCTATCTAAATCATTAGAACATAGCTAATCATCACAAAATCATATACCAAACAAACATCACACATTATGTCATAAGGTTATTACCCTATTTTCTATCATTCCCATATCACACTATCATTCAAAGATCTAGTCTTTTAGTGTCATTCGCACTCGGGAAGAGCTACAAAACACTTAGGTGTTACAGAGAGCTTCCAAATGATACCAAGACCCACTGGAACCATTACCTGGATTCGCTGGAATCACACCTAAAAATTGAGATAGCGGGAAAAACTTCCTCTTCACAATGTGCCATCGTCTGTTGCCCATCCGCACTGGTGCTGGTACGTCTGGGTTCTCCAAACGGTGGGCAGGCCAGTGGTGGTAGGGACACAACCCACTGCCGGCTAGAGGATGGTGCTCTGTCACTTCAGTCTCTCTCTCTCTCTCTCTCTTTCAATTCTACTATTCGTTGCACCTAAACATCTAATTGGTCCATTTCTAAAAATGAACCAACTAGATCTGCTAGCAATATTTTTTAATAATAATAATAATAACCTTCTTACTAAAATATTAAAATTAATATTTACTTTAAAATAAGGATTCCAAAAATAATACTATTAACACACATATCCTTATTTTGATTACTTATTTTTAAAGAATTAATTTCTTTATTTTCACATTTAATTTTACCAAATATAAATTCTTTATAATATCCAAATTTAATAAATTATTTTCGTTACTAAATAAATATTTTCTTTACATTAAGTTTATTTATTTTAAAGTTTAAATAAAATGTTATTAATAATATATTCTAAATATCATAATATCCAAATTTTTAGATAATTATGAAAATTTAAATACTAATTTAGTACATGCAATTAAATAATTATATTTTTGTACAAAAATAAGATTTTCTAAAATAATTCAAAATTCAGGTTATTACAAAGTAATTAATTATTTTATAATTATCAAAATAAGATATTAAATTTTAAATTATATTTATTCAAGTTAATTAATTATAAAATTGATATGATATACTATTGATAAGTCCAAGATCAATTGATTCAATATTAGGCTAGACTCAGCTATGAAATATATTTTAATGAACGTCATTGTTAAGCCTGCAAGACAAAGACTTGGTTAGAAGGGGCCAAGCTTGTTGCCTGGGGAAATCCCTCTGATGCTTAAGTCAGCTTTAGATTGCTAAACGAAGTGAGTCAAAGAGAAGAGAGACCCCTTCTTTGAGACCTAGATTTCTGATAAAAGAATGGAGGTCAGAAGGTGGAGAACTCAAGCTACCTAAAGTTGAAGAATGTCAGGCCTTTTATTTGTTGGGTCCTAACATCCTGGTTGGACAAGTGTTAACATATAATTCGCTATGAAGCACTACATGCTATCTATCATCTTATGATGAGCTGGCCTTGGAATGTGCCCTCGAAGGTGTCAGGATTCTAAGCGCCACCTCTGAGTGATCCGCTTCTTACAGGAGGTACTCTTGCAAGTCTGACATGGTCGTGATAGCGTGCTTCTCTGGACGTGTTCTTAATGGTGAAGAGAGAGAAAAGCACTAAAGAAAGAGAAGTGATCCCAACTTTCCTTGTCCAGGAAGAAATCGATGTTGGGCTGAAATTGTAGGCTCATTGAAGTGGGGGCATACTGTGAAGTGAGATGGATCAGTATATGGACTTCACTTGCTTAGGTCCATCATGTCCTTACACATTTTGTTCCTCATCAGTGGCCCTCCTATTTCATCAAAGTGGATATCAGTAACTTCAATTGAAACAATCTCTTCTATTTTGTTATTCCTATTGAAATCTTTGCTCTGCTATATGGCTTAGTTCACTCGTCTACTAGCCTTTTATTGATAAGTGACTTTAGGAGGAAGTTACATAGTTTACTTAGGTCTACAACGCTTTTGACAGCTATGAGCATCTTATTTATATGCGAGCCATTTGTGGGCATTACTTGACACTTGGCCCAAAGCACAACTGTAGATTTAATGAAGTAATTGTAGTTGCCTTCTCGATATTTTTAGAGTAATGATGGGAGCAGTTTTTTCAAAAAGAGAAATTTAAATGCTTTTCCCCCTTTTCCTCTTCTATTTAAGGTTTTCACTTTCTCTCTTTTCACCTTCTGCATTTTGCTTCTTCTTACTTTCATTTTATATGCTTTCTCACTCTTTCTTGCTTAAGCAAAATCCTAAATTTCTTTCTTCTCTTACTTCTACATCCATGGCTCCCAAGGGTGATTGAAAATCTTACCTCATCACCTACTTGCACGATGCTTCTTCCATGGCCATAGAGAACGACTTTCACTATTATCAAAAGAATCTAATAGGGAAACCTGATTTTGATCTCCACGTGTCAGAACCTTATGAGAGGATCTTCGCTAACTTGAGTGATAATCATTTGAAGGAAGTCCCTAAAGATTACTATCATTACATCTTTTTCCACCGGCAACTAGAATTTGGCCTGTGCTTCCCCTAAGTCCATTCTTGGTGGCTTGTTTCAACTACTTCTGTGTCAATCCTATAACTCTCCACCCCAACACTATTAAGGATCTCCATTACTTCGAGTTTGTCTGCAAGGCCTTGGACATGGTGCCTACTCCTAGAACCTTCCAGGTCTTTTACAAGCTCATTAAATCCATTGAAGGAATTTCTTACACCACTTTGATGAGGCCTAGGAGGCACATCTTTACTGGGAAGCAAAGTAAAGTCAACAATTGGGTGAACAAATTTGCTATTATAGTCCAAATTGATGGCAAGTGTTTGGAGGGGCTAGAATTTGGATTCCTAGACATTTGATGATTCCTATGGCTAATCTTGTTGATTGGCCAAAAGATATATTTGATGACTAGCTCGTTACCATTCTTATGCTAATCTCTATATTTTTTTTTTGAAGTTCCTATTGGTATTGAGGAATCTATTATGTATAGTTTAATTTGTTCATCTTAAATAATATTTCTCCTTTATTTTTCAATATATATATATATATATATATATATATATATATATATATATTTCACATATTACAAAAGTCTCAATTTAAATAAAACGTGAAAGTCTTATTTATTCTCTTTTTTTAATTGGAATCTTAGAATTTTTTTAATTAAAAAAAAAAGCTAATTAGGTTCAACAATTCGGTTTGTTTTAGTTTTTGGCATACCAAATTCGGTAAAATGATATTTTTAACGTATCAACTTGACAAAATTTGTCAATTGGAGTGTTTAAATTTATAAAAATTTCAATTAAATATTGTAATCTGTAAAAAAAAAAATTAATCAAGTGTTATTAACAGATTACCAATTGATAATCTTACACAAATTACAAAAAGGATCTTAAAAAATTACAAAATGATCCAAAAATTTTAAAATTCTTGCAGCTAAGCTATCTTCTTAAATTTTCAAAATTTTAAAATAGTAAATTTATGTCATATAATTATTTTTTTTATTCATACAAGAATCTTTAAAAAGTAAAAAAAAAATAAGATTTGGATTTTAAATTTCTAATGTAATACAAAATTTTTAACTTTGAAATTGTATTTACTATTTTGTTGCAAAAAGAGTTTTTTTTTTTTTCTTTTTTTGGCCTTTTCAAGTGGAATCATCATAATTATTTAACTATTTATGGTATTATTAAATTAATAGCCCGATGACACATAAGATGATTGTTAATTCATTACTTTATAAATTATATTATTAAAGAATCTTAATTTATAAAGAAAAATAATGATAGAAAATAGATTAAATTTTTTAAGAATTAAATTTTTTAATTTAGATATTATAATAAATTATTTCTTGCACAGGATAAAAAATAATAAACAATCTAAATTTAGAGTAATTAAGAATTGACAAACAAGAAAAATATTTTTATGAATTCTAAGCTAAGATTTCAATATTTAAAGATAATTAATAATTAATTAGTGTCTTTTCAGAATATCACATCGCTTATTAAAAAGGTATATGTGGTTATATAGATTAAAATATTTTTACAAAATCGTTATTTTATAATTTTATTTTTTCAATTTAGAATATCATTATCATAATATGATATGATGCTTTGATACAATTATAATTTATCTCAAAATTTTACTATGAAATTATATTTTAGAATCTTGATACCTTAAAGATTATATTAGAGGCAAAATGAGGCTTCATCCCTAACATGCATGCAATAACCTTAGTAAGAATTTTGAAATTTTATGAAAATTGCTTAATTATAAGAATTTTTAAATTTTTAGATCAATTTGTAATTTTTTAAAAGATCTTTTTATAATTTATATAAGATTACCGGTTGGTAACCTGCTAATATCATTTAATTAAAATTTTTTTACAAGTTATAATACTTAATTAAAATTTTTGTAAGTTCAAATATTCAATTGACAAATTTTACTAAATTGAAATATCAAAAATATCATTTTACCTACTAAACTCAATGGACCATATAAATTTCAAAAAAACAAAAGAAAAAGGCAAATTGAATTGAATATTAAAGATTATTTAATCATGGTTTGCATGATTTGTTGGCCTAAATTTTAATATATTAATTTTTTATTAGAATTGAATTTAAGATAAATTTAATTGTTGAACTTAAAAAAATAAAAAATAAAATTGTTAATTATTTTAAAATGATTAAACGTTTATTAGAAATTTATTTTTAATTAATTACACAATAAAATCTAAAAAATTCAAATATTAAAAAGGTAAAGTACTATTCAGTATATGAGATTTACTTAAAATAATGACTTCACTCCTGTAATTTGAAAAATGAGCCATTTAATCCCTTATATTTCATTCCGTTATAGTAAATAGTTATTCTGTCAAGATTTTACATTTTTTCATAAAATAATAATAATAATAATAATTTTAAATATCAAAATCACCCTTTCTTATCATATCATCTCCAAACAAAAAAGAGCACCTCCACCTTGAATAAGAGCACTTTCGATTACCCAAAGAAAAAAAAAAGTCCAAGCATAAACTTTTCCAATTGGGTCGTCATTCTCATTATCCATCAAGGCTTCAACTACCACCTCCACCAAGAACAACCTCATCCATCAACCTAATTAAGACTTTTTTTTTAATTTAATTTCTTTTTGAGAAATACCAAAAATTTGAGAAGCATCCATTGGGAACCTAACCAAGACTTTAGCTTTTTTTTTTTTTTTTTCCATTCAATTTCTTTTTGAAAAGTACCAAAAATTTAAAAATAAGATGAAAAAACTAATGGATGAGTGGTTTTGATTAGCCCCCAAAAAAAGAAGTAATTAAAATGACCTGGATTCTAATTTTGAGTTTCTTCTCTAACTAATGTCGGATTGACAGAGCTACAATGGATGAGGTAGTAGTGTCACAACTTCATTTTCTTTATCTTTCTTTCTCTCTCATCAAATAATCTTAGCAATTCCAATCTAATTTCAAAGGATGGTGACTGATCATATTAGATCAAATACAATTTACTGGTCTGGATCTTCTAAGTTGAGCCTGGTAATATGACCTACAAAGAAAGAAAATGGGTCAATAAGGGGCCAGGCATTGTGCCTGGTGAAGGGTCTCTGACTCTTAAGTTAGTAATACACTTTTTCGGTGATCAGAGGAGGGACTTGCTCTCCTCAGGCCAATGAGATTTAGAGAGAGAAAGGAGGTGAGAGAGTTTAGAGTTTAATCTACCTAAAATATGTGTTGATTTTTCTCTTTTGTATGGCTTTACATGGAACAAAGTTAACACCTTTTAGCCAGGGAGGGAGTATTCTCTGACAATGAGTCTCTCTGATTGGTGTGATAGGTACTAAAGTGGTGGGTGCATGGACACCTGTCTTGTCCTTAGGGAGGTGTTAAATAAAGGATTGCGTCAAGATATGGGGCGAGCCGCCTGAGAGAAGTCCTTTTGTTAGTTGATGTGACATCTGTACTAAACACTCTCAATCACACAATAGATAACTTGCCAAGGAAGTTACTTGTGGCTGTAATAAAATAGAGGCCTCAAGAGGCCTTCGTTGCCATGTTGGAATGGAGGGGCCATCTAGGCTTGTCATCAGTTGGGCTTCTATTAGTGAGCTTTGACCTCTTATCCTAAGCCTTTGAGCCCAAGATATATGTGCGTTTTCGTTTCAAGGAGCCCATTAGACTGATGAGCCATTTTTGTCCCTCATTAATGATGAAGAATTGTTGCTTCAGGAGAATACCAAACACGATTTTTTTCAATATTTACAAGCATAGAGCTCCAAAATTAAATCGGTACAAGTTTTCTATGAATAATCTTATTTTGTTGTTTTATTTATTGGGTTTTGATTGGGAGATTGCATTTTTTTTAGTTTGATATATATTGCAATTTAGGTTTTGTTTGGTTGATGAGAAAGTTTAGGAAAGGGGAAGCAAATTGAATATCTGGATTTTGTGTTCTTGAATTCTAGGTTTGGAGTTTCAATTTTTTATTTTTTTTTATTTTTTATTACTTTTTTGTATGGTATATGTGGAAAATTTACATTAAAAAAAGGGGTATTTTAGCATTTTTATATGTTTGTAATGGTTTTTTAACAGAAGGACTAATTAATATGACTAACGAAAACAAATCTTAAGGATTAAATAGTGACTTTTTTAAAAAGTATGAACGAAATCATTATTTTAAGCAAACTTGAGAAACTAAATAGTACTTTATCCATATTAAAATGATACAATTTTATACATGTGCAAGATGGGCTTGTCCTTTCCTTTTGGGTCATTGTATCTCCAAATTTGCATCAAAGTTGCCAAGTTCCAACCTCAAACTCTCATGTATAAATATATACATTATAGATAGATATATAATACTAGGAAATTGAAATTCATTATATGTGTCTCTATTAATAATCAATCCCACATTAAAAAATAAAAAATATATTGGTCTATAATAGTTTGAGTTTAACTACCTAATAGATTAGTTTTAACCTTTTAGTTATAGTTAATCCAAACTCATTAAATTTAATTTATTCATGATCTTAACCTATACTCAATTCAAATTATCACTACTCTTTTAATTCAAGTTCTGTCAGTCTTCATAAAATTTCTAAAGCAATAATTATATTAGTGATCTTAATTTGAATTTAAGAATATCATAATATTTTTATGTCTGCATAATTAAACTTTGATTTTTTTTCGGTCTAATTAAGGATTGCATATAGGTTAACTATTAAATATAATCTCAAATAGCACATCAAAACATAGTTTAATAGTAAGTGTACATATAGTGTTAGTAATAAACTCACATTCAATTTTCCTTCTCCTTTTCAAAAAATATAATCTCAAATACATGATGATAAATACATTAAACAATAAAGAATTCATTGCCCTCTCATTATCTCTTGATAGAATGAGAGCTCAAAAAATCCTTATGTAAATGGAGAATTTAGAATGTGGTTTTAAATTTCACTTTGATAAGTTATTTGTTTAGAATCATGAAATAGTGAAATGGATAAATATACTTATAATGAAATGGATAAATGTACTTAGGTATACTAATGTTATATTAAGTTCAATTGCAGTATATTGTATGATAAAAGGACAATAATATGTTTGATATTCTTATCACTTAAATGGTGATAACATATTATTATATGTTAATTTTGATATATAGATGCATGTGGTTTTATTAATTAGTTCAAATTAATGATAAATTTTAAAAAATCATTAAATAATGTTAAGAAAAATTAAAAATACATTCACTGTCAATATTATTGGATCATAGCACACTTAAGCATATTATGGATTGGAATTCCTTTCTTTAATTTAGATTTTCAATATTGAAGGGCGAAAATATACATATAAAAATAATTAAAAATAAAATTAATTAAAATAATTTTATTTAAATAAGTAATAAAATGTCTTTCATTTATTAAGTACAAATATTTATAATTTCAAAGAAATAAATAATATTTATCCATATATTTTCAATTACAACAAAAATTTTCGCATTACAAATAGATAATTTGGAAAAGTGCATAATAAAAGGTGGAAAATTTAAAGATAATTCTTTCTTGAAAAATATATACCATTTCATCAATAAAAAGTTAATTTTTTTTGTTGATTGTTGTTTGTAATTAGTTTTTATAATTTGTGCAATTATATTCAATGTCTTTTAGATTATGATTGAATTTCATATTTTAAAAATCTACATTTTCAAATTCATATTTTTAAAAATTTTTATATTTGAAACATTAAAAAATGTTTATTTCAATTTTACAAATTCAGTTTCATGAAATTAAATATAACTAAATCAAATTCCCCTAAAATATGTAAATTTTTT
The DNA here is from genome assembly GCA_947687605.1 of Reutealis trisperma. Lineage (NCBI taxonomy): Eukaryota > Viridiplantae > Streptophyta > Magnoliopsida > Malpighiales > Euphorbiaceae > Reutealis > Reutealis trisperma. The sequence continues at coordinate 411,762 of CANTUT010000138.1, read as the reverse complement.
TTAAACAAATTTCACAAAGTTAACAAAATAATTATTATAAACAAAAATACTTTTTTTTTCTTTCATGCTCTCTCTCTCCCCCTCTTCACTTCTCTCCTCCCTCTCTTTCTGTCTCCTCTTCTTTCATCTCTCTCTCTTCTCTTCGCTCTCTTTTGCATCTCGTTTTACTACACTCTCTTTTTATCACTTCCCTTACTCTTCTCTCTCTCTTTCTTCAATTAATAAATATTATATTTTACATTATAAATATTAATTGTAAATATAAATATATTTATTTTTAGTTATTTTATTTTTTAATTATATTTTATTATATTATAGGTATTTTAGGAAATAAGAATAAAAATAACATTTGTGTTATGATATATTATAATATTTGATTGATGTCTTTCCATATACATGAATATTCTAGTTTCCATATTAGTATTGATTGTATTTTCCTTATTGGAAAAACTTCCTATTTCTTATATTTTCCTTATTGGAAAAGTTTCCTATTTTTTTCTCTTCTGTACTCTATATAAAAAGCTTAATACTATTGAATTGAACAACTAGAAAAACTATTCTCTTCTCTATATTCTTTGTTCATGTTCTTCTCCATTTTATTTATAACATGTTATCAGCACGAATCGTTCTACAATATTGTTCATAATTTTGGATAGCTTGTGATTTGTTACAACCCAGCTAAGGCGAAAAATTTGAAGAAATAAAATTCAAGATTTATGGTAAACAATTTTTATCTAATTAATTACTATTATTATTAATATTTATGTATCAAATATTTTTTTTTAAGAAAAAAAAACTAAATCATTTTTTTTTAAGAAATCGTTTGAACATATTAGGCTAATTAATTTGAAGAAATCTTTTTTTTTCTTCTCTCTTACAATCATTTATTTCAAATCTTTTTTTTTTTTAGATTTATAAAGATTTGATATACTATTTAATGATTAATCAATTAAATTCTAGTTCCTGAAGAACTAGCATTATATTTTAAATACTAGTTCCTGAAGAACTAGTATTATTTATAGTTCCTAAAGAACTAATTAAATAAATAACTAAGCTATGAGTTTCTAGAGAATTAATATTATATTTTAAATTCTAGTTCCTGAAGAACTAGTATTATTTATAATTCCTGAAAAACTAATTAAATAAATAACTAAGTTATGAGTTCCTGAAGAACTAATAATAATTACAGTTCCTGAAAAACTAGTATTCCCTATAGTTCTTGAAGAATTGGTATTCTCTACAGTTTTTGAAAAACTAATATTCTCTACAGTTCGTAAAGAACTGATATTCTATATAGTTCCTGAAAAACTAATTAAAGTAAACAAATTCATTAAAGAATCATTAAATGTTCCTTAAAGAATCATTAAATGTTCCTAAAGAACTAAATGCATTGTCTACAAGTCTTTAAAAGACTGATTTTATTATGATTTTATATTAGACAATGTTAATTGATGGGTCTCGACATCATGAATAAGAATTATTTATACTAGTGTCACTCCTTCGAGTAATCAAATAAATAAAATAGACATCCTTGAAAAATTGATATTTTATATTCCTGAATAACTAATAAATTTGATTTAAGCTACACGCATTGAATAAATTAGATATCAATAAAATACATGCGTATGGCCATAATATTAAGGTAAACCTCTTTTGCTTTGATTTTTCTATTTTGGGTGTTTCATTATTGTTTATATGTATTGGAATGATGGGTATGGCCTATTTGATTTACCAACCAAATTGCAACTTTTAATTGGTTATCAATTATAACAACACATTTTATGCATAGTTTTAAAGTCATGGCTTATAATTTTTTTGGCATAAAATCCGACCCTAAATTATTCATTTATTGATTGATTGACTTGCTTTATGGGAAAATGGTGATCTTGCATTCATATTAATAGGTTTACTTGATTCATTAAATTGAGATTGATTCTACTAGTGTATATATTATTACATATCCTTCGGTCTTAGCATCTCAACTCAAAATTTATTTTATGGACAATACATGTCTCATACATATATACATATATTTGTTAGTTGAATAGCCTACAAGAAAATTATGTATGTTATATATGTTTTGAATTTACTTATATCAATGTGTATTAGATGTGAAAACAATTAGAGATTTAAATGTGAGATGAGATTAATATAAATTATATAAGTAACATGGTTTTGTTAATTTGTGAATTGATGGATTTATTTCCGGATTGCATACATTGTTGGATTTATGTTAGTATAGAGAAGCATAATTAGTGCTTACCTTTCCTTGGTGGGATAAATTATGAATTTAATGTTTGTTAAAATTAATATTAATTTATTTTCTGATTGGTCTATTTAGATATATTTTAAATATATGCAAATTAAGTTATTTAAATAAATTGAAGTATAATGAATTAAAGTTTGGTTGATAATTTTTATATGCTATTGAATTCAATGGAAATAATTTTTAACGTGAGTTGTTGATAATGAAATGCATTTAGATGCTAGCAAAAGCAAAAGCTATTATCTACTTAAACCTCATTTAAGTGAGGATTTAAAGGTTAAATATATTACTATTAATGATTTTTATACTTTCTAGAAGAGTTTTAAAGATAGATATAATCACTTGAAATATGTGGTACTACCATAAACTCAATATGATTGGTTAAATCTATACCAACAAGACTTGAAATTTATTTAAGAATATAATTTAACCATGTTTAAAATTACTTCACAGCTGAAATTGTGCGGCAATAAAATTACATGCTCCTGTATTAATAGTATAAAAAGTGAAAATTTACAAATATTATTTTTCTAGTGGTTGCAAAGAATAATTGTTAATAAGAAATCATCAAACAATGCCCACTACTACAACTGTATTCCCTGAAGTGAATATTATAAATCATTTGGTAGATAATGAGAATTCTGAAAGAATAATTGCTAACGAGAAATCATCAAATAATGCCCACTAGTACAACCATATTCCCTGAAGTGAATACTATAAATCATTTGGTAAATCATGAGATTCTGAAAGAAGAACCGCCCATATAGAGGACACAACTTAATTCAATATTGATGATTTTATGTAAACTCCTTGAAGGAGTAATTTGCAAGAATTTTATAAGTTGTGTATTATAATAAGTTATTTAATTATTGTTTTATCCCTAATATACATGCATAATATATTGCGTTAAACAATATAGATTTAAACTCCTAGATAGATTTAATAGCATTGAACTTATAGTTTCAACAATTAAACCTTGAAAGTTTGGCATGAATGCCATTGTGTACATCATATATACTCTCCCTTGAAACTTGTATAAAGACATGAGTCATAAATTTTTTCTGTGCCATGAATATATTAAATCTATCTCAATGTGCGATAATGAGTCCACAAAAGAGACTATAAATTTTTTTTGATGAGGCATATTTTTCAACATTAGGGGGAGGAAAAGCACCTACAGTGCTAAAGAATGTCGAAAAATTTATCAGAAGGAAAACCCTTTAAATAATTTTGATCCATGTACAAGTTAGAGTGAACCAGAAGTTCACAAAATAATACAGTTGCAATAAATTGCAACTTAACTGCCAAATGCATTTATTGATGCTAAAAGAGTGATAAAGTCTCATATTACAGCTGCTAATACCCTAGCAAGGGTTGTGATTTCAATTGCAAATAGAAAATCAATCAATCAATCTTACTACACGCCAAAAGCATGGATAGTAAATTGAAACTAAAGACAAAAATCCGTGGAAAAGAAAAGCAGCACCACTCATAAAATTTCCTGAAGAGAAACCTCCTGAAGAGGAAGATCTCAGTCAAAGAACTATAGTTAATTATGAGACACAGACTGAGACAACGGAACAATTAGATCCTCCAAATATAGCTTCTGGAGTTGATGATCATACAAATGAAAACTATGAGATCTCAATTATTTTGTGATATAAGAAAGAGTTGATAGAAATTTAATTATCGTCGACGATGAATTTACCTCAACAGTAGCTTTTGCTGTTACATGAGAAAATATGGATCCATAATCTATAAGTATAACTAAATATTAGCATAAACATGATTGATCATCATGGAATGAGGCAATTAAAGTAGAGCTAGACTCGTTCTATCATTGACTATGAGAAAAATAATTCTCTTATTATGGAAATGATCATGTTCCGATACTTAATTAATATGGCAGTTAATGAAAGACTTATTGTATGCCTTATGAAAGTAATAAGAGTCCCAAAAGGACTAAGTATATCATAAATGAATACACATTAAACACGTGACATATATTTCATTAAATTGCAAAAATCTATGTATGGATTAAAGCAATATGGATACGTGGTATGATTATTTGAGTAAATTCTTATTGAAAGAAAGATATGTGAATAATACACTATGTCCATTTGTATTCATAAAAGACCATAGAATGGTATATATTATTATTGCAGTATAAGTTGATTTAAATATCAATGTGACTCCTAGTGAACTTAAATAAATATGTACCTATTTGAAAAGTGAGTTTGAGATGAAAAATTTAAAGGAAATGAAATTTTGTATTGGCCTGCAGACCGATTATTAATGAGTCCTAATACACCAGTATACTTATGTGAAAAAGATATTTAAGCAATTTTTGCATAGATAAATCTTCTCCCTCAAGCACACCAATAGGTGGTCCGCTTACTAGAAGTGAAGAGAGACCCTTTTAGACCTAAAAAAGATAATAAAGAGCTATTTGGTCTTGAAGTACTATATATAAGTGCTATAGGGCACTCTTGTATCTTACAAATTGCATCAGGCCTGATATTGCATTTGCAAGAAAAATTCCTAGCTAGGTATAACTCTGCACCTACAAAGAGATATTATAGTGGTGTAAAAAGTTATCTTCAATATACTATTAATATTATAATTCATATTTGAAATTAATATACATGCGAATATTGGTTATTTGCTTAGTCTCTATGATGGTAGATTTTAAACTGGCTATGTATTCACTTATAGTGGTATTGCAATTTTATAAAAGTATGGTCCTGAAGTACCTCACTAAAAGATACTCTCATTGTATTTTGAGAATAATGCAATTTGCATTGCACAAACTAAAGGTGGTTATATTAAGGATAACGAAGTAGACATAAACTTCACCCAAATTCTTGTATATCCATAAGCTGCAGAAGAGATATCCACCAAATTCGCTTGAGTGACAATTTAATAGACTTATGCACTAAGTTTTTACCTAATGTGATATTTAAACGGCATCATTTCATCAATTAGTATACGCTGTGTTAAAATCTATCATCATCAGGGAGAGCGAATTAGTATATAATTCTTTTTCTTTAGTTAAGATTTTATCCCACATGGTTTTCTTGGACAAAGGTTTTAATAAGGTAATCTGTGCAATGAAAAAATAGCGCATGAAAAGTACTCTTTTCCTTAGATATATTTTTTTCCACTGGGTTTTCTAATAAGGTTTTTAACGAGTTATATTCATAGCGCAAGTAATATCCTAAGGGAGTACTATAAATAAATTATTGTATGTGGATATTACTTAAACATCATTAAGTATACGATTTGACAACTTGGCATATTTGTTTACAAAAGCACTCCTTACAATCACATTTAAAAATTAGTCAAAAAAATTAGCATGCGTCGGCTAAGAGATATTTAATAGAAATCATATTTTCATGAGGGGGAGATTTTAATGCACTGTACCCTTTTTCTCTTAGCCTAGGTTTTGTCCCACTGGGTTTTTATGGCAAGATTTTTAACGAGACAATGTTATGGCACAAATCCCTACAAAAATAATGTACTCTTTTTCCTTCACTAAGATTTTTTTCCCACAGGGTTTTTCTTTAGTAAGGTTTTAACAAGGCATATTCTTTGTAAAAGACATCAAGGGGGAATATTATGATATATTATAAGATTTGATTGATGTCTTTTCATATACATGAATATTCTAGTTTCTATATTAGTATTGATTATATTTTCCTTATTGGAACAACTTCCTATTTCTTGTATTTTCCTTATTGGAAAAGCTTCCTATTTCTTTCTCTTCTGTACTCTATATAAAGGGCTTAATACTATTGAATGGAACAACTAGAAAAACTATTCTCTTCTCTATATTCTTTGTTCATGTTCTTCTCCATTTTATTTATAACAATTTGCCATTTATAGTTCCAAACGAGCTATAAGTGATCATATAAATTCACTAATAATCCACTACAAATTATAATTAAAGAAACATATAGAATGTCTAAGTTAAAAAGAATAATAAAACTCATGTATTGGATTACATATATATATATATATATATATATATATATATATATATATATATATATATATATATATATATATATATATATATATATATATATATATATAAGAATCAAGATTTCTTTGGTCTAAGAATTTTTTAATTTTTATAAAGAAATTTCGATTTAATTTCTATATTATCATGTCAATCTAGTTTAATTAATTAATATTATTTTTGATAACTTATAAAGATTTAATTAGATTTTTATTAATCTAATAAGAACTTAAACCCCCCCTTCCCTCCAACCCCAGCAAATTATATCATGGACCTTGCCACCTCGGTCCATTTTGCACTATAGACTTGAGATCCAAAATGCACGTGCAAAGAGAGAGGAAAAAAAAAAAAAAAAAAGGGAGAAAAAAGTGGAGTAAGGGATCAAAGGACATGTGGTAGTATTGGAGAAAAGTAAGGAAAGGAAACCAAATTTAATATTAAAATAGGGGACCACTGTCAAATTTTTTCTACTTTTTTTTATTTGTTTATAATATTTGCAATTAAAATTATATTTATTTTATATTTCAATATTAAAAAGATAATTAGAATTATATTAATTTCTCTAAGAAAAAATTATATTAATGATTGAATTTTTTTATTTATTTAATTGTTCTAATAAATTTATATTAATTTCTATAAAAAAGAACTACATTAGTGGTTAAATTTTTTTATTAAAATTATATTAATTTCTATAAGGAAAAATTACATTGATGGTTGGGTTTTTATTATATACATTCAACAATGTAAGAAACATAATTTTTTTTTTATAAAAAATAAATTTTTTAATATATCTTATTGCTAAATATAATGAATATATAGTGTACGAATGATGCGATAAGCATATAATTAACAGTTAATAAATATCCTAAAATTTTATTTATTTTATTTTATTTTTCAGTATTCAAGAAATAATTAAAATTATATTAATTTCTCTAAAAAAATTACATTAATAGTTAAGTTTTTTTATTCGTTTAATTCTTCTAATTTAAATTATATTAATTTCTATAAGAAAAAATTACATTAATAGTTAACTTTTTTTTTCATATACATGCATTTTGAAGTGTAGAAAATATATAATTTTTTATAAAAAATAAATTTTTAATATGTCTTTTAATATATCTTACTGCTAAATATAATAAATATACAGTATATGAATAAGGAACATTTTAATCACATGTGATGAACATGTAATCAACAGTTAATAAATATATTAAAATTATATTTATTTTATTTTATTTGTCAGTATTCAAGAGATAATTAAAATTATATTAATTTTTCTAAGAAAAAACTATAGTAATGATTATGTTTTTTTATTTGATTAATTCTTTTAATTTAAGTTATATTAATTTTTATAAGAAAAAATTACATTAATGGTTGAATTTTTGTCACATACATTCATAAGTGTAGGAAATATATAATTTTTTATAAAAAAAAAGGAAATTTTTTAATATATCTTTTGATATATCTTATTACTAATATATAATAAATATACAGTGTACGAATAATGAACATTCTACTCACATGCGATAAATATGTAATCAACAGTTAATGAATATAGTAATTTTTTTTATTTTTTAGTATTCAAGAGATAATTAAAATTATATTAATTTCTTTAAGAAAAAAATTATATTATTGGTTAATTTTTTTTATTTGTTTAATTCTTCTAATTTAAATTATATTAATTAAAAATAAAAATTATATTCTTCTATTTTTTATTTGTTTAATTTTTTGTATAAAAATGCTAATATATTATTAAAAAATAAATTTAGTGTTGCAATAAAAAATATAAAATAGATTGAAATATAAAATTAAAATAAAAATTATATTAATAATAAATTAATAATAATATAATATAAAATAAAGAGATGGGATATGGTAAAAAGATAAATTGATTTTCTCGTAAAATATAATTAATATAAGTTTAATTAAAAGTATCAGAAATAAATAAACAAGGCAAAAAAGTTGACTTAAAATCATGTTATCTCCTTACATTTAAAGTAAACAAAAAAGAGAGAGAGAGAGAGAGATGTATAATTTACACGTGTATTGGATCAGGGTTCATGAAATAACAATACCCCAACCAATGCTAAAAATTATTATTAGCTCATACATATAAACTAATAAATTAAAATAATAAAATTAAAGTTCAAGAATTCAATTATCCAGTCAAATAAACTAACCCTTAACTGTTAAGTTAAATTAATTTAATAATGCAATTATTAAATTAAAAACTTGTTTGAAAAGTTAAATTTACCACTTCTATACGAGTAAGGATTATACCCTAGAGAGGAGGTGTGCCACTATGAGATCATTCATCAAAAATTTACAACGGAAATCCTGTGTAACATTATTTAATTTTTTCTTTTCTTCTTGTGAAAGATTCATGGAGAAATTACGTAATTTGTACATTTTTTTTTTTTTAAAGTTTGAAATATTATTTTTTAAATTAATTATTTAATTTAATATGATTTGTTATAATGATATCAGAGTTTCAATTGAATAATTGATCGACGTTGTTATAATTGAAATGTTATGTGATACTAAATATTATTTAATTACATGCTAATAATTCTGTTCAAGAAAAAAAAGAAAAAGGGTGTGGTGCAGGTGCGGCAGTCTTGTGCATGGATAACTAGTGTATGTTACAGATAGAACGGTGCACTTCCTTTTGATTTTCGGCTTTTTGGGCTATGAGCCCATCATCATTCATTTGGCCCAAGTTTGTTCTTTTTGAAAATTGCTTCCAAATTAAAAGCAAATCCAACCAGTTTTTTTAAGGGGAAATTAGTTTAAATCTCCAAAACTATTATTAGACGGCTTTTCAGATGCAAAATGCAAGAAGGTTCTTCAGTTAAGGTACATGTTTTAAAGATGATTGATTATGTTGAAAAATTAGCCAAATTTGGAAGTTATTCGCAATTTGTTATGAATTAGCATATGAATCAGTTGAAAACTACCCATATGGAGCATGTTAATTTGTTTATAACTGCGGAATGGTACCTTTTTTTTTTTTTTTTTTTCTTTTGTTTTGTTTTGTTTAACATTAGAAAGACAAAATCGACCATTAATCTATTATTCAGAGAAATATATACTTATTTCTAAACTATGTCTCGATGTGCATGTAACAATAGTTTAATAATCTTCAATCATAGTAGATCTAAATTAAACTCATAAATTCATACTATATATATATAGAGGTATTAAAGTATGAGTAGAATTATTTGGATCAATTTAATCTAAATCAATAGCAATAAATACTCTACAATTAAAAGTTAAATTATTAAAATAACCCTACTTAAAAAGGCTTCATGTATAATGAAAAAATGAGAAAAAATTGGAGCTAATTTTCTTTTAGAGATTAATGTTCGTCTCTCTCTCTCTCTACAGGTATTAGAACTAGTTAAACACATTAGCGCACCATTTGATTGATTTAAAAGAATTTTTTATTCTAATGCCAGGTATTTAGAATCCTTTTATCTTCTTGTTTCTTTATTAAACATAATAATACATTAAAAAAAGAAGAAAGTTGCAGGGCTTACATCATGGATTGATACATAGTTTTGTAATTTTATATTGAACTATTAATTATATTGATATTGAACTATTGACTATAGTGCCATTATCATATGATTAAAATTATAATATGATAATTATACACTTCAATAATTATACAATAAAATTTAAGTATTATTAAATTGAATTTTGATTAATGTTTATTATTGACTATGATTAAATTATAATATGATAATCATACATTACTGCTAACGAATCAACTGAATCATATTATATGTAAATTAAGTCTCAATTGTTATCAATTGGACTTTGATTCACTTAACCTAATAGTAATAATGCCAAAACATGTTCTATGTTAATCAAGCCATAATTTTTTATCAATTAGACTAATTTGATTCAATTAGATTAAAAATAGTATATAGTTCCATATTATATTATATGTAAATTAAATCTCAATTTTCATCAATTGGACTTTGATTCGCTTAAGCTAATCGTAATAATGTCCAAACATGTCCTACATTAATCAAGCCATAATTTCCATCAATTATACTAATTTAATTCAATTAAATTGAAAATAATATATAATACCATATCATATTATATGTAAATTAAGTATCAATTTTGATCGATTGGACTTTGATTCATTTAAGCTAATAGTAATAATGTCAAAACATGTCCTATGTTAATCAAGACACAATTTTTATCAATTAGACTAATTTGATTCAATTAAATTGAAAATAGTATATAGTACCACATTATATTATATGTAAATCAAATATCAATTTTCATCAATTTGGACTTTGATAGTACCACATCATTTCCTATGTTAATCAAACCATATTTTTTCATCAATTAGACCTATTTTGTTCAATTAAATTAAAAATAGTATATAATGCCACATAATATTCTTTATAAATTCAGCCCATTCTTTGTTGTTATTATTTATAATTATAAATTTTAATATAATAATATGATTTGATATTGGTAAAATGGGTGACATACCACCAAATCCATACCTCCCCAAAACCCACTTTTTTGATAACCTTAACTACATCATAATCTTCATAAATAAAAGAGTCAAATAAATTTGCAAAATAAATTTCCATGAAAGCACTAATTTTCACTGTAATATACGACTTATGGCTTAATACAAGCCTTTGCATTTAATAATCTACTTTTGCAGCAACCAATAATTAATTAGAAGTATATGTTACTTTTAATGATCCACTTATGCATCAATTCATTATTGAAACTGCTGCAAAATTTATCAAATAAAATGAACAACTATTGTACCTCTCTTATCTTTATTTCCAATAAAAAATTATAAATTCCAAAGCAATAATTCAATTATTTGTTAATCCTGTTTATAAGTTTCAAAATCTATTAATTAAAAAAGATACTAAAAATTTAAATTTCAAATTTGAAAACTCTAATTTTTCATTAAGAGCATTATTGATAATATATTTTTACTAGATTTTTGAAATAATATAATTGTCTTGCATTAGATAACATAAATGTCTAATTTAACCTAATTGATCTGGATCAAATTAATATAAGAAGCATTATTGTTAAAGCGTTCAAAGTATAAATCTTTATCATTATCAATTAATATGCTCTTTATATATATATATATATTAAAATAAGAATTTTGAAACAACAGCGTAGGAAATAAATTAGTTATAAAATTATTAATTGTACACACACTCATTTAAAAAAATATTGCTTAGGAGAATTTATTTATACAAATAAATATATAAATATAAATTAAGTCATTAATATGTAAAAAAAAAAATTAGACTAAAACTAATAAAAATATTATCGTCTTTTGAATAAACATGAGAGATTGATATTATGAAACAAATATGAATATGAGGAAAGTCGTAGTCTCTTGATCATATATTTATAGTGAAATTAATTATTATAATCATTTTTGAAATATGAATTAGAATATAATAAAATTTTTACAACTTTTATTTGTATTATTTTTTTAATAATTTTTTTTAGGATAAAAAAATAAAATAATAATTTTAATTATAGATAATACTAATTATATATTTTTTAAAAAAGAATGTATTTTTAAAACCAATTAATTTAAGAATAAGAAGTTTTTGTTTTTTATATTGAAAATCATGTAATTCAAAAATTTTACCTTTTAAAATTAAGAGATTTTTATATATAATATTGATAGATATTGATTTTTTTTTTTAAGAAAAAATCGACTCTCCATGTGAATCACATTCTTAGGTCTATGAAATATATGATATAACTAGTTTCATTTGATGGGATGGTAAGTATGATGAGATGTTATAAATTGATATAAGCAATAAGGACCTTATCAATTAATTACTCCTTTCCCTCTTATGGAAAATTATTAGGTGTGTAATTCTAAATGGATTTAAATTATTCTATATCACAGCATTCAGAGATCCCTTCCTAACAAAGTGGAAGAGGAGAAGAGTCTCAATCACACACGAAGGGGAAAAAAATTAAGAGAAGAAAATTCAAAGTAAACAACAAAGAGAAGAAAAAAAAAAACAACCATAATTTTCTTGCAAATGAAATGGGGTGGCTGAATTGTTACTTCTTGAGCCATATATAGATTTAAATGAAGAAATTGCATTCCTCCTATTTTCTACTCCACTACTTCTGTAGAGTAATATAATGTTTTCTTTTGTTTAATTTGAAAATATTTCTATGTTCAATATATATATATATATAAATAAATAAATAAACAACTACTGCAATTCAATTGAAATTGAGCACTTCAATTGTGATTGAGATTGATTTGGAAGAGAACTGCATCTCTTTTTTTGTCTTATAGTAATAATAAGAATGCGGCTTTGCACATTCCATTTGGATATAAATAGTTTTGTAATATTATATTTAATCATCAATATTTCTAAAACTAGCTGTCAATTACTGAATCGGTTTGATTATCAATTCAATCAGTTGAATTCAATACAAAATGTTAATGTATAGAATATAATTAGCCCTTAATCATGCATAAAATCTAGCCTATAATCATGCACATAATAATTCATGTAATGAATTATTATTGTATATTCCCTTTCCACACATAATCTTTTGTAACTCTATATATAGAGAGAGCTCTCTTTGTACATCATTAGACATGTTTAATATATAAATTATTCTCTAAATTTTATGTTCTGTAAAAAAAAAAAAAAACTTATTTTTCAATAATTTTAAGTTAAAAATTATAAAATTTCAAAATAAAAAATCAGACTCAATCAAATTAATCATTAAATTAATTAATTTTTAATTTTTTGGTCAGACCTATAAATTTGATCCAAATTTTGAAAATATTATTGCTTATCATTTCAAGCATCAAAACCTACTTGATTGAAAAGAAATAAATGAATAAATATTGTGTGATAATGCAATAGTTGCCTTTTACATTACAACTCTAATCAAAATCTTCATGATTCAGCCATACACATGGATTTTTCTTTGCCCATATTTTAGCATAGGTCCATGGGTAGACCTTTCTTATTACAAATTTGGCCTTATTATTTGATAGTGACTCTTCAATCCAAAGGGTATGTTACATGTATATCCCTTTGTTGTAGATATAAATCTGTTTGATAGTTGGTTCCTAAGGTACACCTTATAATAAGGACAAATTGTCATTAGACAAATGCATGTAATGAATTGGGTCTCCTGTCATAGCTTGAGTTAATGGTAGCTCAGCTATTTGATTTAGTATTCTTTTGATGCAATTATATGATCATGGTTTTATTTTCAAATCAATAATTCATATATATATAATTGTAATTATAAAAATCTTCAAGACTTGGTAGGTTTTTATCCATATTTTTAAATCGTTCATCTGTTTTATTAACACACGAAATTACGGTGTAGAATATGCTCTGATAACATATGAGAAATTTCAAATCTAATAAAAAACTTAAACAATTATATAGTGAGACCCTAATATTATATTAAGTATTGATATCATTTATTATTCTTTTTATATCGGATTCTAACAATAATTAAGTTCATTTATTATAGCCTAAATCTTGATCTCATACCAAAAAAAAATTATCTTTTTAAACTTTATTTATTTTGATATGTTCAATATATAACATATATATGGTATTGAGTATATAGCTCTCTTTTTTTTTTTTTTTTTCCATAATTATCAAGTTTTCTTTGCATGTGTTACATGTATGGTGTTATATATGGGTTTTTACTAAAAACATGAACTTTCTAAAAGAAAGAAAGGGATTGTTATATTAAATCATTGATTATTTAAAATATTTTAATTAAAATTAATTTTCAGCCTGTTGAATCCATTAATCTTATGTATGATTACATTGAAACCTCTTTCTCTAGAAAATCTATTTCAGAGAAATAAGATATTTTTTCCTTTGTTCTTTATGTTTACGCAACTGTATATTGAAAAAGACTTGAATGGTTTTGATACCATGAGAACAACTCTCAAAGAAATAGGGAAAAGGGTTCCTTGGAAAACCATGCATTATAAGAAGTTAAACTCAAGAGACAATGGACTAATAATAATAATGATAATAGAAGAATATGGTGCATGGGTTGACATTAAATTATACGAAGTAATGGTAGAAGCACTTTCAAGACATAACTCACAAAAAAATTTTAATTTTCATAGCCCACATAATCATTTTCCCCTGAAAAGATGGTGCTGTGAAGTCATGCATCAAATACCAACTTTATTAAACTGGTTCCCCCAGTTGGAGGTGGAGGAGATAAGGGCCAATACCACTGCAAATTGTATTGCTCATACTATTAGCAGCCACCATATATTAAATGCTATAATAACATCAATTATTTTATTTTATTTTATTTTATTTTATTTTATTTTATTTTATTTTTCCTTTTGCTCACATCATATCTTGGTTAGTTTTTACATATTATAATAAATTCATAATTCTAGGTATTTTCATATAAAAAAATAACTTGATTTTACGAGTGTTTAATGTGTTTCGATAAAAATAAATGTTAGAGTTAAATATCCTACATAAAAAAATAATAAAAAATATCAAGACTTAATATAATATTAGGTTCTCACCACTTAATAACTTAAGTTTTTGGATTGAATTTAAAATTTCTTATATGGTATCAGAGTCAGTTCTACACCTCAATTTGTACTCTTTCGTTATAACTGTATCAAAACTTAATATAATGTTGAATTCTCACCACCTAATAACTTAAGTTTTTGAATTGGATTTAAAATTTCTCATATGGTATCAGAACCAACTTTACATTCTAATTTACTTATATTAAAGTTTAATATAATACTGAGTTCTCACTACCTAATAGTTTAACTTTTTAGATTATATTTGATGTTTCTCACAATAAATAATATGTATTTTTTATGATTTAATTTCAGAAATAATGTACTATCAATTAATATAAAAGTTGAAGAGTATACTCAACCATTTAGCGTTTGTTATTTTTCTTTTATTATTAATGTTGAAAAAAAATGGGTACAATACTATATAGCAATATTCACCACTTAATTCGATCCCGTCCTAATAATGAATTTTTCTAACAAACCGGATAAAAATATTTTTCATATCATATCATTGCATTTATGTAGATTCCAATTAAATTTTATATAATATATATAATAAATTTGCCTTATATTTTTTATATTAATATTTAAAATTATTAATATATAATATTCAAATTTAATTTAATAATAATAAGATATAGTTTGTGAGTATTAAAATATTTTTTTTAAAAAAAGCATATTGCCTTGAAATACCCTAAATTTTATGATTTTTTAATAATTCTATCACATTATTTAAAAGACCATTATACCTCAAACTTTTAAATTGTTCACAATTGTACTCTTTGGTCAAAATTACTATTTTGAATTTTTGTTTCTTCTAGTGACATATGACATGGATTATTAAAAATATAAAGGACATATTACTATTTAGTTTTTTATATTTAATTTAAATAATAAATTCACTCCTTTTTTTTTAAAACGAATTAAATAGTCCATTATATTTATTTTTGTAAAATAATTAAAATTTTTGGTTAAGTGAATATAAAAAGATCAAAATATCATTTATTTAATATTGTCTACATTGAATTTAATAACAAATTTTCTTCTTTTTTGACAAATAAAAATTAAATAGAAAAAATATTTGATATATCTTTCTTGCATTAACCTGTGAAATATTCTAGTTTTTTATATGAAAGAAAAGGAAATAGAAGGATGACGAGAAAGAATAAAGAATAAAATAATAAAATATGTATATATTATGTAGTTATAAAACCTAATATATTATTATGTCTCATTTTTTAATTCCTTTTTTAATAAAAACTCAAATTAATTTTTTTGAATTTTTACCTAATTTTTCTAAAAAAATTACTCTCTATATTTTAAATAATAAAAAATATATTGTTATTATAAATAACTAAAAAATTTTACACTAACAAAAAATATATAACCTTCCATTAATTTCAATTATTTTGAAATGCATATATGATTTTTTATTTAAAATATACTTTTTTTTGCATTATTAGAATATATAAATATTTTTTAAAATTTTTAAAGGAAAAATTATAAAATATTATCTTAATTATGCATCAAAATTAATTTTGGATTTAATTAGACAAATAAGAAAAAAATCATTGATCGAGTTGAAATTTTATTTACTTATAATCAAAGGTGTTTTAGTAGTTTACTGTAAAATCTGCCATTGAAGCTAAAAATTGTTTTGAATAATAATAAAGAATTATTTTGTTAAAACAAAAATAAATGGGAAAATTATTTAATTTATATTTTCAAAAAAAGAAATGAACTTGTTAATTAAATTAAATGTGAGATGCCGAATAGTAATATATGCTTCATATTTTTAATTCATGTCATATGTTATTAGAAAAGGAAAACTTGATATGAGTAATTTTGACCAAATAGTACAATTGTGTGTAGGTTTAGAAATTTGGCGGTATAATAGTCTATTATCAAAGGATATGGCAGAATTATAAAAATTCAAAAAATTCAGGATGTTTAAAGTTTAAACTAATAAACATTTTAGAAAATATAATTAAATAAAAAATTAACTAAAATCCATGTAAAAATGCAGACTTACTATTAGCTATTATAAATAAACGGGCTACTATCACACAAATGATTTATATACAATTAGGGGTGTGCAAAGGCCATGAGATCCCGAACTGATCCGAATCTTTGACTCTAAAATATTCCAAACTAAAAATATTTGTTTACTGCTTGACATTTTTCAAATCGAATTGTCTCCAATTTTTTTTTATATGATTATGGAGATTAGTAATAATTTGTACCAAAAGTTGTATCAAACTATTATGATATCAAAGAACCAAAACTAAAACTATATATATATATATATATATATATATATATATATATATATATATATATATATATATATATATATATATATATATATATATATATATATATATATATATATATATATTAGCTACACATTTTAAGAAAATTCAATAATCTATAAGTAAAATAAAGTTAAATTCGACCTTAATAATTAGTTATCAATTAACGTTAGACATTGTGAATTTATAACGTTATAATAATTATTGTAAAATGGTAAATTTAATTTATAGTATGTTATGAGGACTTTACAATAACATATCATATGTATAAAATAAATATTTTTACTTAAAGATATTAGCCATTAAAATTAAATTCAACCTTACTAAAATTCAGTTCAATATTAATAATATTGAATAATATAACATATACTTTAAAAAATAAATTATTAATTTATTTTGAAATAATATAAATTATTACTTTATTATATAATATATAATATATTTAAATATATATCGTATAACTCATTATTAAATAAATTATTAATTATTTTAAAAATTAAATTAAATTAAATATCAAAATTAATTATTAAGGTTGAATTCCACCTTAATAAGGCCAAATTTGAACTTAATAATTAGTTATCAATTAACTTTAGATACTGTAAATATATAATTTTTATAATAATTATTATGAAATGATAAATTGAATTTATAATATGCTATGAGAGCATTACAATGATAGGTTGTATGTGAAAATCTTTTTACTAAAGATATTAGCCATTAAAGTTGAATTCAATTTTATTATTAAAATTCAGTTTTACATTAATAACATTGAATAATAATAATATATACTTTAAAAAATAAATTATTAATTTATTTTGGAATAATATAAATTATTACTTTACTAAATGATATATATTATTTGTTTAAATATATATCACATAACTCATTATTAAACAAATTATTAATTATTTTAAAAAATAAATTAAATTAAATATCAAAATTAATTATTAAGGTTGAATTCAACTTTAATAATTAGTTATTAATCAACTTTAAATACTGTAAATTTATAATTTTGTAATAATTACTATGAAATTGTAAATTTAATTTATAATATGTTATGAGACTTTACAATAATAGGTCATATGTATAAAATAAACATTTTTAATTAAAAATATTAGTCATTAAAGATAAATTCAACCTTATTAAAATTCAGTTCACCTTAATAACATTGAGTAGTAATAATAATAATCTACCACATTTTGATGGAAATAATCTATTGAAGGAAGAGTATATTAATACACAGTGGAATATTACTAAGGAAATTCTTGGAGAGAGGAAGGCCAACACAAAATATGATACTTTTGACCAAACTTACATAAACTCACAAACATGTATATGAGAGATAGCATCTCTTTACTCTCCCCACTCTTTACTGTCCATGAAGGATTACAATACTATTTATAATAACAACCAGACTCTTAACATATTAGACATCCCACATACTAAATTTTTCACATTCCTGACTCTTCATCTAAACACATTAAATATAAAATAACCTTTCAAATACTAAGACTCTTAATAACTATAATTAATATTTAAATTTATATTTCCAACATCGATTTCAATAGCGAGAAGAAAAGACACAAGGTTATGGGTTTTGTAGGAATTCAAATTGCGTTTGGCTCCAATAGCCGATAGAGTTCATGAGGAAGACTTAGATGCCTTCGATCAGGAAGACCTTGAACGGTATGTTGTCTATAGTCAATGCAATTGAAATGGGTTATTACTTTTTATGAAAATTTCAATTTAAAGCCTAAAAATTTCTTTAAATATACTCTCTTTGTCTCATTTTATTTGAGACATTTTCTTTTTTGAGATGTCTCAAAAATTATGTCCCATTTCTATTTTTTTTGAAAAGATGTCCCATTTCTATTTTTTTCCTGAAAAGTATGTCCCATTTCTATTTTTAATATTTTTTACTGTTTATACCTATTTTATCCATGGATATTAATTTAATTTTTTCCCATAAAGTTTATAGGAAAATGTAAAAATTATATTTAATAAAGGGTATTAAAGGAAAAATAATATACTATTTAATGCACTCTTAAACTTTGTAAAAAAAATATGTTCCAAACAAAATGGGACAGAGGAAATAATAAATTGGGTGGTAGATTGGAGGAATCCATTGGTTTGGCTTTCAAGTTTATTATTAGTATAACTAATGATAAACCGAAGATGACAAAGTTTAAGAAGGGTGTTGCAAAATACGATGATTCCTTGTTATTAGATATTCATTTTTTCCGTGTGCATAGAATATGAGGATTAGCATGCTTCTTGAAAATGATCATGATTTTAAAGTATATACGTGTCTCTTCTCTATTTCTCTATGTGTATTTATACATTTAAAAAAAAAAAACATCTATGTATATTGTTTGTACCGTGTATGCGTCTCCCATTTACGAGAGCTCATTTTCCTGTGGATGAGCTAATAAAGAGTGGACTAGGATTTTGACCTCTCACATCAGTAGTATAATGTGTGTATGTGTGAAATATAAAGGTTAGCATACCTCTTTAAAATTACCATAATTTCAAGGTGTGCAATTGTTTTGAAATTAATGTTGAATGTGTCAGAAACTCTTGGAAGTCTCATCCATATATGATTTCTAATAAAACAATTGTGAAAGAGACAAAGGAATGATAGTTTCTTAAAGGAACTTGGATTTACTAATATAATTTTACTGTTTGTCACACAATAAATAAAGAGAAATGTGATTTTGCAACTTTTTGGTTTGTATTAATGTAAATTTAAGTACATTAAATACAATGACTTTTGTAATTTCAATTGCAGGGACTGTAAAAGTAAATAACAATTTAACAGAAAATAAAAGTAAAAGCTTTAAAACTTAAAAGTTGATTGACTTGTAATATGAGTTTGTGATTTGTCTGTTGTGTCCTTTTTATTGTAGAGTATTTTTGCTTTTATACTGCTATTCTTATATTTCAACTTCATATTTCCACTAGGCTATACTCCTTTTTTTTTTTTTTTTTTGTTGTCTTAAGTTGCACTTAGCTTAATGTTCTATGCGAGTGGACTATTTCTACTCTGAGTCTGTTAGTCTAATGTCTAGCATTTCACCACTCACTTTCTCTTCTAGAAACCTATTAGAATTTGTCAAGAATTTGATTTATTCTCTAAAAAGTCTCTTGGATACTATTTTTCATGGGATCTAAATTCTCAATTTGTAGGTTCAAATTAATTAATTATTATTTAGCCCAATAATTCTCAATCTACCATAAATATAGATCCAACAAAATTGTCCTTTCTCTATCTCAGTGTGTTTTTATACATTTTAAAAATATATATAGTTAATTATTTTCTTTTTTTTTATTTTTTTAATTTCCAATAAAATGACATGCCAAAAATATTAATACAAAATTATCACATTAGATCCGTTGTTAATATTGAGAAATCTATTTCTATATTAATCTGCACATAATCCTTTGTCATATCAACATATTGATTTTGATGAATTTGTAAAGTTTAAAAGGAAAAGCTCCACAAAATCCTTTGTCATATCAACATATTGATTTTGATGAATTTGTGGTTGATAATATTTGACAATTACAGTGTTCAGTTGTTTTCTGCTACGTAGAAAATTTAATACAATTAGGAGAGATCAAGTTAGCTGTATTCTGATATGAATTGGCAGTTGCAATGAATTCTTATTTTCTTTGGCAAAAAAAAAAGGGCATAAAAATACTTCAAAGAAGGTAAATTTCAGCCTCTCATCTCATGACATATAAAGAAAAATCAAATTACGGAGACTTGAGTTGCATTCATTGTCTTTTAGTTTTAGTAGAAACATGTTATTACCATACAAAACCATTTCTGCTGGGAAATTACCTCACACCACAATAATTGATGGTCCAATTAACATAAACAGCCAAATTTGCGAATTGCCTGGCGAGTTTATAATTAAAGAAATTTAAGAACATCGTACATCCACTGCTTTTCTAGTAGTGAAACTGCCTAGAATCGCTTCTTACTGATTCAAAGATGCCAGAAATTAGAAAAGTAGATCTTTTTCTGTATTCAATATTTATACTAGTGATAAAATTATCGCTTCTTACTTATTCATAGATTTGGAAAAATCAATTTTAAAAGTTAACTTAAACCTATTTCTATATTAATCACTTAATATTTTTGTATTTAATAAATGTGTGATATTTTGAATACTCTCTTCTCAAGTGATAACGAGATATTTAAAATTATCACTTAAAACAATTAAAACCGGATCAATCGATAAGATAATTTGATAAACCGGCAAGATAATTAGGTAGATATGATCAACCTGCTATAATATTATGTTAAATTCTTAATACAGATTTCGGAAAACTAATATTAAAAGCTAATTTATTAATATTGAAAAATCCATTTTATATTAATCACTTAATATTTTTATATTTAATAGACATAAAATATTATTAACACAAAATAATATTCTATATATATTCTTTTTTATCTCGCATTTTATATTCTTTTGTAATTAAAAAATGCAAGAAGTGAAATAGCTTTGCCCAATATCACGCCAATATTGGCTTAATACTGTAGACCACACGGTAATTAGCGTGAAAATTGGCCCTTCATTGGAGCAAAATGCAACGCAAAATGACATTTCCAATCCAAAAATGCAGTGTTTAAGGTGATTTAAGACTATTTAAGACTATCTCCAATTTCCTATAAAAAAAAAAAAAAAGACTATCTCCAATTCATGACATTAAAAAAAAAAAAAGTAATTTTTACACCAAAATAATATAATTACAGTAAATTAATATCCAATCATCAATTTTATTTTTAATACTAAAAAAAAATTATTTATATTCCTTTTTATCTCTTATTTTTTGTTTATTTTATTATTTCCATACTATTTTGTTATTTTCTAAATTATGCCACAAGCTATTTTTTTACATATTCATCCAATAAAAATATAGTTTGTTATTTTATAATATTATAAAAATAAAAATTAAATTAAATTTTACATATTATGAATTAAATTTTAGAAATAAAAATATAATTTGTTATTTTAAAATATTACAAAAATTTTGCGGCAAAATGGCAGTCCAATCCAAAAATGCGGTGTGTTGGAATCTTGGAGATGCTCTAAAGAAAATCACATGTCGAGGCATACTTAATTTTGGCCGACACGTGGCGAGAAACTAATTATAACACGGTCAGATGGTCCCTACAAGCTGACGTAAAAATAAATCTTACCATGTGCTGCCCACTACTGAGCAGGAGAACACGTGTCAAAATCAGACTGGAGTGCTGTGTCAGACGCTGATTAGGACCAGTGCCACGTAAACAAAGCCTCTCTAATCAGCCTTTGCCTATGGCTGCTGGCTTTCAATCACGTGAGCGAAGTCCCAAATCTTCTGTGATTGAATAACTTAGCCAAATATACGTTTTACTCATCCGTTTCAAAGCATATTCAACATTTCCGTATCCGATTAAAAAAATTATTAAATTATTTAATATTAAAATAAAAAATTAAAATATATTTTTTATTTTAATTTGAAAATATTAATATAAATATTTAGTGGAAAATTAAAATAATACAAAACTAAAAATAATAATTTTTTTTTAATTCTAAAATAGCAAATATTTTGAAATAAAAAATCTATAAAATGATAAATATTTTAAAATAAAATGAGTATATAACTTATTTCAATTGATTTTTTGGATTAAATTATAATTAAGAAAAATAATTTTTCGTCTAGAGATAGACCAAATACAATAATAATTATTGCTTTTTTACAATATATATGGTAAACATTGCTGATCTACCAAATGAAGAAATTTGTTTTTTGTTATATCATAAGTAATTCTTGAATGAAAAGAATTAATTGGGTTTCAAATCTCTTACTTCTTTTTTTTTTTTTTAGTCTTATTTTTTATCTGTATCATAATAATAATTATTTTAAGAAAAAAATTTATTTCAAATTAATTATCGTTTTAAAAATTTTATACAGTATTTATTATATTTTTCTCAATTTTACCTTCATCTTTATTTTTTTCTTTCATTTTTTATACAATATTTATTATATTTAATGATAAAATAAAAATATATTTATTCATCTCAATAAAAATTAAAATTATTTAAAAAAAAATTAATATTGTATAATATTTTAAGACGGTTATTATTAAGAAACAAACTGCGTAAGATCTATTGCATTAATTAATATAGTTGTTTGAAATCATGAAAAAGAAAATATTTTAATAACTTGATGATTAGAATTAATGTTGTCCTATTATTGGACATCTAGATAGTTCTAAATTTAATTTATTTTTACAAGGCCTTCCACATTTCAACTCTATCATATCATCGTAACTATTAGCTGGTCTTCATCTTCAAGTTTCCAAGAATTTTATATATAGACGTGCCTTGCTCGACTATACAAACTATCAATAATTTCATGTTTTAAGCTTATCTAATCTTAGATTCATGCATGTATAATGGAATGATTGCAATTACACTTTCAAGTGTAAAAGTATTTGGATTGTTCAATTAATTAGTTGATGAAATATCTAATATATATCAGGAATCCAATTCATTTATCACTTTATGAATAGAAATTCCTGATGATGATTTAAAAATATTAACAAATATTTATTAATTTTTTATTATCCCAATTATTCAAACACTCAAAGAAAAAAAAAAAGGAAATTAAGATCCATTTTTTTTAAGAGAAATCTAAATAATCATCAACTGTTAACATAAAATAAATCAAAAATATCAATAAAAATCTTGGCTTGATATATTAGGTTGTACATGACGATAAATAATAGTCACTTTTTGATTCTTCTAATGATTTTTCTACGAATTTGATTTAGATACTAATAAACATAAATTTGAAGCCAAAAATAAAACTTGAATTTCTAATTGAATAATCAACCATTACCGAAAAAGAAAGCTCCACCGTAGAAGGATGAAAAAAATCCACTAAAAGAGGAATAAATATATAAAAAATAAATCTGTAAAAAAAATAAATCTAAAATTATTGAATAACAAACTTAAAATTAAAACAAAAATTAGAAGAAAATGGTCCATTATCAGCCTAAAAAAGACCAAGGATAGCAAATTTGTGCTTTTGGGAATGAGAAATCTTGGGTTCTGACATTTTCTCTGCATTAAGTGAGATTTTATATTTACAGTGAGTGTTAAGAGATGATTACCCCCTGTTGTATAACCCATGGCCCAATGGATCTTCCATTAATCAAAAAAATTTGTGTTTTAAAGTAATTTGTAATCATTATTAATAAATTTCTTATTAATTTCACTGTTGTTATTAAAAAATTCAATATGAGAAAAATAAAATTTTAAGGATTTAACATTAAGAAATTAAAATTTAAGAATTTATTAAACAAACAAATTTATGTACTTCCAAATGTTTATTTCTATTCTATATATATATATTGGTTTTAATAAGTCAAAATTATTTTTTTTTCTTTTTCGTAGAGTTATATTTTTATTTGTTGGTTAAATTTTATGTTTATTGGTCTTAACGAGTAAGAGTTTATTTGAAATACGTTTATACTTAATTAATCATGTCTAAATATTTTTACGAAAAAATATTTTGAAGATGAAATTTAGAAAAAAAATAATTTTAAATTTATTAAATTATTAATAAATATGTAAATTATTATAAATTTAAAGAAAATTATCTGCAAAACTTGCGGCACCAAATTAGTTATTTTTATAATGACAAAAATATTTTAAACATTGCCATCAATTAAAGATATTTTTTGTGGGTATTAATCATTGAGTTAATAATTGATTCTTATTATATTTTTAATTAATTCACAAATCGTATATTGTTCCATTCATTGACCATCCTACTCATAGATACTTAATCATATATTATTATATTTTGTTTTATTATTTTTTTTTTTTTGGGAAATATTGTTTTACATTTGTCACAATGGTCAATTGCTTTTTTGGTTACCTATATAATATATAATTATATAGGTAATTTAAGATATAATTATTAATTCATCCTAAGTTTTTGAAGGAAATTACTTTTTACATCATATAGGCTTTTTTTTTTTTTAAATATATTGCACATCATAATGAATTTCGTTTTCTAATTCTATCAATGACAATCATCCATTATCTTAAATAACAACAATAATAATAATAATAATAATAATAATAATAAATTATCATTTGAAATTTTAACTGAAATGAAATTTTTTAATTATAATTTGGATTTATAGATCAAATATAATTAATAAATAAAAAATAAATCTATTTATTAATTGAATCGACCCAATTTGAAGTTATGATATAGATTTTTATCATTATATTATTAATTTAGATTTTTTCATGATATTTTTTTAATATTTATATTAAAAATATATTTAATTACGTTTTATTTTTATAAAATTTAATTATCAAAAATAGTAGATAAAAGGTAAGGTGTCATAGCGATGTATTTCCTAGATAAAACTATATTAAAAATTGCTTGTATATAATTACGCATTTACATCGCATACAGCAAATTAATACAAGGATGTAGAGTTTGCCACAGATAGTTTCAAAAACTCTTAAAAGAAAACTTAAGTCAATTTTAAATTTTATTATGAATTTTGAAGCCAAAATATTTTCTTTCAGGCAAATACATTTGTGTTAGGGCTTTATTGAAAATACATTTGTGTTAGCGCTTTATTAAAAATTATTATGATTTTGAAATGTATACGTGTTCATTCTCTATTCATATGTATATATTTATACATTTTGAAAAGAAATTTCAAATATTATATTTCATCTTACCAAAAAAAAAAAAAAAGCCCTAAATGGTAATAAAAAAATTAAATAGTCTCACGAAATTAAATTAAAGGGACTCATAAATTAACTAGTTAAAATAGGAGTCTTGTCTAATTTATTTCACTGAGTATGAGACATTAAATAGTAATTCATCTTAATTAAATTATACTTTCTCTATTTCAAATTATTTGTTATTTTAGAGAATTTTTTTCTTTCAATTTATTTGTTATTTTAAAATTTCAATAATATATTTATTATTTTTTTAATTTTATCATTTATCTATTCTTTAACTAAATATTTATATTAATTGCTTTTATTTATCTACATTAAAATTAATAAAAAATATTTTAATTTTTTTATTTTAAAATTACGATAATTTTTTAATTTTTTAATCATGTACTAAAATTTTAAATGATAAATATTTTAAAATAAAAGAGTAATATTTTAAAATTGATGTACTTCTCTGGTCGCACGTCCAAAAGGAATTACACAAACTTTTGTGCAATGCTGCAAACACATGATGCTAATCATCATATATTTCTTATTATTTCCTCCATCCTAAAATAATTATTTACTGTTTATTTTTAAAATATTTAAAATATTTATTTATTTTAAAAATATATATAAATATTTATCTATTTTATCTTTATTAATTAAAAAATATAGTTATTATTATATTCTCAAAACTAATAAAAAATATAATAATAAATGAATACAAATAAGGATATAAGTGAAAAAATATAATAAAATTTATAAATTGGTAAGTAATAAATAATATTTTTTTAAATTATGTGAAAAAAGAAAGTAGACAATCTTTTTTTGCATGGAGGTAGTATTTCCTAGATGACATAAATAAATATTTTTCTCTCTTTTTAATTTCTAATTTCAATGTGATGATATGATTTTAGTTAAATTTTTATATTGAGATATCATGCTGTGTCTTTTTATTATTAAAAAAATCCAAAATTTTGTATTTCCATTTGACTTACAGCACGATCGCTCCAAAACAATAGCCTTTTCCTTGTGAAGATTTTACAATAGATAGTAATCCATGAAGATAACTAAAATATTACTCGTTACATTCTAAAATATTTATCATATAAAATTTTAATATATGAATTAAAAAATTATTAAATTATTATAATTTTAAAGTAAAAAAATTAAAATATATTTTATTGATTTTGATATAGATAAATAAAAATAATTAATACAAATATTTAATGGTTGAATAAATAGAGAGTAAAGTTAAAAAAAATAATAAATATATTTTTGAAATTCTAAAATGACAAATAAATTGAAAAATAAATTTTTCTAAAATGACATATTTTGAAACAGATGGGATAATTATCATGGCAACTTTAATCTATTAATAAAATTAGAGCTGAGGGTGGATATTAAAAATTATAAACTCTTTTGAATAATCAAATTGAAAATATCTAAAATTAAAATAAACTGTTGACTTTTAACTTTTCCTAAATCAAATTGTATTGAATAAAATTTTTTGGTACGGCCCTGAATGTTAATGTATATATATCCGAATTGAGAATTGAACCAAATTGTACCAAATTGAATTGAACAGAAATAGCCAAAGTTTTTGAGTTTTTTATTTATAATATATAAGTAATATTAATTGAATAATATATAAACAATATAAAAATTATAAAATTGTACCTGATATTATATCAATTATCAAATTATGTCAAGATTATATCAAAAGAAAATTTAGATAAGTTATAAATCCTTAGTTATAAATGGATATTTGGACTAATATAACTATTGATATTTATACAACTTACTTAAATATTAGGTTCATTAAATTTGTATTAATGAAAAATTAGTAATAAAATATGGATCAAGTTTTAATAATATTAAGGCATAACCACATATTATAATTTAACATTTTAAATTCACTACATATATATATTTTAGAGAAAAAAATTATATGTTAATCAAGAAATGATAATAAGAAAATATAATGTATTAGCATGTAAGTCATTTTAGTTATAATTATATTCATGTGATACTAATAAAATTTTAAACAAAAATTTTGTTAGTATTATAGAATATAATATTCTAATCTTTAAAAATATTTTTTTATTAATTAATAATACATTATCAATAATAAAGTATTTGCAATACACTAATAGTTTGTATAAAAAATTAGAAAGTGATATGAAAAATTATGTATTAACTTTAAGTAATATATAAGTCAAGATTAAAATTATTTAAATTAAGTAAAATACTAATATAATTATATTTATACTATACTATTAGAGTTTTTACAGTAACTCATCCAAAAAAACTTGCAAATAATCTTTAATTTATTAATATAATAATTTCTAATGGTATAATTGTATCGCAAAAATTACATCATTTTGATATAAATTAAATTAACTATCTAGTTTTGATGATTATTAATTATTATACAATTTAATATCAAACTCAAAACTACATCATTTTACTATAAAACTATGTAGTTTTTATTCCAACCATTATTATGGTGGACCACTTTTCTTGTTGATGCTTTTTTAATGTTTTTAGATTTGATTTATCCTGGCGAATTGTATCATACTAAAATTATTTTTGAAGTGACTTAAATATAATTTTTTAATTAATTAATCATTTATTATGTTTAATATTAGTATTGAATCAATGAATTAGAATATATGAAAATCTCATAATCTCCACGTTGTATTATATTATATTGCATTGTATTTGATATATTCAATCCTTGAAATATATTGTCTCAAAATCTTTAGAATAATACAATACGAAAATTTTTACTTCGGTTTTAATTATAGTTATACTCAAACTCAAAAATCTAAAGTTTAATCTAATTCTAAAAATTTTCAAATTTTCATATTAGACTAACCCATGCTCATCCCTAAATATAATTCATTTTCATTAATAATAGATTTTATATATTTAAAATAAATGTTTAAGGTATATAATTATTTGAATTCTATATTATGTGAAATTATTAAAAAAAAAAAGAAATTATTTTCTTAGTTTACCCCTACATAGGAAAACTCATATTTAATTTAAATAATAACATTTTGATTTTTAATAGTGGGTATCATTCAATGGACTTAGTATCATTCAATGGACTTGCTTCTTGCAAAATTCTTTTATTTTGATATGAATTTTTTTTTTTTTTTGAAAAATAACATTTCAACTCAAAACAATTGAATTTTGTTAGTTATATATTTCTAAACATGTGAATTCACAAAATAAAAATCAATTAGATTAAATTCTTGTAAAATTTATGTTTTCATACTAGGGCTATGTATAAAAGGTCTATTGGTATAATATCTCAAACTTTTAAAATTATTCATAATTATACCATTTTATCAAAATGGTTTCTTTGCTCTTTTCTATCTTTTAAGTGGCATATGAGATGAATTAAAAATATAAAAGACATATTGCTATTTAGTCTGTCATATTTAACTTAATTAAAAATTTCATCCTTCATTTTTGAGAAATGAATTAAATAGTTTCTCATGTTTATTTTTTTTAACAAAATAATTACTTGTTATTATTCATAATATTTCTTAGCAGTTAAGGGCAAATTTAATAGCAAAGTACTAAAATTACTCTTGATTATAAATAAAAAAAAAATCAAATTAATCAGTGATTTTTTTACTGTTTGTCTAATTAGATGCAAAAATTAGTTTTGGTACATAATTAGGACAATTTTTTTAGTTTTTAGCTAA
The DNA here is from genome assembly GCA_947687605.1 of Reutealis trisperma. NCBI lineage: Eukaryota > Viridiplantae > Streptophyta > Magnoliopsida > Malpighiales > Euphorbiaceae > Reutealis > Reutealis trisperma. Next base: position 382,101 of record CANTUT010000138.1, on the reverse strand, counting down.
AGGGAATAGAAGTTCTCTTTTAAAAATTTTTAAAAAAATTTATATATTGTAATAATATAAAAAAATTATATTTTAAGTAAAATAATTATATATGCATTTCAGAATAATTAAAATGAAAGATTATATTTTTTTTATAGTGTAGAATCTTTTTTTTGTTATTTACAATAAAAATATATTTTTTTATTATTTAAAATATATAGAATTTTTTTATTTTTTAGAAAAAATTAGGTAAAATATTCAAAAAACATTTAATTTGAGTTTTTATTAAAAAAATAAAAAATGATAAACAATAGTATATTTGGTTTTATAACCACATAGCATATATAAAATGTATTTTGGTATTTTTTATTCACTTAATGAAAATTTTTAGTTATTTTAATCAAGATGACTTTATTTTTTAATAAAAATAAATATAAGCGACCACTTAATTTGTTTATAAAAAAAGAATATACTTATTAATTAAATTAAATATGAGAAACTAAATAATAATATGTCTTTTATATTTTTAATTCATTTTGTATGCTACTAAGAGAAAGAAAAAAAATTGAAAAGAGTAATTTTTATCAAAAGATAAATTTATGAATAATTTGGTCAATTTTCAAAAAATATAGTGGAATTATAAAAAATAAGGATATTTCAAGCTAATTTGCGCACAACATTAATCAATTTGAGAAAGGTTTGTATTTCTTTTTATACCTAATTTGCAATGAAGGCAAAATGTGTAAAACATTAATCAATCTATTTATCTTTATTCTTTATGGTGAAAAGTCTTATCATAAATCTACTTTGGCCCTAAGTGTCCAATTTATAATCATAGTTTGTGATATCATGATATTAATTTGACTAAAATCATATCAATTTTTACACTATTAAATCACTAAGATTTTTCAATATATATGATTTGACATTATACATATATAATGACCAACATAATGAGACATCTTCAATTTCAAAATCAAAAAATTCAGATATAATATGGGAGTGAAGGCCCAACAAAATATCTGAAGATCAAAATTAAATATAATTAATAATTATTATCAAATAACATTCTCATCTTAATGTGGAAAACAAAAATTAATGACACATTGCCATATGAGTTTTGTTGCATAAACATATAGCACATAAAATGATACAATAAAATATCAATATTGATATAATAAAATACTATGTATTTTTTTTTATATCACAAATAAAATAAAGCATCTAATATTCATTAATTAAAATTTTATATGTAAAAAAATTCAATAGAGGAAAATTTTGAAGATCTCATACTAAAAAAATATTTATGATCTATGAATATTAAACCTTCATCTTGAACAAAATTTAGATCCCTTATATTTATAAATTAATTTAAATATAAATTTTTATTCACTTGTTGTATAATTGAAAATAAAAAATACATAAATTACTAATTGTCATCTTTAATCTTTATACATAGCTAAATTTTTAAAAATGGCTTAAAATATATAAATTCACTTTATTTTGCAATTATATTATAGTATTTATTTTGTGTCATTGTATCGTAATTTTGAAACTAAATTGTAATTCTTCCCTAGAGTTAAACTGAAAATAATAATAATAATAATAATAAATTTATATTAATTTGAAGGAAAAATGATGAAATTGATTTTAGAATTTATTATAACATATTGTCAATTTAATATTTGAGCTTCAATAAAATTAATTGGATGTTTTAACTTTGTGAACTTGGTAAACTACTAATAATCAAATTAATGATTTAATTAATTGAAGAGCTTAATTAACTCCAATAGAAATTTAAAACTTTGATATGGTATAATAAGATGAATTTGGTTATTTGGCATTTTAATTAATAAATTTTTTCTAACAATTAGGGAAGAATTGAAACAAAAAAAGGGTATAATTGTAAAAATACATAACGTTAATTATAAATTTATCTATTAAGCCTTTTAAAAGTCCATCCCTTCATAATTTTGAAGTTCAGATTATTATATAAGTTTCATTGACTTAATAGTTGTCCCATATATATATGTCTTTGCATGGTTGAATAAGAATTATAAGTGCTAAAGTCTAGGGAATATAATGGTCCTATGGGTGTTCAATGGCCTTAGGCATAGGTTGTTCAATGGCCTTACGCTTACCCATGCTTTATGACTATTGCGCCTTAATAATACGGGTAAGATGGATTAAACTATTTGCATGCGAGGATAAAAGATAGTTCAAAGTTAAGTGAAAGCAAATAAGGAGAAGGACTGAGAACAGGGCATTCTATATATAAAAATGATCGTTTAATGGGATGGGATTGTGAAAATTTGAATTTTTGACCTTCTACACTGTAAGGTAGACACTTGAGCATTGAGCTATGAGCATTGAGGTATTAGGCAAAGGCAATTAGAAATTGAAACTGAAGTTGAGGCTTTTTTTTTTCACAATATAAGAGAATTTGTTTTTCTTCTTATTGATCAATTTTTTATTTTTGAGATAACTCATGAGATAGTTTCTAAATATATAGATCGATTTTGGGACACTTAAATTTGGTGGGAAAGAAAATTGAGTATCAATTGATGCATGAGTTGATACAAAAATATTTGTGACAAATTAAAAAAAAAAAAAGAAGTAAGAAAAAAATATAACTATTTTTTATTATAAAAATCAAAGCCACAATAGTTTCTTACACGACTCATAAATCTAATTGGAATCCTTGATAAATTCAAAAAAAAAAAAAAAGGATCAAGCATGAATAACCTAAAATAATTTTAAAATTAATATATTATAAAAATTGAAATAATTTGAAAAGTATGACTACAAATTTTGGAAAATAAAAAAATGAAAATAATTATAAATTTACCGGTTCAATGCGATAATATGAACTTGTTTCAAAATTAGATTGATTCGCTCTATATACACGTATGGATTTTGGCTTTATTTGTTTCAAAAAATGTGGGAAGGAATGAAAGGAAATAAAATAGAGACGTTATTTAGTTGATAAATGAGTGAAATGACAAAGTTAATTTGATTTCATTTTTCAAGTGTCATATTATTATTATTATTATTATTATTATTTAGCAATAAGATGATATTACGGATCAATTTTCACAAATTGCAGTAAGTTTTTATTTTTTTTATTCGATTAATGACCATCTAAACCAAAACTAGATGATTTGTAAATGAGAAAAATCATTTATAGTCTAATTTTGAAAATCTAACCTTAATGAATAAGGAGAATAACCAATTCTCTCTTACCAATCAAATTAATAAAATCTCGTTTAATACGATAGATTTCAAATGAAAAATTTTATAAAATCTATAAATTTAAACACAATATGAAAGATGTCAAAATTTATAAATTTGGAAAAATCTATCACCTTCAAAATTCTTTATTTTTGACGCTTTTAATACCTTTTTCTATAAATGATAAATTGTGATAATTTTTTTTTTATTTTAATATTGTCTCTAATAAATTTATAATATTTTAAGACCATTTCTAATGAATCTATTGATTTTATAATTAATTCAAATTATTAAATTATTAAAATTTATAAATTTCACAATCCATAAATTTTAAAAATACGTCAATTTAAACGAAGTTTAAGTCATTTTAGATTTGTCAAAGTTTATTCCGTAACCTAATTTTCTTCTCCAAATTTTATAGTAAAAAAGACGAAAAAGATCCAAATTCGATTACCAATTTGCTATTATATAAAATATCTTGTTCACGGAAATTGAACATATAGTCAACAATGATTAAGAGAGAGTGAATTAATGGCTGTAGTTCTCTTGGTGACAAATATACCAATTAATAATAGTTTACCAAGTCAACTATTTTTCCAGCTATTACTGACTCATAAGCCACCATTTTAGTAGTGTAGCTTTGAGGGTGGTCACTTGCAATATTGCATGCATAAAGTTATTACCAATTATATTGAAATTTTGAGATCCCCTGATATTCTTTTCTTTTAATATAAATTTAGTACATTATAATTCACCACATAAAACAAAAATTAACTGGCAGAAAAATGTACTTTCCAGTATAGGTTTAAATAATAGATAACTGCTCTCTTATTTGACTAATTTTCTTATTTTTTTTAAAATATAAAAAATTAAGAGATATTAAATTTAAATATTTCAAAAGATAAATAGTTATCATTAATTTGATAAGAGATACTAAAAAAGTATACTACTCTCTATTAAATAATCTATTAAGTATTTTTTTCTCCCTAATATTAAAAAAAAAATTAAATTATTACTCATGCTAACACCGCTCATGTGAGTAGATATCAAATTATATTTAGAAATAATAAAAAAAAATTCAATCAATCAATAAGTCAATTAATAAAAATCTAAATTGTTATATGATAATGAGGTCTAAATATTACATTATATTTAAAATTCTAAATCATTATTAGGTAGTATTAGTAATTAAGGTCCAAGTATTAAAATAAATTTTTAATTATCTTATTTGCTCTCATCTTAATAAAACTCCACTTTGCCAAAAAAAAATATTAAAATGAATTTTTAATTATATATTGTTTTAATATGAATTTTTTAATTTTAATTTAATATATCCTTTTAATACTTATTTGGTGTGATCTTTTTTTTTTTTTATTAACATATTGAAACTATATATTAGACTGTTATGCATGTTGCTAAAGTAAATTGTGGTGATAACGGAAATAAGGAATTTATAATAAGGTTAATTTTATAAGTCAATTCAATTTAAATTGAATTTTGAAGGAAAATCAAGGAGAGAAGCTAAAATGATATATATAGAGAGAGTGATATTCACGCTTCAAAATTATATGACTTATATTTATTTTATTAAGGGTCGATGTAATCAATTAACTTTTGTTTAGTAATATTAATGAAATCATTTTAAAATTGTGAACTTGAAAAATCTAAATTATTAATTGTGATAAAATTGAAATATTTCATTCATGGTTAAAAACTTGATCTTGTACGTTATTTTATTTTAATTTCAAAAAGATTACTATTCCATTTCAAAAATATTATACACTTTTTCACATAATTTAAGAAAATATTATTAATTACTTGCTAACTCATAAATTTTTTTATATTTTTTCACTTATATTCTTACTTATACTTATTTATTACTGTCTTTTTTTATTTTTACATAGTTTAAAAAAATATTATTAATTACTTATCAACTTATAAATTTTTTTATATTTTTTTTACTTACTCCCTCCATTATGAAAAAAGTAGCCATTAAAAAAAAATCATCATTTTTAAGGTAGTAATAACTTTATCATAAGTTGTCAAAAAAACCACTATTAATTGCAGTATAAATTAGAGAAATATCTCTTATACTTAGAAAATAGAAGAGTAAATTAACGATTTTACTATTTTTTATTGGGTTGTTAAATAACCACTTATTTATGAACAAAATTAATTTTTTAATGGTTACTTTTTTAAAATAGAGGGAGTATATCCTTACTTATACTGATTTATTATTGTCTTTTTTTTTTATTAATTTTCAGGATACAACAAGCACCATATATTTCATTTAATAAGGATAAAATGAATAAATATTTATATAAATAGTTGACAATTTTTTTAAAATAGATTAAGTATATTATTATTATTAATATTATTATTATTATTATTATTTTGAAGAAAGAGTTTGAAATAAACTTAATTATTTGAAAAAATGAAATCACATTGTAACAAACAGACGTTCCTAATTTTTTTAAAAGAAAAAACTCAGGATTTCCATGAATATTTAAACACATGTTAATGATAATTAAATCTAAAATCAATGGTTAATGGACAATAGCTAGCAAACAAAACATGCAAAGATAGGACAAATTAAGACGACAATTTGGTGGGATTATGTGACCACTGAAACTCTATATTGTTTTACAGTCAGAACTGACGTGTAATGGGCCCTAACACTGTCCTGATTAGTCTTAATTAAGTATTATAATTAATGAAAGAGAAAGCCCGCTTCACTGTCTCATTCAGGTGGGTGGGCCCCCCTACCGAATGGGACTGGAACCTCTGTACAGATGCGCAGATGACGTGGCAAAGAGACCACTCAACGATAATATCTATTGATCTGACGTGGAACTAGTACGTGTTTAGTTCTGAGTGGGCCACGGATTTTTAGCAACGGACTCCAATCTATTTCCATCTTCTCCCGCTCATTCTTGTTCTTCGCTTAATTTTAAGTAAAAGGCGTTTGGTGTAAGGCAAGTAATGTCTAGTGATATAAGGAAGATTATACATGGACCATATAATATACTATTTTGCTTTAAATTGTTCAAATTTCTCATAATATATCAATTGGGAGAAATTTTTCTACTGAATATGTAAGCACGTACAATAGAAATTAAAACCTAACAAATATTCCAATCCAATTGCAACTTTGTAAATTATAATTATATACTAATTAATAAATTTAGTCATTATCATCAACAAGTTCTATGTCAAGTATAGTTTCATTTTTAAAATGTCAAGTTCTAACCCATGTGTTGGGGTAAACAAATATTAATATGTAATTACTAGTAAAGTTTATACGTAGTTTTCTGCTCAAATTTATTTTATTTTTTATTTATTTTTAGTTGGTTGTATTTGTCTAAACTCATTGATCATTGGTCTTAAGATAATAGCTATTTTCTATTTTCGTACAAAAAAAAAGAGGTGTTAAGGTTAAAAAATCTCATATTAAAAAATAATAATTTTTACAAATTGGAAAATAATAATTATTGAAAATTTATAGAATATAATAATAGAGTCAAAAACAATTTTAAAAGTCAAGTATAATTTCCAACTACTGTAACATCATGATGTGAGTGTTTAGATGAGAATGGGATTATTTGCCAGGTAGAGAGTGTATACTATACTGCTTAAATTAAAAAATCGATTTGAATCAAAATTTGATTCAATTTTTGGTTTATATTTTGAAAATTTGATAAATTTGATTCGGCTTGATTTTTGTATAAAATAAATCGAAATATTAATTATTTTCTCTTAATTTAATGGTAAGTAGAAATTTCTTATCTTAAAAATGCCCTAGGTCCAATGCATAGTAATTTTAATTTTCAATTTTATTTTTTAGTTACTAAAAAGAATAGAAATTGATTACTTAAAAAAAAAGAAATTAAACAATAACCAGGTATCAAACCTACACCTCCCGCATAAGCTAGTAACACATCATCCATCAGGATAAATATTAATATCATATTAGTAATTAAAAATAAAATTTATATAAATAATTATCGATTTATCAAATTAAATTAATAAAAAAATTTTAATTTAATTAATTTCATTTTATAATTTATGTTATTTCAATTCGATTCACCCTTATTGTCAAGTCAATGAGTCATTTTTTGTTAAATTTAGAAGACGCGTTCGAAGTCTAGGTCTCCCACTGTATAGAAGAATGTGTGGAGGGTATAGTATCACTTGGAGCTGTGCGCCAATTGACCCCAGTAATTTTATATAAAAGAAAAAAATTAATAACACAATATTGAAAATAAATAAATTCGATAATTATGAAATTTATTTTTAATTTTATAATTTTTTGAAAATTTATATTTAAAATATTAAAAAAATATTCATTTCACTTATATGAATTCAATTTAATATAATTAAACATAATTAATTTAAATTCCATCAAAATAGATGAAATATGCAAACAGATTTCACAAAACTAATATAATAATATTAAAGATAAAAATATCATTATTCTTACATGCTCTCTCTCTCTGGTCACTCTCACCTCTCTCATTTTCTCTCTCTCTCTCTCGTATTTATCTTTTTCAACTCTCACACTTTCTCTTCTTCAAATATTTTAAATAGATTAAGTCTCCTATCTTATAGTAAACTAATCTAATAAAAATAAAATATGTCAATTAATAATTTCACATCAGATATAATACGTCAATTAATAATACTAAATCACCCATAAAATAATTTAATAGAAATAAATTACATCAATTAATAATATTATAATTTATAAATAATTTGACATTATTAATTGATATATTATATTTTTATTAGTTTATCTATAAGTGACGTGATAAACTTAATCTACTTAAAAATTTCTTTATCAATTGATTAAAGTTTTCATGATTTTGCAATTAATTGGATCAATGACTCTACAATTAAATTAATACTCATGCTATTGCGTTAAAAAAAAAATTAAAAATTCATATATCAATAAAACACTCTTTAAAAGTTTTCGATATTCAATAGTCATAATATCATTCTTTATATAAATTTTTCCTATAACCAAAAAGAAACATATTTCCGAAATGTTTTCAATTGATTTCTAGAAAGAAAAAGAAGAAATTCAATTTACATCAAGATTAATTATAGATTAAAGAAATGTGAATATCACTAATAATTATGTGCAATAAAAGCAACTATATATTACCCTGAACTTTGGCAATAATGTTGCTCAATATTCACTATATTGATTTTTTTTAAGGAGACTATAATTTTTTAATTCGATCAAAGTATATCATATCAATTTACATATTAATTTGTGATGATATATGGTTATTAAAAAAATATAATGAATATATATATATATTTTTTTTGATATTAAGGAGGGGATCACTTAAAACAAAAACTACATAGCCATGGACACAACATGTCTAGGCCACAAACGAATGAATGAATGAGTTAATATCAAGATACGATAGGATAGGATTATTGTTTTATTAATGGATTAGTAAAAGTTTTAATTTGGTAATCCTTAATATACAAAATAGATAATAAGGGTGCGTTTGGTAAGCTATAATAAGATATAATGCAATGTAATTAAATAAATTTTTAATATAAATTTATATTAGAAATTCATTTGATTACATTATAATACGTGCTATTACGTTTTACCAAACGAATTCTAAGAATATTAATTAATAGAATGTGAGTCTTGACTTGATCTAAAGATGCTTAAATTCATCTTTATATCACAAGTATTAGCCATTTGTGGAATTAATAACCATGCATAACAAGCCTTCCAAATCTCAACGTCCTTTTCTTGCCAGCCTTTTCTCATTTCAATTGGCATTTTTAGTGGCTTGGGAATCTAATCCTACATATCATTTCTGATTTTATATAGCATTACAATAATTTTGTATATACTTTTATTCACTTTTAAGAGTGAAGCTCAAATGATGAGTTATTTATAGAAAAAAGGAGACTAAGATAAAATAGAATATTTATAGAAATTAAATGGGATTAAGACAAATGGTTGGTTATACTAGCAACAAGCAATTCAACTTTAGCGCAAGAGAATATAAGCATCATTTTACGTGTATCTTTATAGTTCATACTAAATTCCTTCTTAAGTGCAATTTACTTTCTCTTATCTTCATTTCCATTCTAAGTGGAATATGCTACGGTAATTAGCATGATTTGTCCAAATTTCATGAGATATCAACAATGTTGCTAGTCTTTATTGTAAGTTTTACGATTGCATTTCAAAAAAGTTTTATGATTGGTGATGAGGGATGAAAATGTTTAATCTTATTTGGCCAAAGACAAGGTAAATCCATCTAAAAAATCATTTGCTTATGAGTTTGGAACATACATTCAATTAGTGAACTGATCCTATCAAGTCTCGGATTTTTCTATTAATGTATTAGCTCGCCCTCAGGATTCATCTTCATCCTCATCAAAGAAGCTTGTCCTCAGACATCTTAAACACCAACTAGTTTATCCACTCATATCAAGCTGATTAAACACACCTATGGCGATGCCAAGAGAATGCCTCCCTGTAACAGAGGCTAAATGTATATGTATGGTGCTAGAAGAGTAGACACTGGAGAGTTTGTTTATCCTATCAAATAATTGATTGATCATCATCTCAACATACTGCCATATGAATATCGGCCTTAATCCAATAGTAGAGCCAAATGAGTATAAAGGAAGAGCTTGATCACCATTTATAAGTAGCTAAACTCTACAACTCCTCATTCCTTTTCTATTTATAAAAGCTCTCTCTAGAGCTAGGAAGAAACTCAATCTTCTTCCTTAAGAATTCTAATCTCCACAACTTCTAATTTAAATATTGGAGGGTCTTTGCCAAACTAAGATTTGTCTCTTTAATATTATTTATTTATCTTGGAGGTCCAAATCTATTTTAGAAAAATTTTAATAAATTTTGATCAAACTCCAGCGAATTGAGATTCCTCTAAATGAGACATTGAATTATTAGATAATTCATTGTATAGTAGGAAGAAAAAAAAGAATGCAGCTTTCCCAAATGATTTTGTCTAAATTGCAAATCGAATACAAGGAAATTTTTATAACGCATAATTATTAGGAAGTGAATTTTGTTGGGTGGATCCCTCCAACATGGAGGGCCCAACTTTTGAAAATATAAAAAAAATGGAGTCAAAGAAATCTGCACGGAATTTTTAGACTGTGTATTAGCTAGAGAAAGTTGGCTACCAACTCTCATACGGTGGACGCGTTATTAACATGTATCTCTTACTTATAAATAGGCAGGAGATTTAAGAGGATTAAAGAAGATAAAAAGTAGTGAGTTGAGAGAAAATGTAGTCACTACAGGTTGTATAATATTAGAGCTATGAAAGTTTTAATATTTGTGAGAGAATTTTGGTAATTTTTATTCTGTCCAAAAATTATCCTTAACTATAATAACTTATTTTCTGAGTGTATTGGGTTATTGGATGTCGTATATAAGAGGGTTTACAATTTTGTCCATGCAAAAATTGTACTGTACTGATATAGTAGATTTTCCTAGCGGATCGTGGACGTAGGTTTATTGAAAAATCAAACCACGTAAAATTCTCTTAGTTGGTATTGTATACTGTTTATTTATTATGCTTCTGTTGTGCATGTGTGCTCTAATTGTTCCAACTAATTTTACATTGGAAAAAGAGAGACATTAAATCTAATTATATAAATTAATTGGTTTCATCTAAGATGAATTTCAATATTTGTGTATTTATAAGTTTTAGAATAATGCTGGCCATAGATTTTAATTAATATTGTATCAAAGTTTTATGTTCTAGTGGGTCAGATTTTGCAATTCTCATTCAGGAAAATTTTAGTCTAGATTAAGTGCACAATCTTATTTGATACGTTTAAAATTAATAAGATATAATATTTTTCAGTTAATAAGATTTTTTTCTTTCTCTCTCTTTTTTTTTTTCTTTTAATCTAGTGAAAAATACCATTGTATTCTTTTCTTTCTTTTTTATCCATTTTTTCTAAATTGATAATATTGATGATCCAAAAAGCTGAATATGAGATGTTGGCTACCAATTTGTGTGCACGTGTCGAACACTTGTTGATGTTGGGTCATAAGCTAACCTGATTGCAATTGGAGAATTATGATAAAAAATGATCTCAAAAAATTGAATAAGATATAAAATGTAATGATGTTTTATAAATAGATTAGTACTGTCACACCCTAATATCAACTTAAAGATTCAATTAGTTCAAAAAAAAAAAATTAAAGATTCAATCATTACTATTTATAATAGTAGAAGCATATTAGAAATATAGCCATGCTAAACCATTCATTTCACTGCCATAGCCTTACTTTCAATAGCTGCAGAGCTATTAATAAGAGAACATTAAACCATTCCACTACATATAACAAAATAAACTTCAAGTTTATATATCTAAAGAGACTACGAGGAGAATGAATTTCAAAGCTCAACTTTTTCTTCCTAAGGCCTCTTCGACTTGACCATCTGTAATCACATATGAGAAGCTAAGTCGTCAACTCAGTAAATCAATTAAATGCATGAACATTGGGTTCTTTTTAGTGAACAAGGGTATATAAATAAATACATATGAAAAATATGCATGAATTCAGTAAATTAATATGAAATAATTTAGAGTTATAAGTTGCAAAAAACAAATATCATGTGTCAGGTTTGGCCTGGTTGCAAATTAACTCTTTAACTAACTAACTCTTCTATATTGATAGAAAGAAATAGACCGCCTAAAACTCAAGATCTTCTTTGGGAAGTTTATGCCCTACAAAGAAAGAAATGAAAATTTGACTTTTGAAATAAATATTAACATGTATATCAACCTATAATTAATAATTAGTCAACATAATAATAAAAAAATAAATTAGAAAATTATAATAAAATATATTTATCAATTCATTTACTTTTTTTTTTCTCTAATACAATGTTAAATATAAAAATATCATTTAAAATTATAAGAAATGATTTATTTAGATATATTTGAGTCAGCTTTCAATATTATATATGTATTGCTTTTTAAAATACAGTTATATATTTATATAGAATCTATAATTATTTTTTATCATCATTCTAATTATATTAAACATGTATGATTATAGAACTTAGATAATATTTATTGTATAATTATATTTTCATATCAAAATTTAACTTAATTTGGATTTAATAACGAAAGTGAATTTAATAATTAAATTATATAAATATTACTTGATGATAAACTTAAAAGTTAACAAATAAAATTTCGGTCTCATGGTATTTATTTGATAAGTTTCATATCATTTTATATTTAAGTAACAAAACACTTGTCATTAAAACTTTAATAAGGAAAAAGTAAAAATTTAGAATAAATTTTTTTTTTAAACATGTTTTAATGAGTTATAATGGAGATTAACGTGTAAACACGTTATGGGCGGAGGGAGAAGCACATTCACACAAGTGCCTCTCATTAAATCCTTTTTAATTGCATATTTATGATAGGTGATATGGTCATTTATTAATTAAATAATATAATTATCTAATTATATTTAATTTAAATAATAAATGATGAATTCAATTAGAATAAAGAAATAATAAAATAATTATTATTTAATATATAATTAAGTATATTTAATATCTAATTATAATTAATTTAAATAAGAAAGATGAATTTAATTAGAATAAGGAAAAAATAAAATGATTATTATTTAATATATAATTAATTATATTTAATATATAATTAATTATATTACAAATTTATAATTATATAGTTATTATAATTTAATTATCTAATTTAATTTAAATAAAGAAATGACGAATTTAATTAGAATAAATAAAGAATAAATAATTATTATTTAATATATAGTTAATTATATTTAATTCAAATAAAAAAAATTGATTAGAATAATTTATATTTTTTATTTTTTTTCAAATATTTAGAAGATAGAAAAATTCTTTTGACTTTGATTATTTGAATATTAACAAGTTAGGAAAATTTTAATTTGACTTTCATTTTGTAAATTATTATTTTTTCCTATTATAAATTTTAAAATTAGTTGTTTTAATTATTAGTAATAATTTGTAAATTAGAAAAATTACTTTTAATTCTATAAGAAGACTCAGCAAAAAAAAAAAAAAAAATACACTGGTTGAGAGTTTATATAATAATAATGAGTAAAATCGTTTTTTCAAATATTTATAAGTTAGAAAAAATTTTTTCACTTTTATTATTTGAATATTAACAAGTTAAAAAAATTATAATTTAACTTTCATTTTATAAATTATTATTTTGTCCTATTAAAAATTTTAAAATTAATTGTTTTAACCATTAGTAATAATTTATAAATTAAAAAAAATTATTTTTGGTTCTATAAGAAGACATAATAGGAAAAGAAGATGAATTAATTGAGAGTTCATTTAATAACAATAAGCAAAATCATTATTTTATTATCAAATGTTAAAATTTCTATTTATAATGGTATATTCGTCTAAAAAAAATTAATTTATTTGTAATTTTATAAACATTTAAATTTACTTAAAATTTTCATTACAGAAGAGATTAATTAATCATTTTTAAAAATTAATTAAATATGAAATCAAAATTAGAAAATTTTTAATTTAATAATTACATGTCACTGTTATTATTTGTAACACTAAATTTAAAATATTTATAAGTATTCATGTAATGTCATAATTAAATATATATTTTTTAGATTTATGATATAATATGATATCACATAATATAATATGATATCATATGATAAATCAATTGCAAACAATTAATATTGAAATTAAATTTATGAAAGCACGTTAGAAAAATTGTTATTAATTTTCTGGATGAATATAAATTAAGATATAATATGTCAAATAGATCAAAATTTATCAAAATTAATAAAAATATACAAGTTATATTGAAATTATAAAAAAATAATAGATGTACCAAATATTAATATGTAAATCAACCTATAATTAATAATTAATCAACATAACAATAACAAAATAAATTAGAAAATTATAATAAAACTTATCTATTAATTTATTTTCTTTTTTTTCTCTAACATATTGTTGAATATAAGAAAATCATTTAAAATTATAAAAAATAATTTATTTAGATATGCTTGAATTTTTTTTCAATGTTATATATGTATTGCCTTTTAAAATACGTTAATATACTTATATAGAATCTATAACTACTTTGTGCTATCATATTAATTATATTAAATATGTATGATTATACAATTTAGATAATATTTATTATATATAATTATATTTTCATTGAATTTTTGTGTTTTTCATATGTAAATTTAATTTGACTTGAATTCATCAAGTAAAGTGAATTTAATAATCAAGTTATATAACTATTACTCTATAATAATCTTAAAAAGTCGACCAATAAGATTTTGGCTTATGGTATTTATTTGAAAAGTTTTATATTTATTTTATACTTAAGTAATAAAATATTGATCATTGAAACTTTAATAAGGAAAAAAGTAAAAGTTTAAAATAAATATTTATATTTCTAATGAGTTTTAATGATTCGTAATGAAAAGAAACATTTGAAATACGTTATAAAAAAATATAGTATATTATAAAAATACCAATGTAAAATTTGGTTCATATACATATATAATATTTAGTTTTTTTTTATATTTTATATTTCGTTTTTTTTTATTTTTAGTACCAAGATTTCGGTTTGGTATGAATATTTTTCAATATCCGACTTTATCCGAACTATGTACTACTCTATAAATACCTATATCTATTTTTAAAGTAGATAAATATTTTAAAATATCTTAAAATAAATATTAAATAATTTTTTTAGAATGGAGAAAATATTAAATATTGAAATTTAAACATGACAAGAAGTCTAGTACAAGGGCTTAAATTACATGAATTAATATATAGAGAGTAGTTTCAATGGCGTATTGGATAATCTTGTTTTCAATTTTTTTTTTTTAAGATAAGATATCAATCCTACACATATCCCCAATATAATCAAATATTATTCGTATTAAAATTAAATGCTTATTTTTGTTTAAATTAATGTCTATTTAAATAATAAAATAATAACATTTTAAACATGTTTTTATATTTTGAGTTGGATTTGGATAAAATTACAATTTTAATATATAAATCTAATTAATTTCATTAAACTCGAGTCATGTTGAGAGTCAAAAATTTATATCTAAATTGATTTAACATGGTTAATAAAAATGCCTGATTGAGATTAAAATTTTTAATATATATATATATATATATATATATATATATATATATATATATATATATATATATATATATATATATATATTAATTAGATTTATATATTAAAATTATATGTTAGAATTATAATTTTATCCAAATCCAACTCAAAATATAAAAACATGTTTAAAATATTATTATTTTATTATTTAAATAGACATTAATTTAAACTCATAATTCATAAATATCATTTCCCCATAATATTGGTCCAATAAAATTGAAGAGGCCCAAAATTAATTTTCCTTCGATTAATTAATTAATTGAAATGTATACTATATGTATATATGTACTGTTTCAAGATCGCCGGCTTGACCCTACAGTGTTTGAAGAGAGCCACGGGACTGCAAAATTCAAGATCTCCGGCAGTGTTTGTTCGTTTCTTGAAAGCTGCAAACTGTAAAGTTACTTGTCGCAGAACGGCGGTCGTTTTTTAGCACCCGGAAGCCGGAATTAATTCAACAGTCAGATACTAACATTGGAAAACGTGGTTTCAGACTTTCAGTCAGACTCGTTACTCACAAGCTTGTCTGAAAGCCAATCCAGCAGATAAAAAGAGCCTTCATTTTTAATTACAAAATCTGATCCAAATGGATAAATAGCTGTTGTTTGATTGGAGCAAAGTAAAAATATGAACTAATAACACCGACATACATAGCATGAGCTTATATAATTATGGCGTAATTACCAAAATAAAAAAAAAAATCAAACTTTTGCAATTTTTTATAATTCACACATATTTTAAAATTTATTATTTTCTAGTGAAATTATTAATTTGTTATAATATTATCACAAGCTTAAATTCTCTGCTTGAGTTTACTAATATATTAAGCTAGTATTAGAAAGAAAAAACAAATTCATTTGATCATATATAGCTGATAACTGATTATTGTTTGGTAAAATTATTATTAGTTATTGCTATTAAAATATTTATTGACCATTAAGAATAACTATTAATTTTTTACTTTTTATTTAAATATTTACTTTTAATTTAAATATTATTTTTATAATAAGATAATTTATTCTTTTTATTTAAATAAACATAAGCTTGTTCTTTTTATTTAAATAAACATAAGCTTGTTTGTTTGGCATGTAAGTTATTTTAGAGATCCAAATAAGTTAGAGCTCACTAGAGGTTATTTTTGTCCTTTTATTACTAATTATATAAATTAAATTTAATTAGTGAACTAGCTCACATTTAATAAAGGCCGCCAAACTACTATGTGGAATTTTCACATGTGTAGGAGAAGAATTTTTTACATGATTCACCGGTATAAAAGTAAGTGCGCGTTTTAAATAAAATATGGAGAAATTGGGGAAGTATACCTTCCTCAAAGGCAGTAGTTACCAACAAATTTTCTCTAAGTTGCTATAAAAGGAGAAGAGGATTATAGTAGCTGCGCTTAACCAATCTCTCAAGCAAACAATTCAATCAAACAATCAACTACAAAAATCAATCTAATCATATCAGCAAAACAGGTCAAGACAATTAAATTCCTCTTTAAAGTAATCATCGGTTCTTTCTATAGACAATCAATTTCTCAAAGACGACTATACATTTTCAAGCATTTATTACTATTTTATAGGCTCAGTACCTCTTTTCATGTACTAATAATCAAAATCTTCTTGTAATTACTCAATTCTTTTGGCAAAAAAGTCAATCATTTTCACAAATTCCATCCTGTTAAAATCTAGCAAAGTTTTCAAGATGGAACTAGTGGAGTCAAAATCTTTCATATCCATTAAATATTACATAGTCAACTGGTAAGAAGTCAGAGCATATTAAATTTCAGTCGGTTCAGATATCTCATACAATCACACTTATCTAAAAGGCCAAAATATATTCAATAGAGCTGTTTCAAAAAACCTCCAAGAATTTTTGTAAACAACTTTTGTTTGACTATTTAACATTTAACAACTATTACTAAAAAAAATAATGAAATGAGTTTGATGTAGTTATTAGAAATAAAAAAGCAAACAACTGCATTAAAAAGCTTTGCCAAACACCTTTGTTTTATTGGATTCTTGCTATTAGCTACTCGGATTGCATCACTAGTAATAATGAAGATTTTTTTTTTTGGTGAAAAAGAAAAATTTACCTAAGTTATATTTTATCTTTTTTTTTTTTAAATATTAGAGCAAAAATTAGAGAACATTTTCAAATGAAACTATAATTTGGAGAGGTGCCACTAATTTTATTTTAAGACAGAGTCATTGAATGATTATCTATTGCAAATAAACTAATTTATGGTTCATTTTTAATTTTTTTTTTGTTTGCCAGATTCTTTTTCTTTTTTCTTTTTTTTGGTATTGAAGAAAGGGAATTGATCATGAATCTATTACTTAAAAAAATATATACTTATTATTAGGTTATGCCTATCTAAAGAAATTAGTGGAATAAGTCGGTTTAATATTAATATTACTATTTTCTCTCTATATATATTACTATTTTTACTATGATTAAGAAAAACATTGTGTTGATAAGTGTTTATTAAAAATTATTCTAAAATTATTTTCAGATGTCATTATCATAAAAAAAATTTAGAAAATTACATAACACTACCAAATTATTTTTTTTAATGACATCTATTTTTTAAAAAACAATAAATTCAAACTAAACGTCAGGCTTTAAATCATTGAGAATATTAAAACTTACTAAGTTAGAAGTAAGTTTATTTCTCACTTTATCAATTATAATTTACTTTTTTAATTGACATTTTATATTTAATATACAAGTTGAGAATTGGATGCAATTTTAAACTAGCTCAAGGAAAATTTTGTTTTGTGAAATATATAAATTTAATCAATAAATATCATAATATTTAAGAAAGAAATGATTAACCATTTGAATTGCTTCAATGAGTAAAGCGAGTTTATGGGTCATTTTATTAGATAAAATTTGATTTTTAGAGCCGATGATTTGCATAAAATTTAAACGCATTAACCATATAAAAAATATTGTAAAAAATTTATAAACTTAATAAAAAATAATTTCACTAATAAAATTAATGTTAAAAAAATTAGTATTCTTAATTTCAAGGAATTGATATTTTGGGGGTGAAAAGAAATGGAAGAGGAAAAGAAACGAAGCTTTCTTTGGAGTGAAGTCATACATGCCCTTTTAATGTTTATTCCAAATGCCAATGTACTGGATGCTGGAACCAGCAAGGATTAGCCTTTGAGCAAATTGAAGGAACCTAAACAGAAACAATACACGCTTTTGTAATTTCATCTTGGAATTTACGCGATAGCCCTTCCTACTTCGCCTACATTCATTTACCTTTTCCACATTCGAAAAAAAATCCTTATTTTTCACTAATAAATATATTTTATTTCATAAATTTAACTTTTACAAACATAAAAAATTATTGAGTATATCGAATATAATGCACTCGCAATTATATAAATATTATATTTATCTTAGATAACTCTTATATATTTATGAGTATAGAATATATTATTTTTAAGTATATCATATTACTTAATTTATAGATAAATTATTATAACACTTCTAAACTTATCTTTATTAACATTTTAATCTTTATTATTTAAAAGTTAGCATTTTTAATTTCTCATTAAAATTAAATAGAAGTGTAAAATTTTGAAAGGTTAAATTATTTTATATTTATAACATAGAAATTTATTTAAATTAAATAAGAAGTGTAAGATTTTAAGAAATTAAAATATTTTAATATAAATTATTTTTGAAAGATTAAAATATAATATATTTTTAAATTTTGAGTGTATGAAAATATCATATAAATTAACATCAAAAATTAAAATTTAGTAAAAAATTTAATTTTATATATAAGAATTAAAATATTAATTATTAACAAATATTGGAGGCTAAAAATGTTAAATTTTTTAAAATGAGGTGTTGCGTTTAGTATCACTGTAGTTTTTTTTTTATTTCAAAAAAAAGTATTTGAAAATATTTTTTTAATATTTTTTATTGCTTTCATATTTATTTAAAAATATTTTGAAAATAGAAAACAGAAAATAAAAAACAATAAGTTCTAGATTTCAAAATTTTGTTTTTATTTTTGAAAAACAGAAAACAAGAAAATAATACCAAACACTGCAAGGTAATTTGACTATTACAGTATTTTACTAAAATTTCATTTACCTGAAAAATCTTTTTTTCTTGGACAAATATTATGAAAAATTATAATAAATTACCACATTATTCAGCATTTATTTTAAATAAAATTTGTTTAATGATAATAAATATAAAATATTAAAGTGTCATAAAAATTTTACCTTTTATTTAAAATAAACGTCAAATTAGATAATATTTTATTTTACCCTAAATATTAAATCATCTTTAAAATAAAAAAAACTAGTAAGAAACCTTCCGACAAGAATTTCCACGTGTCATGATCTGGAAAGATCCAGTCTCAAGCAAACGTTCGACCTTTAACGCGAAACTGGATATAAAAACCTGCCCGCCTTCTTTCCTTTCTCGCACCATTGTGTGTTGCGTGCTTACACATTCCATTAGTGAGCGTTGCCTAGAAAAATTTACCCCTCTCTCTCGTAGGAGGAGAAGCATTTTCTCCTATTGAGTTAAATTCTCTCTATTTGCTTTAGAAAGAGCAATTAGCAGAGCTCTCGAGCTGCTCAACTAGTTAACTAGTCGTTTGATTTTTCTGGTGAGTTTTTTGGTGAAGAAATTTTGGTGAATTCTTGAATACTGCTGGCAATTTTCGCAAGCGATTTTTCTTTCTTCGAGTTTATGTTGGAGAATTCGGAGTTTGATTTTCTAGTTAATTAGTTAACGATTTCATGTGATGATGTGAGATCTCATGGTCTCGTAGCCTTCTAGTTGGTGATTTGAAGAGAAATGAAAATTTGGTTGCTAAGATCTTTGGAATTTCTATATAGATCTACGTTGTGGTGACTTAACATATGTGAAACTACTAAAATATAAATGAAATCTAAATTAAAGCTTAATTTTATGGTCGGATTACAGTTCTCGCCGACTTTTCTGATTTTCTCCTCTTCTTTTTTTTTTTTCTTCTGAAAATTTGAGGCTTTGAAGCTTTTTCATGCAGTAGTTCACACTCAATTTCCGCGAAAATCAAAACTCTTTTTTTCATGAGTGTGGCCTTTTTGAAGCTTTTTAGCTGTATCAATCTTCTTTCTCTTTTTTCTCCCTCTTTTTTCCCCTCTCTCAATCGTTGCCTTTTCTTTTTCTTTTTTTTTTTTCCTTCATTTTTTTTCTCTGTTATTACATCTGAAATTTATGTTAGTTTTTGCTATTTATTTATATTTCTGATAAGTCGGTTTCATTAAAAATTTCTTGTTTTTAAATTTCTGGACAAAGAACTTTTTTCACATGCTGCTGAAATTTGAAAATCGCGAGTGGATCAATGATTGTGGTCCAACCGCCAACGCAATTCTAATTTTTGTTTTTGGTAGTCATTTTTTGTAATTTTCAGTTTTATTTTTATTTTTTCCAACGACTTTGGTAAGTTTTGCAAAACAGCCTTGAATTTCCAAAGTTTAACAAATAAGTCCTGTACTCGATTACGATGTTTTGTTATTTACAGAGGTGAACGAAACTTAGACGGCACATGTACATAACGCCAACTGCCCAAAAATTTCAGATCCATTCATTTGAAATTTTGCATAATTTATCTAATTACGAAATTGTCTTTAAAATTACTTTTTTGAGAGCTCAATCGCTATAAGAGCGCGGCAAAAAAAAAAAAAAAAAAAAATATATATATATATATATATAAATTTTTTTTTTTCCTTTATTTGTCCATTGTTCTCGGGTAGGTGAGAACGAGAAAATGCTAAGGATTGCAGGAGCACAGCAACAACTAAAGTTGGTTCGTTGTTGTTGGTGGAAGTTTCATGGCGGTTTTCGCAATGCTCGCACAAATTCCCCAAATTCTCAAATTTGCTTTCGTAGAAATTACTCTAATGTTGCTCGCATTAGCCTTCGCCGCAGAAGGAACCATAGACCCTTAGGTTAATGTGAAAATGTTTTTGGATTTGTTGTTTTTATTTGGTAGTTTGTTTGATTCTTTGCTGTTGCTTTTGAAAACCCAATCTGGCATCTGAGCCTGAAACTTGATTGGGTGTGTGGTTCGTTCTGTTTATCAGTTGTATTTATTGGGTCTCGGGTCTCTTTTGTTTTATTGATTTTTGTTTGTACCTTGTGTGTGTGTTGTGGCGACAGTAACTCGGGGCTCAACATCAACAATGACGATCACTCCGAAGATTTCAATCAATAATGGGAACCTTGTGGTTCATGGGAAGACTATATTAACTGGAGTTCCAGATAATATTGTCTTGACTCCTGGATCGGGTGCTGGACTTGTCACTGGTGCTTTCATTGGTGCCGCTGCTTCTCACAGCAAAAGTCTCCATGTCTTTCCTGTGGGCATTTTAGAGTAAGCTTCAGTTTCTCCATTTCGATTTATTTGTTTTCATGCAACCATGGATTTTGTGTGATGCATTACACTTTATTTTGAAGAATATGTTGATTGATTAAAATTCTATGTAAATTTATTATCAATTCTGTGAAGGACTCCAGAGTAATAGTTTACATCTTGTTTTGCTACATGAAGTGGCCTGATCCCTTGGAAGTTTGATATTCTATGTAATCTTTAGTGCACAAATTAAGCTGTAACAAGTTATGAACTACAACTCTTCCTATGCTAATAACATAAAGGTCGGATCACATGTACCTTATGATATTATTTTGTGATAATTATAAACTTGAATTAGGAACATAGGAATTACTCTACTTGTCTATATGTTCGTTTGATTTAATAGCATCTTTTACCGCACAGCATGGTTTTGGGTACTTGGATTGAGATTGAGGAAATATTTACATGCAAATATCGAACATTATTTTTTTTTATCCTGAAAATTGTCACTTTTCTTTTTGACAGGGGTCTTCGTTTTTTGTGTTGTTTCCGATTCAAGTTATGGTGGATGACACAGAGGATGGGCAAGTGTGGGAAAGACATTCCTTTGGAGACTCAATTCATGCTAGTGGAGAGCAAGGATGGAGGTGAAGGGGTTGATCAAGATGATGCCCAAACCATCTACACTGTCTTCCTTCCCCTCCTTGAAGGCCAGTTCCGTGCTGTTCTGCAAGGCAACGAAAATAATGAGATGGAGATCTGCCTTGAGAGTGGTGAGTTGATCATAGCCATCATAAAGTGTCTGGTGTAGGCTATATGCCCCCTGCCCATGAGCCAAATCTTCATTAATTCAGTTTCATCTTGTCGGCTGTTAGTGATGGAGACTAACAGTACAAATTATGAGTGGAGCTGTCATTAATGAGCCCTATTAGATAGGGCTGAACTTACTGTTAATCCATTCCACCCTGTTGGCGTCTAGTGCAGGAGACTTGACATGCTGAAATATGGGGTGGAGCTGTCATTGATACCAACAAAAACATGCTGGAGAATCAGTCAATGACTGTCCCATCCAAATGAATCCAATTTATGGAGTTTATATCAATTGGGAGGAAATAGATAGGAGGTTCGAGTTCGAAAGAAGCAAAACGATGTGTTTTTTTTTTTTTGGTGTGTGATTTGGTTTTGCAGGGGATAATGCTGTTGAAACCAACCAAGGTCTTCACCTTGTCTACATGCATGCTGGGACCAACCCCTTTGAAGTTATCAATCAGGCTGTAAAGTGAGTTCATCACTTAAGTTTGAATTTAATTTCCACAATGTTCATTTGTGGAAGTTTTGTGAAGTAAGACAGTATTATCTTCATTAGTGTGTTTCAGAATCTAATGAGTGATTTCCTGTAAAAACAGGGCTGTGGAAAAACACATGCAAACTTTTCTTCATCGTGAGAAGAAAAAGGTAAGAATATCTTGTTTTATTTTATACTTTATTTATTGTTTGTTCATCCAGATTTTCAGTCACAAGTATGGTAAAGCTGAAAGTGCCTGAATCTCATGTTTTATTCTGTTGGTATTGTGTAGTTGCCCTCTTTCCTTGACTGGTTTGGCTGGTGCACTTGGGATGCATTTTACACTGATGTCACAGCTGAGGGTGTTGAGGAAGGCCTCAAAAGGTAGTTCAGAAATTCTGTTGGAGATTGAATTAAATTCTAATTTATACATGGAAGTCATAATTAACAAGCAATTATAAGAGAAGATTAAATGACTAACTTGTGGCGTGATGATTGCAGCCTATCAGAGGGAGGGACTCCTCCACGATTTTTGATCATAGATGATGGTTGGCAACAGATTGAAAATAAAGCTAAGGAAGATGCTAATGCTGTTGTACAAGAAGGAGCACAGTATGAATCTCTCCCTCTCTCTTCCTTGCATGTTAAGCCTGTCATTAATCTTCCATTTTTTTTTTTGAATTACTTTCATGGATCTTACAGCGAGCGCATCTCTCTCTCTCCCACCCCCCAAGACCAAAAGAGAATACAACAACATGAGCCAATAATAATAAATATTTATGCTGGTGATGATATCTTGGTGTATTTTTTATTCTATGCTTAGTCTTCTATTCAAGGAATGGAGAAGGCATGATTAACTAATCGTCCTCCAACAAGAACTTCTCTATGTCCCTGAGTAAGACCTATAGGTTGACATGTTCAGGATAAAGTCCAATGACTGATATCAGGACATAAGTACTCAGTTCTATTTTCAGTCTAGCTTAGTTTTTGCACTTCTTTGCATGGTCTTTACATCTTTTAGAGCAAATTTTTTCTTATACCATTTTGTTGATTAAAGTATTAAATTTTTGAGTTGTTGGCAATTTTCACTTTTGCAGATTTGCAAGTAGGCTCACTGGAATAAAGGAGAACGCAAAATTTCAGAAGAATGGTAGAAATGAGGAATCCACAGGACTAAAGCATGTTGTGGAAGATGCCAAGCAACACCACAATGTGAAGTGAGTGATCTTAATTGTTTGGTTCTCTTTGGAACATTTTCTACTGCTGCTAATGGTGTATTTCGATTTTTCATGTAAATTTCATCATATTTATAGGTGTTGTGCATGGCTTTTTCTAGTGGTTGAAAAATAAATTGGTTAGTGGGTGAACTAAAAAACAAAAAGAGAAGTAAGAAGAGCAGTAACTTGAAAATAATATATTTCCAAGTTTCATTCTGTTTTATAATCTGTTCCAGGTATGTATATGTATGGCATGCTTTAGCTGGTTACTGGGGTGGAGTAAAACCAGCTGCTGCTGGTATGGAGCATTATGACACTTCATTGGCATATCCAGTTCAATCTCCTGGTGTAATAGGCAACCAACCAGACATTGTCATGGACAGTCTCTCTGTTCACGGCCTTGGTTTGGTGCATCCCAAGAAGGTTTTCAACTTCTACAATGAGCTTCATGCCTACTTGGCCTCATGTGGTGTAGATGGAGTAAAAGTTGATGTTCAAAACATCATCGAGACCCTTGGTGCTGGCCACGGTGGAAGAGTTTCCCTCACCCGCAGCTACCACCAAGCCCTTGAGGCTTCAATTGCCCGAAACTTCCCTGATAATGGATGTATCGCATGTATGTGCCATAACACCGATGGAATGTATAGTGCTAAGCAGACTGCTGTTGTGAGAGCTTCAGATGACTTCTATCCTAGGGATCCTGCTTCCCACACCATTCATATTTCCTCTGTGGCTTACAACACCCTTTTCCTTGGTGAATTTATGCAACCAGACTGGGATATGTTCCATGTAAGTGGATGTAGGATTTTATTCCTGATCTATGTTTGGTGTGGCCTTCAGTTCAGTTTCATGGGAATCGGCTAGTATATATTAACGAAGTATGTGTTTGCAGAGTTTACACCCTGCAGCAGATTATCACGCTGCAGCTCGTGCTGTTGGAGGATGTGCAATCTATGTCAGGTATGTTGTTTCCTTAAATACAGATTCAAATTACCCATCAAGTGTGATACTGAAAGATGAAAACAAGGTTTTAATGTGGAAACGTGATCTTATTTTTTTACTTATGCAGTGATAAGCCCGGAAACCACAATTTTGATCTATTGAAGAAGCTAGTCCTTCCTGATGGGTCAGTTCTGCGTGCCCAACTTCCTGGCAGGCCAACCCGTGACTGTCTCTTTGCTGATCCAGCAAGAGATGGGACCAGCTTGCTCAAAGTATGGAATGTGAACAAGTGTGGTGGTGTGGTTGGTGTGTTCAACTGCCAAGGTGCTGGTTGGTGCAAAATTGAAAAGAAGACCCGCATTCATGATGCTTCTCCTGGCACCCTCACATGCTCTGTTCGGGCCACTGATGTTGACTGCCTTGCTCAAGTTGCTGGTGCAGATTGGAGCGGGGAGACAGTTGTTTATGCCTACAGATCAGGTAATTAACTTGAGTTGCCTGCACTTTTCTGTTAGAAGTGAGTTTTAAATCTCACTACAGGAAAAATGGGAAAAAAAAAAAAAACAAGACTTTAAATTCAGAGAAGCCTCCTTTTGTGTGTGTGTGTGTGCGCGCGTGCGTGCGCATCAGATTTTACTTTGTGAAGCTTTTTGTAAGGAAAAATAATCGATACTGGAAAAGGGGTGCAACAAAATTTACTTCGGATCAAGTTTCATAATCTTTTGGATTTAAAGATGTTAACCAGAAGCAATGTTCTTTTATTTTGAATTTCAGGGGAGTTGATTCGATTACCTAAAGGTGCTTCAGTGCCAGTGACGCTGAAAGTTCTCGAGTATGAACTCTTCCATTTCTGTCCTGTCAAGGTGAGTTTCAAATTTTTTTTTTTTTTGCCCATTATATTAGTTGAACAGCATTCAGTAATAGTGGTTAATGATCTTACTAATCGTGCAGGAGATCACTTCCAACGTTTCATTTGCACCGATAGGGTTGCTTGATATGTTCAACACAACTGGTGCTGTGGATCAATTTGAAATCCACATGGTTTCTGACAAGAAATCAGAGCTCTTTGATGGTGAAGCGTCGTCAGAGTTGACTACATCACTTAGTGAGAATCGATCTCCAACTGCAACTATCGCACTGAAAGTCAGGGGATGTGGACTTTTTGGGGCTTACACTTCCCAGCGCCCGTTGAAATGCACTGTGGGCAAAGCTGAGATGGACTTCAACTATAACTCTGATACCGGACTAGTAACCCTGACTCTCCCTGTTCCAGAGGAGGAAATGTATAGATGGCCTATTGAGATCCAAGTTTGAGTTAGATTGGAGCGATGATATTAAATATCAAGTAGAATATAACCGTCTTTAGGCGGGTAGCAGAAGATTTATCACCATCTTTAGGATGGTAGTAAAAAGATTTAAATAGTAAGCTTGGTGCATGTGGCTGATTGAAGTGATGGTTGTGTTGCCCAAAAAAATGGGGGGTGAGATGAAATCCTGTTTATGGGGGGTGGGGTGCGGCTGTGGAGGAATCTGGGGGAAGGGCGTAACCAAAGATATATTCTGATGTTGTATCCCATCAATTTGGTAATAAAAAGTGCTTTTCTTTAACAATTTTGTGTTATAATTTCTTTATTCGAGTTGGACAAAAAGCTTAAATAATTGTAAGAAACAGAGATGCGCGAACAAAAAAAAAATTATTGTTAAAGGAAGGAAAAAGCATTCAGTATAATTCCTAGAATTCAGATCATACAACAGCAGTTGTTTGATATCTGTCAAAACTTTTGGTCGAACCAATGATACCGAGGGTCAGGTGGGAATCATAGTTATTAACATTTACCAGTAATCTTTGCACGAACATGTGCCATTAACAAATTTATGGAAACGAACCCGGTCTCTGACAATAATTTCCCTATTATAAAGCTTACTGATAATTTTTGTCACTTCATGGCAGTCCCCACAAACTCTCAGATTCTTTATTATCCTGATTGATGCGGGTGCTTTCGACTTCAACAGGCCATAAGCAATGGCTAATCTCTCACTATGCTCATACAGTGCATTTCCTTTCTCTTCATCGTCCACATTGTGCAGCACAGCAGATACACATGGTTTATATCCAGCAATAAGAATCCCCAGAGAAATATCCCTCAGAATTCTTTTTATCTCTTCTGCCTCCGGGTGTGACCAGTCACCCATTACAAACTCGTGCACAAAGCCATCAACCTCAATTGATGTGCATCCTGGGACTGGCTTGATGCCTCTCTCCTTCATTGTCTTTCTCACATGGCTCATCTTCTCCCATTGTGAAACAGAAGCATACAAATTTGCAAGAATTATATAGTTCTCCGCATTTAGTGGTTCTAATTCAAGTAACTTCTCGGCAACAATTTCAGCTTGCTGTAACATTCGATTTTTCCTGTAACCCACTAACAATGTTCGCCAAATTACTGGATTTGGTGTGGGAATGGTTCGAGCAAAATTATAGGCTGCATCAACAAGGCCTCCTCGGCATAGTAAATTGACCATACAACCATAATGCTCCATTGATGGTTCTATTCCCAATTCAAGCATGCTTGACCAATATCTCTTTCCCTCTGACACTAGTCCACCATGGACACATGCAGATAAAATACCAATGAAGGTTACATGATTCGGCTTAGCCTGAAAAGAATTAATCAAGATTATTTCTGCACCTACAAAAATTCATATCAATCATTTATCCCCTCACAAGGCTTAGCTTGATCTAATCATTGGTATCTGTATGTACATATATACATGTCAGCCTAGACATGATGATAATAAGCTTCTTTCCAAATTGAAAACAAATATAACACATACTAATAAATCATATTTTATTACGGGACTTATTGAGATGTACCTAGACTCAACTCTGGACGACAAAAAATAAGATTTAAGCCTCTAAATTACGAAGCTTTCTCAGCTGTAAGTTATACTTACTATTGCTATCTCATTACCTTTGCTTCTTCCATCCTCGAAAAAACCTCCAATGCGTCCTCTGCAAGTCCGTGAATGGCCAATCCAACAATCATTGAGCTCCAAGCTTTACTATCTTTTACTGGCATCTCATCAAAAATTTCTTTTGCTTTCTCCACGCACCCACACTTTGCATACATATTAATTAGTGCTGTATTAAGTTCAAGATCAACATGAATCATCCGTTTCTTGATATATGCATGAACCCACTTCCCTATATCTAGTGCTCCAGCCATGGCACAAGCAGAAATCACACTAACCAATGCAATCTCATCAGGTTCAATACCCACCTCCTGCATACCTCTAAACATACTCAAAGCCTCATTGACCATTCCCGCCTTTGCATACCCACTTGTCATTGCACTCCAGGAAACCAAATTCCTCTCAGTAATTTCATCAAACACCTTCCTAGCAAGCCTAATTTCGTCACATTTGGAGTAAAAATTCACCAATGAAGATTGCACATAAGGGCTTAAACTAAACCCAGATCGCAAAATACGAGCATGAACCTGCTGACCTTCTTCAAGAGCGATTATAATCGAGCAAGCTTTAAGCACAAAAGCCATAGTAAAAGTGTTTGGACTTGGGTACCCTCCAGTTACCATCATTTTGTACAAATAAATGGGTTCTTTTGATGGGTTTTTATTAATGTAACAACCTCTGATAATGGAATTGTAAGCAAAAATTCCTGGGATTGGGATTCGATAAAACAGTTTGCGCGCATAATCCAAGTTGCCAAGAGGAGAAAGAGCGGCGAAAGACAGGATTTTGGATAGCAAGAAGGAAATTCTGGAGGCTGGAAGGAGGCGCGTGAGGATACGCGCATGAATTTGACGGAGAATACACATGCTGGGGCATTTTCGGATTAGATAAACAATTTGCTTTTCTTCTTCTTCCAGCTTTTCTTCTTGTTGTGGTTGTTGTTCTAGTGGTTGTCAGGGTTCAAAGATGGGAATTTCAGCTGAATGGAGTTTTAGCGCGGGAATATTATGCAACGCATCGTTTCAGCTTTTTAATTACTGGGACAAGAACTCGGTCCAAAATTTTGATTTCTGGACGAAAATAGGGAAGTGTTATGGCCCTTAAATTTCTTGAAGGGGCCTAGGCCTGGGCTACAAAAACCCAATTCATAATCTTTCTTATTAGCTCGATTCTTGCATGAGTGGTCCCAATGGGTTGCTGTTGCAACTAGACCTTGCAAATTTTTATCTGATTCGACTCCAACGATTTCAACTGCGAATTAACTTGTTTGGTTATACTAGAATTTTGGTAAAGTTGAAAATTAAATGTTAAATGATGTAAATATAATTTTTATATTATAATAAAAATATTTTAAAAAAATTAAAATTATATATATATATATATATATATTTACATGTGTGTGTATGAGATGTATAATATACAAACACACACACACACACACTATATATATATATATATATATATATATATATATATATATATATATATATATTTGTGTGTGTGTCTGTATATATATATATATTTAATATATACACACACATATATATATACATATATACAAACAGACACACACACGCACAGACACACACATACACACACAGACACACACACACACATATATATATATGGAGAGGAGAAAACACATTTACGTAAGAGCCCTTTACTAAGTTTTTTTTAATTGTGCATTTATGATGAGCAATAATTAAATAATATAATTATCTAATTATATTTAATTTATATAATAAATGATGAATTCAATTAGAATAAGAAAATAATTATTATTTAATATGTAATTAATTATATTTAATATTTAATTATAATTAATTTAAATAAGAAAAGGTGAATTCAATTAGAATAACGAAAAAATAAAATAATTATTATTTAATATATAATTAATTATATTACAAATTTATAATTATATAGTTATTATAATTTAATAATTTAATTTAAATGAAAAATAAATTTAATTAGAATAAGGAGAGAATAAAATAATTATTATTTAATATATAGTTAATTATATTTAATTCAAATAAAAAAATTTAATTAGAATAATTTATATTTTTTAATATTTTTTCAAATATTTGGAAGTTAAAGAAATTTTTTTGACTTTGATTATTTGAATATTAACAAGTTAAAAAAAATTCTAATTTAACTTTCATAGAAATTCTAATTTGAATTTCATTTTATAAATTATTACTTTATCCCATTATAGATTTTAAAATTAGTATTTTAACTATTAGTAATAATTTATAAATTAGAAAAATTACTTTTGATTCTATAAGAAAACACATTAAAAAAAGAAGATGTACTAATTGAGAGTTTATTTAACAACAATGAGTAAAATCATTTTTTCAAATATTTAGAAGTTAGAGAAATTATTTTGATTTTGATTATTCGAATATTAATAAGTTAGAGAAATTATAATTTGATTTTCATTTTGTAAATTATTACTTTGTCCTATTATAAATTTTAAAATTAGTTGTTTTAACCATTAGTAATAATTTGTAGATTATAAAAATTACTTTTGGTTATATAAGAAGACACAGTCGAAAAAGAAGATGCACTAATTGAGAGTCCATTTAACAATAATGAACAAAATCCTATTATTTTATTATTAAATATCAAAATTTTTATTCATAATGGTATATTCTTCTTTAAAAAATCAATTTATTTGTAATTTTATAAGCATTTAAATTTACTTAAAATTTTCGTTACGTTTACATAAAGTATAGATCTATAATTATTTCGTGTCATCATTTTAATTGTATTAAACATACATAATTATACAATTTAGGTAATATTTATTGTGTATAATTATATTTTCATTGAATTTTTATGTTTTCATATGAAAATTTAACTTAAATTGGATTTAACAACTAAAGTGAATTTTATAATCAAGTTATATAAATATTATTTCATGATAATATTAAAAGTCGACCAATAAGATTTCAACCTCATTGTATTTATTTAAGAAGTTTTATATCATTTTATATTTAAGTAAAAAAAAAAAAACTGATTATTAAAACTTTAATAAGGAAAAAGTAAAAGGTTAGAATAAATATTTATATTTCTAACGAGTTTTAATAAATGATAATAGAGATTAACGTGCGACACACGTTATAAAAAAATCTATTTTATATATATATATATATATCTTAAAATAAAAGTGCAAGTCCAAAAATAATTACTACTAATTTATTTTATTTAAAAAAATCAATTTACTATAATAATGATAATAGAGCGTTTAAATTTATTCATTTCCCACCATATATATATATATATATATATCGGATTGGTTATGACCGGTAAAAATTGAACAAAAATTTAACTCAATTTATTAGTTTTAAAATCGAATTGAATTAATGTACTAAATAAATCAAATTGAATCGATCGGTTCGATTTAATTTTTTGATTTCAATTTGATTTTGCTTACTTCTAATATAAATCTCATTAATTTATTTATTTTCTTATTCTAAATAATTTTTATAGGAAATACAAAATAAATGGAAGATCTCGAGCAAGAATTGGCCCAATTCTATAGCACAAGACCGTGCAAGACAAAGATGTACGAGGTGGCACAAAAATATTTACTTTTGTCTCAAATCTCCTAAAAGGTGAAAAGTCAAAAGAAAAGTTTAGGATGCATGAGGCCATGCAATCTAAGGTGCAAGAGCTTGTGTACTTTCACGAGACAACTATACACTCACCTAAATCTTGTAATTGAAGTAATAAAATTAGGATAAGGAGGAGATAAGATAATATATTAGAATAGAAGAACTCCTCTTTCACTTATATAGTTTAGATTTAGGATTAGATTAGGATTTAAATAAAAGGAATATGAAGATTTAGATCTTGGGAATACTTCTTCTACCTTGTATATCAATTTTTGCAATTCCCACATAGAGTTTATTTTTATACCCATTTAAATTAAATTGTATTGAATATGTTTTTTTTTTTTACTTTAATGCAATTCATTATTTCTTTTCTTAATTCTTCCATGAGTAGCTAAATATGTAATGATGATTTAGATTTATATTGATTTAAATTTTTGGATTCATGTATGCTATGTTTTTTTGATTATTTGTTTCGATCTAATCTATCTTTTTTAAGCTTTATGTGCATGAATGTTGCAGAGAATTTATTGTGAAGTTTAGACCTTAGGCTAGTAGAAGCATGAGTGGCCTGAATCTTTTAACTTTTTAAAAATTCACTCTATCGGTAGTATATGGCCCAAAAGTCCCACCAAGTATCAGTTAAATTAATGTGCAAAACAAGCAAGCAATAAGAAGAAGAAGAAGAAGAGGATGTGTAATCTAATTAGCTCTTATAGCGTAAAAACTACTTTCCAATTCTTCAACCATAGCTCCTCAAATGTGAAACCTCTAGCTATTCACACAAACTCAACCAATCAAGCTCTTCCTTTGGTGTTTAGGTTGCCTTTGATCTCCTCTCTAGTTGGCCTAAAGTGGATTAATGGTCTTTCTCTTTTATACCTTGGAAGCTATTGGGTTTATTATTATTTTGGTATTTTAGTTGCTAAGGCAATAAATATGTAATTGGTTCTTTCTTAAAGAATTGGAAAGAAAGGTAGAAGAAGATGATGAAGAAGAAGATTATCCTTTTTCCTCTTTCTCAATCTAAGTTCTCACTTTATCTCTCTATCCAATTACATGGTAGAAGTAAGTGAAATCTTCAATCTCACATAATAAGTTATTTCTCAAAGAACCATAGAAAAGAAGAAGATAATAATGATGATAAAGAAGAACTCTTCTCCTTTACCATCTCTCTCTTTCTAACTTCTCTCTCTCTAGTGCTTATACAAGAAGAAAATATAGACCAAGCTTATTCATTTCTTCTTCCTTTTTCTATCTTATGTACACTACCCATTGATTATTAGTGGTAGTGGACAAACACGATGAATATGTCGGAGACAAAAGGGAAGATGAAGGACGATACTGGTCATTTACTTTTTAGTCCTTTTAGACTTAATGAATTTTTCCTATACCAAGCTCATCACATAGGCTTGAATGATCTAGCCTAACAATTGTGCTAGGATTTTTCACTAAGTCTAAACAACTCTCTACCTCAACAATTGTGGACTTAGGCCCGCATCACATGTAAGAGCCAATTTTTTTTTTATTTGCAATTAAGTCTAAAACTCTTCCATTTAAGTCCTTCCCATTTATACTCACATAAATTAAGATTTAATTAATTTAAACTATATTTGGATTAAATTTAAGGATATTCTTGGTATCTTATAATTTAATTACAAGTTTAATCATATTACCACTAATTAATTAATTAAACAATTTAATTAATAATTATGATAATCGTTTGTTCGATTGGTTTAAGTCCTATTGTGTGTAAATTTATAGATTCATGCCTAATTAACAATGGAAGTGAGAAAATACCTTTTTTTTTTTTTACTAATTATGGAATTTCTATTCCATATTTAGTTTCCACAAGTGTGAGGTCTAGCTTGAACACTAGTCTGATCCACTCAGGAATTGAAATGTTTGTTTGGTGGACTTATGGATGAAGCAACTCTCACTTATTTAGAAAATTAATCTTTAACTTGAAAAATTAGTTTAGGGATTTTCTACCTTAATTTATTTTTATTTTAGGAAAAATATAATAAAAAACTCATAATTTGATTCCAATTTATTTATTCAATGGAAAATGCACTAAGTTCTTATGAAACCAAAGAGAATTCAAGGACTAGATTTTTTATTTATTTTAAGAATGATTATTTGGCTTTTAATATAACACTAACTTATAAAAATTAATTCATGATAAAATCAGATGGATTAATATAAAGAATGAAATGCCGATTATAAGTATGAATGACAAATATAAAATAAAGTATGGAAATAAAGGTAAAATAAAATGAATATTATAACCAAAAGGATAGGGGATACTAGGAAAATAATACATTCCTCAAATAAAAAGGTGATAGGAAAAGGATATTGTTCATTTTATTAATTTACCAATTCAAATAAGTGTGTCCATGTATTCCTTTGAATGTAAATCAAAATCCATGCAGTTTTTCCTTTTTGCAATGGAGAGTTTATTTATCTTGATTTTTTTATCATGTTTTCATATTTTGTGATTTTTTGGAACAAATAGTAGAAGAGTGTGTTTTACCTTAAAGTGGAGGAAAGAAAGAAAAATGTGTTTTATCTTAGTTCTTTTTAAAGTCAGGAACGAGGATGGAGCACCTTGTCAAATTGGAGTTTCAATTTTCAAAATATGAAAGAAGGTATAAATTTTAGTCCAAATCTTCAAGCCAAGTCAAATGACTTGGTTGCCAAAAGCATAGGGAATCAAATAAGTCCAAGTCACAAAACCTAATTTAATATAAGGAGCACTAAACTAAGTGAACTAAAACCAATGAGGAATTAGCTCTATGAATCTTTTATGAAGAAAAATAGAAAGAAGATAAAAGAATGCAAATGATAGTTGTCAACCAAGTATATAGGAGTGAGCTAGAAAAGTGTAGGGAGGTTGCTTTTAAAACACGAAGCAGATATAGGCTACCATAGAAGGGTCTTGCAGTTTTGCAAATGGCCTTGTGAATGTCACAAGGGTCTTTACGATTCCATAGAGCCAGCCTATGATAACTCATGGATAGTTTTGCCAATTTTGCTATTTTGGTCAATTTTTCGTCTGTTTTGATTCCTCAGAGTTCCATTCTTGCTCATTTTTTTATCTCAAATGTCTAGAGGAATTTTCAAGGATTGCGAAAGTTCATCCAATTGCCAAATATTATTTGAGGGTGTAAAATTACGTATTTAAAATAAGTCGTGAGTGATGCCTAGCATAAATATTGTGACTACCTAATAAGAGACAAATGTTAAAAGTTGATTATTTATACTCAATAGACCATCAATCATAATAAACATACACTCAAATCTCTTCATTAAAAATTTCAATCTCAGCTTAAGGTCATAGATTATTTCAAATCCGAACATGCCTTGATCACATAACCTCATCTCAGTTCTTATGCTTGATATGATCGTATTTTTATTAGAAACTCTTTCTAGTGAATCTTTCTATCCTGGCCAAGAACTTTGGTATTAAGAATAATCAAATAGTATAGGATCTTATCCTCGTTAACTCAAGGCAATGAATCCCTTCTTAGATGATCACCTATCTCCATATAGAACTAATTAGCGCCATCACATTCCATATATCCATGCATGGCTAGCACAATTGTGTAAGCAATAATAAATCCTAACCACTTGTACACATGATAACTGTGTCACCTCAGGTTAAACTATTATATGCATTATTATGACCTAGATGATGAATCATTAACAAGCGGTAAAACTCCATATTATCATCATTTAATGTCACAGTTTGACCTACTCATTCATTGAGGGTCCACGCGCTTGTTCCAACATCATATGTCAAGTAGCATGAGACATACTACCTTCATAATCATAAGTATCTCATATTGATTATGGAAAAACAACAAAGATGATGATCTTTCGGATTAATGATATCCAATCAAGAATCCTATGACAATGAAAATTTGAAAATATTTGTACCAAAGTGATATGTTAGTTATATTCTCAACTTTTCATAATAAATTCTCTTATAAAACACCTTTCACATAAAGAATATGTTTACTACCATTGAGAATAATTTCTATAATTATATAACATTTATATGATTCATAAGGGCTACTAATAAGTGCTTGACCACCATTTGCACAATCTAAGGTGCTACGATGAGAGTGGAAGTGTAGCATTTATTCATAGAGATGATAGATGTAATGTTACTTTATAGAGTTATCAGTTGTTTAGATGATGTTAAATGCTTTTCATTTAGCTTAATGAATTTGATTTAATTCTTCAAGCATGGGAATAGATTAAATTTGATTTGGGTATGGGAAATTCACCTTGAGAAAGAGTTTTATCTAGATTAGTATTTGCATCATAATTATTTTTTGGGTCAAATCCATCAAAGGGCTTATAATGGGTTAAGCCCAAAAGAGAAACAAAGGCCTTTTAATGTCTGTAGACTAAAGTCAATAGTAAAAAAACGATTAATATTTCATACTGCCGTGGATAAATCTAGAGAAATTCCCTAGTGATTATTGGAGGTTACCAATAGTTGAATCATCTTTGGAAAGTGGACAACAATTACTGAATTTTAGAACTAGTATAGTAGTTATTTCCTAGAGAATATTTAAATGAATGTAACCTACTATTCAAGGCCCATGCAATCATACACTCAACAAGATCAGTGTCTTTTGTCAACCCCAATAGGCAAAGTCTTTCTTCAACCTTTAGTTTTCATTTCCTTAAGCTTATTGTAATTATTGCAATCAATTAATGAAATCACTTTTGTTTTATAACTATTACTTTGTTTTCCTAATTACTATTCTTAATTGCTATTGAGGGTTCCAATATACCTTAGTAAGAAAATTTGAGTATCCACAGTCATTTGATTAGAAGTTAGAATAGTGCAATTCATAGATTTGTGCACCTTTAACTGCACATAGCAAGCTCGCAAATTCCTATGCCACCCTATGAGCCAAAATCTACAACCAATAGTAATTATGGCACACCTAGTGGGACTCACTCTCATGGCACCAAAAATTAGAAATTTTGGAAAAGATATTATTGTTGGTTCTTAGAAGCCGCAAGATGACACTACAATAATAGTACAAGAAGGTCTTGTTCTATAGCTTGTAGAGCAAATCGAGCGTGAGTTGGCATCTCCATAGCTAGTTCACTAAGACAGCATACGAGAACCAGATATTTCAACTAGTCTTACTGTTGGAAAATAAAGTAATATTCCTTAGCCTATTGATGTCACCCTTTCAACTAACAATTACAAGCAATTTTTGATGAAATGAATTGGCAATTTAAGATAGTAAGTTCAAGAAAAATCAAGTTGTGATAAGTTAGGCAATACTTAATTTATTCATTCCACCATTATGCCCTAAGTAGGCTGCTGTCCACAAGCTTAGTAGGTGACCATTAGAAGAACTTGGGGGGTGGGGGGGCACTCTTTTGCTCGCCAAGTTGTTGGTAATTCTCACTATCTTGAAGAACATTGTTCACACCCTCACAAGAGGGAAGAACTAAGGACTATGCATATTGGTGATAGCTAAAAGTGTAATAACCCTAGTAAGTGCACTAGTTATCAAGTAGTATAAAGATATCGTTCACACGAGAATTTAATAAAATAATTATTAAAACTATAGTCAACCTTTAATTATTTGGAAAATCAAAATTTTTATTGTAGAAATTAAATAACTAAAAATTAAAATAAAAATGAAAATAAAAAATAGAAAACAATCAATTATATTATGTAATAATCGATTTAAAGATGCTAAGACTATTGATCCACATAGCTATTCCAATGATTATCAATTTATTTAATCAACCAAGCTAATTGGCTATTTTCATAAGCTAAAATTTTTCTAAAGCATTCAATATTCTTTACCAAGATATATTAAATCTACTTCTATTAAGTAATTCCTATATTCCTCTATTAGGATTCTCAAGATAGAAAGTACATTAAGTTTTATAAAAAATTTATAAAAATAGATGGATCATGTATATATATTCCCATATATCATTCAATTCACACTATGATTTATTTGATCTATTATATGAAATCCTTTTCTAATTCTTTCACATAAATAAAATCAACTAAGAGTTGGCCAATTCTCCTAATTGCATTAAGAACATAAATCATAGACATATGGAAATAGAAATAAACTTAGTTGAATATAAATGAAAATCAAACCATTGTAGGAGTTAGGCTTTCCATAGCCTTAGCAACAAAGAAATTAGTTCACAATTGAAGAAGAAAAACAAAAGAAATACAAAAGAAAACTCAATGAATTCTTGTTATGAGAAATTTTTGAATTAAGTCTTGCTTTCTCCCCTTAAAACGTGAATTCCAGCCATCTTTCTATCTCTAGCTATCTCAAAATAAATAAATCTCTAACTATTTATTATACTTAAAGAATAAGGTTCCTAGATAATCTTTTACAAGATAGGAAATAGGTTTCCATAAGGATTCTACTTTCCAAACTATAAATTAGGAATCCAAACAAGTTAGAAAACCTGCAAGCCCTCAAAATAAGGAGTAAAAGTTGAATTCTAAGTGATAAGGTTAGGAAAGTCGTCCTTTCCTCATCCAAAAATTGCTAGATCACTTGCTATTAAGGTGTGGGAACACCTTATATAGGGAAGTCTTCTGCCTGAAATTTTTTTCTTCCTCCAAACTACACCTAAAACTAGAATTTTTGTGTTTCTCATATTCCTTTCTTCAAATCAAAGCTCCATCACCTGAAAAATTAGATTTCCTTTTTAAATATAAATTTCAAATAAGAAAGGCAAAATTACTTTTCAAAATAAAAGGATTTTAATTTAAATTACTTATGCATTTTTCACTTATCAAATTTACTTATCAAAATTTCAATAGAAGGACCCAAAAATAATCCATGCCCATGGACTATCAAAACAAGTTTGAACTAAGCAATTTTTTTTTTTGAAATAGAAATAAATAACAAAATAAAAATTCATAGGTTACCTCCCATAAACGCTCTTTTAAAGTCATTAGCTTGACTTTTTCTTTTTTCTATCAAGAAGGTCTTGAATTATCAATTAAGAATTCCCGTGACTTTTTCTTTTTTTGTCAAGAAGGTCTTGAATTATCAATTAAGAATTCCTTATGTTTTTCATCTATGACCTGGACATTTTCAAAAGAATTGAGAATGTAATTGTCACATCCCAATTTTGGAGATATGACGATCCTAGAACATGAGAAGACATAAGGTTACTCACACTCGTAGAACCCACTCATGCACATATAAACACTGCCTAGAATCATATCAAAACCTCGTGCATTAACTTAATTATCCAACAATAAGGAAAATCTTGACTAGAGAAAGCATAGTGAAAATATACTTTATATACAATCCATAAGAAAAGAATATTTAAAGACTCCAAGTAAATTATCAAATGAATAATATCCCAAATAAAACT
Source organism: Reutealis trisperma (assembly GCA_947687605.1). NCBI lineage: Eukaryota > Viridiplantae > Streptophyta > Magnoliopsida > Malpighiales > Euphorbiaceae > Reutealis > Reutealis trisperma. Next base: position 342,858 of record CANTUT010000138.1, on the reverse strand, counting down.
CCCGGAGCATCTACAAATGACTCTTCATAGCATAGCATAATAAAAGACTTGGACAAGAAAATTTCCTAACCAAAGTAGATTGCTTGAGCTAACATCTTACCTTCTTAAAATGCTCACCTGGAATCATACAAGGAAAAGGGGTGAGATAGATGATCTTAATGAGTAAACAATAAAACTTGTAAAATAACACATATCCCTTTATAAGGGTTTAAAGTTCATAAATCATGGTTTGCAAATGAGCAAGATTCACAGAAATCAACTTGTAATTTGTAAACTTATAAATAGTGATAGCTATTGCCTTATTCACTCAAGGGAGAGGTGGTATCATACCAAATTCCAACTCCCAACTTGTAACTTGTAAAGAGTTGTGAAATTGATCAGGCTCCATGGCTAGAACTGTCCCTTTTAGTTGAGGTGGATATACTACTCCTATTCATCGGGTTAAGACTATGTATACAGGTTCTGATGATTACTTGCATCGGCATGAGGATTTCTACATAAAGGGTTCATAGATATCATAGCTAGAGCTAATGACAATCACTTATAATAATAGTATTGAAGAATGCAATCACATGTAACATAATATCGATAGCAGTTTAGCCTATTGGACAAAAGATAAATAACAGTGTGATTCTAAAAAGAAAGTAAGGTAAGCAACAACTACAAAGGTTCTTTCTTATTATTGAATAAACATTTATAGTTTCAGACCAATTGTCTTTTGGCAACCCAAGCTTGACAAAGAAATCATATAGTTAGAATTGGTAATAGAAAGGAACTTGGGTTCCAGGAACCTCAAAGGTTCACATATTATGGTAACTTGTACTTATAACATGAACATAATGTTTACTCACCTTATGGTTCCTTAGCTCCCAATTGCTATAGCCCTTGAACTTCTAATACTCCTCAAACTCTAACATAACATTATAATTCAATACTTAGCATTTGCTTAATCATCATGTTATCATATCTTATAACTATCCTATGCACATATATCATTCACATATACTTAGAGTTGCACTTAGAAGTGTACTCATCACTTACATTTAACATGTTGAATTTTACAATCTTGCATACTTAGCCTTCTTAGGCTCACATGAAATCACATTATAACTCATGCACTTTTCCAAAGTCAAACACAATATATCATGATTTTAATATTAACTCAATTTAACATTCAACTTAGTACACTTAACACTTTCTGTATATATCAACTTAACAAGTAACCTTAAAGAGTCATGCTTATCTTTTTTGATCAAATTGTACAATCAATCTCATAGTCAATTTAAAGTCACTACTCTACAATTAATGCATCATAAGGCCTAATTCACATGCCGCTTAATCATATACACATATTAATCATAACATAGTAGTTAGGGTTAGTAAACCCTAGGTAGGCCGAATTGTCTCTAGGCTTTATCTAGAGTTATTCCTTCAACCAACATGCAATTAAATCATTTATCATTCATGTATACATGTCAACAATCATTAAAACATATCTTACAAAAATTATAGATATTGGGATCTAAATCTCTATGTAGGCTGAATATATACTTTCATGGAAAGCATGAACTTTCTTACTTTTCGCGCTTTCCATTCATTACAATAATATGCAAAAATATGACTTAAATTAATATTTTTATGTAAACATGACAAAAATCATTTTAGAACACATTAATTCAAGAATTGGTGCCTCCTTATAGTTCATACACATGAAAATTCTAACTTTTAAGTTTTAGGATGAAAACCATGAATTTTCTTATTCTCCGTACTTTTCGATCATTACAGTAATATACAGAAATATGATTTAAATCATTATTTTTCATCCAAACACAAAAAAAAATTAATTTAGAACACAAAAACAAACAAATTGGTAGCCCCCTATATATAATTGCATGAAAATTCTAACTTTAGGTTTTAGAATTCACCTTTGGTGGATTCGCGAGGAAAAAGTTATTTTTATAGTTGAAAATCAGTTTCTCCTTCAAATAAAACATCTAAGCCTTATTTATCAAGAATAAAAATAGTAAATGTACAGCTGCAAATAGATTTCTCATTGTTACTTTCATAAAAATCAAATAATAGATTGAAAGGAAAGAAAAACTTACGAAAACGATCACAAAATCGTAAGGTTTGAAGGCACCTTATGAATTTCGGTTGAGAGAATATTTTTGAGAGAGTTTTTCTATAAAAATCTAAGGAATAACAAAATGGTGGTTGCTACAATAGGGCTAGCCAGATTTAGGTATATATATTTAGGGTTTTTGACAAAATTACAAGTTTGCCATTAATGAGTTAGGTTATGAGTGTTTTGGTATATTGGGCTTTGGTGAGTTAGGCCTTTTAATTTAATTTATGGGCTGTTTATAGGTAATTAAAAATAAAATATTTTTCTTATTATTTTTATTAAAATCCCCCCTAGAAATATTTATTTAAACATATTTTAAAATACTCATAAAAATTATTTTATGTTTAAAAATTCTTTGTGCATGAAAATTCACTTTATGTGTAATAAATTATTTTATGCTTATGCACTTCATATAAATCACTTATTTCATATTAATAATTCATATTATGTATATTAAAACTAATATAATATATCGTATACTCATCAATCACATAACATATAAATTTTCATAAAAGTACACATTTCACCTTAATAGTTTTAAATTCAAGCAAGTTATCATGAAACTCTTAAGATAGGTATGGGTTGTTACAGTAATTATCCAAAGGATTTTCTAATGTATTTGTTTAAGATGCACACATGTCAGTGCAATCAATTGCAAATACTTCATGTTCATTTGTGTTAGGATATTTTATATTTTTAAACAAATTAAAACTACTTCTTCACCATTAATTCTAAGAGTAAATAAACCTTTTTATATATCAATCAAGGCATTACTAGTAGCAAAAAAAAGGTCTACCTAGAATCAAAGGCATTTTCCTATCTTCCTCCATATCCAACACAATGAAATCAATAGGTATAATAAATTTGCCCACCTTGACTAAAACATCCTCTACTATTCCTTTGAAATATCTAATAGTTCTATCAGCTAATTGCAAAGTAATAGTAGTAGGTGTTAATTCATGTAATCCAAGTTTTTCAAAAATAGAATAAGGCATTAAATTTATACTAGCACCTAGATCACACAAAGATTTTTTAAACTCAGTATCTCCTATAGTGCAAGGAATAAAAAAACTTCCTGAATTCTTGAGCTTTGAAGGCAACTTATTTTGCAAGATTGCTGAGCATTCTTCATTTAATTTCACCATCCCATATTCTTTCCATTTTCTATTGTTTGAAATCACATCCTTCAAGAATTTTTCATAACTTGGCATTTGTGGGATTGCATCAAGAAGAGGAATGTTAATATGAACTTTTTAAACATCTTTAAAAATTTCAAATTGTTTATCCAAATTTGCTTTTAAAACTCTATTAGGGTAAGGGAGAGGAAGTTTAATAGCGTTTAAATTTAGTTTAGGTGTACTTCCTTTGGTATCTATTGGTGGATCATCAACCTTAACTTTTTGTTCACCATGAGTGATCTCACCAATTATCTTTCCACTTCTTAAGGTGATGGCATTCACTTGCTCTTTGGGGTTCTTCTCTATATTGCTTGGTAATCTTCCATCTCTTCTTTCTGATAACATGTTCATAATCTACCCTATTTGAACTTCTAAGTTCTTAATAGATGCCTTATGATTTGAGAATCTCTTCTCATAATGTTAAAGCTTTGTTTCAACATGATTGATGAATTTAGAAATTAAATCCTCTAAATTTCCCTTCTTTTCTTGCAGGGGTTGCTGTTGTGGAAATCCTATAGGTGCCTTCTACTGGTTGTTACTCTAGAAAAAATTTGGATGGCTCCTCCATCCTAGGTTGTACGTATTTGAATAGGGATTGAAATTTGAACTACCATCATGAGAAACAAAATTATCACTTTCATGATAAGCAAAAGGATTTCCTACTTGACAATTAGAGCTTATATGTCCCAATTGACCATAAAGTTCACATGAAATATTTATTGCCGCAATACTAAGATTATCCAATTTTTTATTTAAAATAGCAAGCTGTATGGACAAAGCTATAAAAGAATAAATATTATGGACTCCAACTCCTGTCAGTCAGCTTTACCACTATTCTATTGGTAGCTATTTGATGCCATCTCTTCTACTAGATCATAAGCTTCCTCCAAAGTTTTCCTCATGATTGTGCCACTTGTAGCTGCATCAATTGTTGAACGATTAGATAGAGTAATACCATTATAAAAAGTTTGAATTTGGCACCATATTGGCATTCTATAGTGAGGGCACTTCCTAAGCAACTCCTTGAATTGTTCCCAAGCCTCAACAAAGATTCCCTCTCTAATTAAACGAAAGTAGTGATATCATTAATCAATTTTGCTATTTTAGAGGGAGGAAAATACTTGGCCAAATTTTTTTTTCCCAAGCCTCATACAAAGATTCCCTCTCTAATTGAACGAAAATAGTGATATCATTAATCAATTTTGCTATTTTAGAGGGAGGAAAATACTTAGTTAAAAAATTTTGAGTAAAATCATTTCAAGTAGTGATACTTCCTACAGGGAGTAAGTTAAGCCAATCCTTAGCTTTATCGCGCAATGAAAATGGAAAAAGTCTAAGTCTAATAGCATCATCACTAGCTCTGTTATGCTTGAAAGTGTCATATATCTCCAAGAAGTTAACGATGTGTGCATTAGGATCATCACTTCGTAACCCACTAAACTGAACCCTTGTTTGGATCATTTGGATAATTGTAGGTTTGATATCAAAATTATTGGCTTCAATCATTGGCTTGCTAATGCTAGGAGTGGCTCCATCAGTTGTTGGACAAGTGTAGTCCATCAAAGTTCGATTTGCTTCATTTTCCATCTTCTTCACTACTTCTTCTTCTAATTCGCCTTCTTTATCCCATTTTTTCTTTTTATTCTTACAGGCTCTTTGTAAGGTGTGGAAGATTCTCTCAATTTTAGGATCAAATTCCACTAGTCCTCTTCCACTAGTGCATGTCATACACTAATTAATTTAAACAAAGCAGAATTTGAACAAATTAAATAAAAGATAAATCCAAATTAACCAAGGTTAACAAGTTCTAATATTATTTTAGGATTAAATCCCTAGCAATGACACTAAAAACTTGATAGCTAAAATTGTAATAACCCTAACAACTGTATTAGTTATCAAGTAATATAAAAATATCATTCCCACGAGAATTTAATAAAATAACTACTAAAACTATAGTCAACCTTTAATTTTTTGGAGAATCAAATTTTTTATTGTAGAAATTAACTAACTAAAAATTAAAATTAAATTAAAAATAAAACTAGAAAACAATCAATTATATTAATTTGTAACAATTGATTTAAAGATGCTAAAACTATTGGTCCACTTAGCTATTCCAATGATTATTAATTTATTTAATTAACCAAGCTAATTGGCTATTTCCATAAGCTAAAATTTTTCCTAAAGCATTCAATATTCTCTTCTAAGATATATTAAATTTACTTCTATCAAGTAATCTCTAGATTTCTCTATTAGGATTTTCGAGATAGAAAGTGCATTAAGTTTTATGAAAAATTTATAAAAATAGATAAATCATGTATATATATTCCTATATATCATTCAATTCACACTATGATTTATTTAATCTATTATATAAAATCCTTTTCCAATTCTTTCACATAAATAAAATCAACTAAGAGTTGGCCAATTCTCCTAATTGCATTAAACATATAAATCATAGACATATAAAAATAGAAATAAACTTAGTTTAATATAAATAAAAATCAAACCATTGTAGGAGTTAGGGTTTCTATAGCCTTAGCAATAAAGAAATTAGTTCACAATTGAAAAAGAAAAACTAAAAAAATACAAGGGAAAACTCATGGAATTCTTATTATAAGAAATTTTTGAATTAAGTCCTACTTTTTCCTCTCAAAACGTGAATTCCAGCCATCTTCCTATCTCTAGCTCTCTCAAAATAAATAAATCACTAACTATTTATCATACTTAAAGAATAAGGTTCTTAGATAATCTTTTACAAGATAGGAAATAGGTTTCCATAAGAATTCTACTTTCCAAACTACAAATTAGGAACCTAAAACAAGTTAGGAAACCTACCAGCCCTCAAAATAAGGAGTAAAAGTTGAATTCTAAGGTAATAAGGTCAGAAAAATCATCCTTTCCTCATCCAAAAGTCGCCAGGTCACCTACTATTAAGGTGTGGGCATGCCTTATAAAAGGAAGTCTTCTGCTTGAAATTTTTTTTACCTCTAAATTGCACCAAAAACCAAAATTTTTATGTTTCTCATATTCCTTTCTTCAAATCAAAGCTCCATCACCTAAAAAATTAGATTTTCTTTTTAAATATAAATTTCAAATAAGAAAGGCAAAATTGCTTATCAAAATAAAGGGATTTTAATTTAAGTTACTTATACATTTTTCACTTATCACTAGCCATCCAAGACAAGTTTGTCCTCAACAACTGCATGCTAATAAAGAAAACTAGCCCTATTAACCATCCTACTATGTATGAAAATGATGTAGATTTTAATGGTGATGGAATTTAGCACCAACAGTCAATAGGATTCCACAGCCTGTTCTTTCACAACAAGGCCCTAGGGAGTAAGTTCCCATGGACATTGAAGTCGACATGATCAATAAAAGAGTATTTAAATTTTTTAAGAAGAATAATTCCATGATCATCAATCCATTAGTGGCCATGTTAATTCTGTGGCTATTGATTGCAAGTCCTTAGTGATTTCTGATGACAAGCAAGAAAAAAAAAGTTCACCGAAAGTCCGTAGGGAGAAAAGTTTCAAACTATGGATTCCTAAACCAAAGCCATTTCACCAAAGAAATAGGCTACTAGAAAAACCACTAAGGATAATTCACCAGTATAAATTCCATAGGGACCAACCTTGGTTCATTGTTCCTTTATACTATGGAACCAACTTACAAGTGGCAGCGTGTGGAACATAAGAAATTTCCTAAGCCACTCACTAAAACTCAGAAATATAGACTATAAAGACAAAGGACTGAGGCTAGAAGGCAAGCCAATCCATAGAACTTTCTTCCTAAGAAAGTGAATAAAAGTAAATTTAAGAGAAAAGCTACTGAAGACTCTAGGAGTTTTAATGAAGATCTATTGGGAAACCATTTGGTAAATTCGATTTTAAGGTATTTTGCTCTAAACTTTCTAGTGCTGATATACTTATGGAGTCTATTATTGTAATAGGTTGGGATGATATGGACTCATATGGCAAGGAGTACACCTATTCCCTATAGATGTGCTGCTGTAACAATTAAATTGCTTGCTACCTTTCAATCCAAATCTGTAGAGGAGGACATTTCTATAGTGGAGTTAGTATATAAATAACTTACCCTCACCAACATAAGAAGGTGATTTTTGAAAAACCATTAACTTAGATGATTTAGCATATAAAACCTCTGTATATTAAGGCACATGTCAATAGGAAACATATCACTAAGGTTTTAAAAGATAATGAATTAGCAGTAACATAATATTGCTCAAAATGCTACATGCTCTAGGGAAAACTAAAGAGGATAAGATCTTTATAAAAGTGGTAGTATTAACTTTCACTGGGGAGCTCACTAAGATCCCGAGGGTCCTATTTATATAAATCACTGTAGAGAATGCTGTAAAAATAAGATACTATAACTTGATCTATGGACCTATCAATTTCATTGTTAAAAGAAAGGATGAGAATCCCAAAACAATAAAGATGATTAAGGCAATTGTTGAGGAAACAAAGAAACAAGCAGAGACACTTTTCAAGTACACTACCATCGTGCCATACAGGCTAATGGTTGAATTTGTGACCATTGAGGAAGAGTCGGCAGTAGCTGCAATTGTCATATTCAAAGCGTATCTATAATAGTTATGGGTAGACTGAAAGTAGAATAGTTTCAAGACATTTATGGAACTAAGGTAATATATGAGGAGGAGCTTGTAAAAGATGAAGATGTAACATACATATGGGACCTAAAAAAGGCACCTCCTAAATTTGAAGATCTACAACCTCAGTTGCATGATTCTATAAAAGAAGTAAATCTTGGCACTCCCCAAGAGCCAATGATCACATATAAAAGGACACATCCATCTATAGAAGAAAATGGCCTTCAAGTTGATGCATTCAGCATAAACATTGGTGTTACTGGAGATTAGAGAATGGACCTAAAGAAATATTTTGACAATCTAAGCAGATGGATGCTTCACAAAATTAAAGTACAAGCATAAAACTATATCTTGCTAAAGGGTGATCTTTGCAGGAAAGGGTTCGTTGGTGTAAACCCTTGATTTTGTGAAAGAAGTAAATATTGGCACTCCCCAAGAGCCAATGATCACATATAAAAGGACACATCCATTTATAGAAGAAAATGGCCTTTAAGTTGATGCATTCAGCATAGACATTGGTGTTACTGGAGACTAGAGAGTGGACCTAAAGAAATATCTTGATAATCCAAGCAGATGGATGCTTCACAGAATTAAAGTACAAGCATAAAACTATATCTTGCTAGAGGGTGATCTTTGCAAGAAAGGGTTCATTGGTGTGAACCCTTTATTTTGTACTCTCAAAAATGTAATTAAACTAGAAAAATGCCTAGGCTAGGTAAATAGACCTTCAAAAGCTGAATCGCCAGCCAAAATCATGGAAATTAAAAAATTGAGCCTCAAGATCTAGAACCTATCACTTTAACCTTTGAATCACTCTTAGGTCATTTAGGACTGAATAAAGAGTATAACACAACTGGAACCATGAAAATAAATGAGAAACGAGTCAAAATGGGCTAAAACTGAGGAACCAGAGCTGGGTACGGAGCATACCGGTGGTCACTGCTTTGCCATGTATGGTGATCGTAAGTGCCCTTGCGATCACTGCAGGGACATGTGTGCTGATTTAAAATCCCACATTGTCTTGTAGCATTTTTAGTGCTTCAACCCTCATCCTGTATAAAGAGGCCTCTTTATTCAATTTTCTTCACCTCTTGACACTCAAACCTGTAGGATCAACCTTGATCTCAAAGGAAGCAATATTTTTAGCTTGTTCTGTAAAGGAATGAGCTCCCTAGTTTAAAGTTTTTCTTTTATTTTTCACTTTGTTTTTGCTCTTTGCTCTATAAAGTGATAAGTTTAATGGTTTTTGCCGCCATTCGAGGTAGCTTGTCTCAATCCCAATCCAGGCAAGTTCCCTGTTGTTCAAGGCAAGCCGCAACCTACCATCCGAGACAAGTCTACTGTCGACTGAGATGAGTCTCCTCCATCTCAAGGTTAGTTTCTTTTCCTTTTTCTTTCCCTTTTCCTTTCCTTTGTTTATTTCTTTTTGTTTTTCCCTCCTTGGGATTCCCTTCTTCCCCTTTGGGCTCCTTGCTTAATTATTTTTTCTTCTACCTCGACTTTTTTAATTGATTCACTTAAGTTAGTTAATTAAATTCTGAATAATTAATTCAACATGGTAATCAATTAAAATCAACCAACTCAATCAATGAATCGAAACATGATAAGAAGGCTATACTAAACAAATCCCTTTGCAAAAAGGAAGAATTGTGTGAGTTCTGATTTCTATTCAAAAAGATACATAGGGATGCTTGGTTCAAGTATTGAATTCAATTAAAATTGACTAACTTCTCCCCCTTCACCTCCTTCACCTAGTTAGAATTTATTTTATCTTATTTATTTATTTTAGAATTAGTTTGGAAATGTATGACCTTTTTAGAACTATAAGGGCTAGATGAAGTATTCCCTAATTTGGGATTTTTTTTTTACTTTTAACTTATTTTTTTCTTTTATTTCCTTTCTGTTTTGTTTATTTATGAATTGATATGCATCATAGACTATCCATGCTAATCATGAAACTTATATATAAGTCACAATTAAATTAAATGCCAAACTATTTTTATTAAAATAATCCAAAAATCTAGTCTCTGATTTCTCTTTGATTTCAATACTAATGATATTTTTCTTTGGGATATTGATTAGAGTGAAATTGGATTTTTTCCTTAACTTTTTCCAAATAAAATTAAGGTGATGACTCAAATTATTTTTCAAAATCAATCTATCTAAGCCCAATAGTTCCAGCGTGAGTTTAAACCCAAATTAGTATTTTGATTGCCTTTTAGTGGATCAGACCGGTGCTAGAATGAAACCTTATAGTTGGTACATTACTAAGGTGCCTAAGTATATCGGATGCATTGAGAGTGATGCAATAGGTGTATAAAGGGGTGTGTGGTGCTTATCAAGCTAGAGTAAAGATAAAAGGGTTTATCAGGAGATATGACTACCATTAGCCAACCATTCTAAGGGATTGCATCAGGTAAGCTAAAGGATTTTAGTAATGCCAAAAGTATAGTAGTATACAGAGGGTTCTTGCTAACGAGTTCAATTCCATAATGAAGTACCTAAAGAGATCTTTTTTCACTATGTGGGAGAAGATAAAATAGAAGTAAAGAAATAAATGTATCTTATGTCTATAGTGCTTAGAAGTATTTTTTTCCTATAGAGACCTAAGGTTAATGTAAAGTCAATCCCATGGTTATGTTACTGTTCTACTATAAGTTGGCTCCCTAGCTACTTTGTACATAAATAAAGAAGTAGGCTTGTTGGCTAATTTTTCTATTTATATTTTTATTATTTTGTTTTAGTTAATTTGTGTTTTAGTTTTACTAAGCTTTTTCTAATTTTCAATATCCTAAGAAAATATATGCAGTATAACAATAAGCAACACAAATAGCCTCAGGCCATATTAAGTGATCAAAATTAATAGCAAACAAACATCAGGCGTCTGTGATTGATAATGCAAATGATATGGATGCCTGAATAGAAATTGATGGTTGTGGCGAGTCTGTGTAGATGTCCAATGCAATAACATGGATGCATGATTCACTCATCATCAACAAGGACAACAAATTCATCCCAACAATAGATATAAATGCAAGAGGTGTTATGCCTTTTCATCTCAAGATATAGAAATAAAAATAGTCTTAGTGCTTGTACATTATAAGACATGTTAAACAATATCTATAGTGTATCACTGTTCCCAATAATTCAAATAATAAATCTAAAAAATAATTCACATATACTGGGGAATGATGTTGTAGGTATCTCACTGAGGAATGGAGGAAAACATGTTCTTCAAAGTATTCTATTGAGTGATGCACTGTTGTCTTGTGGAGAGAGATTAGTCATATTCCAAAGCCTAAGACTTTGCCTCTAGAATCTACTACTACAGCTTTGGACGAATGGAATGGTTTACTAGTGAGTAATTCATCTAGATGAAAATTATAAGAATCAATAGCGATAGGAACTGGTTAAAATGTTAAATAGATGAGGCCATGAAAACACTTGTAAAAGAGGTACATAATTTAAATTCATGTATTTACATTTATTTTGGCTTAATCTCACCATTCAACAGCTTAAAATTCCTAGTAACCAGTGAAAATTTCAAGCAAAAAATGCCAATATAATCATACACCATCTAAAATATTTTTTTCACAATAAAATATATGAGTTGGCCTTAATTATTGAAATTCACCAGTACCTATATATATAAATTCAGCTACTTAATTTTCAAGCCAATGCACAAAATTCCAAATTATGTCAAAGCATGTTTCAAATCCTTAGGACTGAAATCCAACTAGAATTTCAGGTCGAAACACCTAAGCATCAAAGTCTACAAAAAACATACTTAGTTTCTCTACACTACCCAATAATAGTTACCCAACTCTCAATCTATCCAATAAATTTATTATAAAATTTGATTTTACTAGCTATGGAAATATTTAGCGATTGTGGATTTTTTTTTATTTTTCAGGCTAATAATTTCAAGATCGAAAATAAAATTAATGTTTATTGAATTAACCCATAGCTAACAAATTAAATTACAATAAATACATTAAATGTCTCCCAAAAATTTAGCTCAATCTTCTCCAATAAATTTGCACAATTCAAATTCAAAGTCAAATGGAATTTAATTCATATGGGTTTCAAGAAAATCAAGAAATTTTGTCATTAAATTATTAAAATTCAATCTATTTCATAGCTAAATTTCTAGTCAAATTAGCAAAATAAAAATATATAAAAAAAGAAACCCTAGAAATTTTGCAATAGGGAACAAGGTTCACTGTGCGATGGAATCACTGTTGGAGTTGGGATGGCCACTGAAGGACAATGAGCTTTGGTGGATGGCACCTAGCGAAATGCCTTCTAACAGTGGAGATGCGCGACCTATGGAAGTGATAGATCATGTCACGCAATTTGCGAATATTGCAGTAACTTTGTTCACGTTGGCAAGCTACGATAGTACACAACGATGGCGAGGTGATGGCAGCGATGGAGGATGCATTTAGCAATGTTGGTGAAGGAGCTGTGGTCGGTGTAAGTGCAACAAAAGAGAAGAAAAGAGAGAAAATAAAAAGAAAAAAGAAAAAAAAGAGAGAAAAAGTTGTGAAGTTAGGGTTTTTTTTTTTTTTTTTTACTTTTAAGGTAAATTGGGTGAATTTTGGAAATTAGTGGATAAAATTAGGGTATTTGAAAAATTCTAATCCTTAAATTTGTTAAAAAAAAAATAAATTCAAAGAAATTAGGAATTAAAGGAGGACTAGGATTTTTAATTATTGGCTTGGTGGAGGGAAAATTAAATGAAGTTGGGGAAAACTAATTTCGTTTATGAAAAATTAATTTTGCTTAGATAATTACTAGACTGCAGAGGCTTAGAGAGAATTTTTGTCTTTGGTCTGCTTTATGAAATTTTGGCTCTCATTATGGAAGGAAGACACTAGAGGCACAAATATGTTTTTAATCTATACAAATTTAATTTTCAATCAAACTGTATATAAGGGATATTGTTTGCACTATAATTATTTTTTGAGTCAGATCCATGAAAGGGCCTATTAATGGTACAAGCCCAAAAGAGCAACAAAGATTTTTTAATATCTATAGATCAACACCAACAGTCAAGAGATGATTAATATTCTAGAAAGATGTGAATAATTCTAGAGAAGTTTCCTAGTGGTTACCGTCAGTTAAATCATCCTAGAGAAGTGGAGCAGCAATTACTAAATTTTAGAACCAGTGGAGCAGTTATTTCCTTACAAAATATTTAAACAAAGTGTAACCTATTGTATAAGGCCCATCCAATTATACATTTAACAGGTTAAGTGTTTTTTATCAATCCCAACGGATAAACCACTTTTCAATCTTTAGTTTTCATTTCCTTAAGTTTACTGTAATTACTAAAATCAGTTAATAAAATTATTTTTGTTTCATAACTATTACTATATTTTTCTAGTTATTGTTTCTTAATTATTGTTGAAAATTCAAACATATTTTGATAAAGAAATTTGAGTATCCATAGTCATTTGATTAAAAATCAAAACAATGCGATTCATAGGTTTGTACATCTTTATTTGCACGTGGTACACCCACAAATTTTCATATTTTCCTTTGAGGCAAAATTTGCAACCAACAATTACCAAAAATCATTTTTAAATCCAACTCACTTGAATGAAAGCATGAATATGTGTGAACAACATGCATTGAAAATCAATTAAAAATCTAAATCTTAGGTTTTGTTTTTATTAAATTTAATTGATCATTTTAATTGATTGTTTGTCAGTTATTAATATTAGTTTTAAATTGCTTTAATTGAAAGTTGTTGTTGCTACATTTAATTGTATAAATAATAGAATAGCTTTTAATTTTGGTACTTGATAACACTTTTATGAGGATTAAGAATAACTATATTTTAGACATAATAATAGTAATTAGCAATGGTGGACTTAGGATTTTAATTTAGGAGATAAAATTCATAGTACCAATTTTTTTGGAGGGTTATTTATAAATATAAAAGTTTAACTATAAAAATACTTAAAATTAAAGGTATAAAACAAAAGTTTAGGGGAAACATAAAAAAAAAATAAAAATTTATGGTATAAAATAAAAGAATTAAAAATTATAGGTATAAAAATTGTAGACTTAGAGGATTACCTATAAAATTCCAAGAGTTATAAAGGTAAAAATAAAAATTACAAGGGCAAACATGAAAAAATATAAAAATTTAAGAGAAAAATATGAAAAAATATAAAAATTTAGGGGGCTGATATACAAAACTTATAAATTTTAGATATAATTAAAAAAAAAAAAATTATGGAGCTGGGAAGGCCGCAGCCCCCAATTGCTCTCTTTATGTCCGACATTGGTGATTAGTACATTTGATTTTAATAATATTGAAATTATTTTCAAGATTTATAAAAATATTAAATGCACAACTAAGTATTAATATTTAAATATTAACAATAATTTTGGTCTTTTTATATAATGCTAATTTTATTTTTGCATTATAAATAAAAATGGAAATGTCATACCGGTTTTGTGCCTAGCTATAATTAATTAAAGTTAATGATGGTCGTTATCCAGATCTTAACTATATTCTAAATATATCATCCTTTGATGTTTATAGTTTATACTATATAATTAGCTGGGAGGTCAACTATCAATCTTCCTTCTATGCAATCATATATTATCAGAAACTCGAGTTTAATTAATTGCTGCCAAGCTACACATTTCTACGTGGCTTTTGTCCATAGGATCAACCGATGGACCTAATAATTATTTCTTTTTTAACAAAAAAGTTTGAAGCTGCCCTTTAATTACTTTATACAATATATATGTAAGATATTGCTATTGATAACTAAACAAGTCATAAAAGACTTGAGGCAGTGAAATATGGTCGATTAAAAGACTTGAGGCAGTGAAATATGGTCGATTAAGGAAGAATGAGCTTTTAATTCAGTGATATTAAAAAAATTTATAAATATTATTATTAATAATATTTTTAATAACATTTGAATCATGTTATTGAGAGTTAAAAATTTGATATTAATAAAAATCAACAGTATTATTTTTTGATAAATAAAATTCTAATATCTAAAAGATTTTAATATTGGTATAAATTAGTTAGCGCATAGAGATAACTATTTTTAATCATGAATCATGCTCATAGATGTTTGATAATACTATTAATATACTAGTAACATATATTATCATTTGATAACATTATCAATCTATTGATATTATAAGTATGTATTTATTGTTAATCATTAGTTTTATCAGTATGTATCAAATAATTTTGAAATAAATGTTAAATTAGTATTATTAATTCTAATATTTATTGTAATAAGAGGAAAAAAATTTTAAAGGCAATCATGCAAATTTAATATTTATGTGTGAACTAGATATTTTTATGGGCCAAGTTTGAATAGGTTCAGTGTCAGACTCAATTAGACTTATAATTTTTTACTCAATTCCAAGCTCGGCTTGGCTCGATATTAATTTTATTCTAGGTTGTCTAGATCGGAGCTTATTCTCTTTAGGGAAACTCATTAAAGTCCAGTAAGCCAACTTATATATATTTTTTAAAATGATTTAGTTTTTCATTTTTTTAAATAGTTTAAAAACTAACAAATTTTTTTAAAATTAGCTTAAAAGCTAATATATATATATATATATATATATATATATATATATATATATATATATATATATATATATATATATATATATATAATAAGATAAGAAATAATTTGATTTGGTAATAAAAGCATTTCTCAATTTACCTGATATAGATTCAAATTTTCACAATTCTAAAAAATATTTTATTATATACTCCATCTATTCTAAAAAAAAATAGTCATTAAAAAAATTAGTTTTATTCATAAATAAGTGGCCATTTAGCAATCCAATAAAAAAATGGTAAAATTACTAATTTAACCTTCTATTTCTTAAGTATGAGAGATATTTTTCTAATTTATACTGTAATTAATAGGAGTATTTTTAATAATTTATGATAAAGTTATTACTATTTTAAAAATAGTGATTTTTTTTAATGGCCTTTTTTTTTTTCAAAATAAAGGGAGTATATTATAAAAATTAGATTAAGCCTGAACTTCATAATATTTGCCCAAACTTATCTGCTAAAATATCATGGCTGGACTCAGATCGGATTTATATGACATTTTTTATGTAAGACTTACAATTTTAGAACGGAATTTAGCGGATCGTATGGGCACTAAGCGGATAAACAGGTCTAGTGTGAATTATAAGTGCATTAATAAATGTCTTGGTCTTGGATTTCATGATGGCATGCATACAAAACTTAGAAACTTAAGTCATCACGTGTTCTCTAAAGCCATTCCCTTGCCCTACACCACAATCATATTGCGGCACACTCTTTTTGAAACTGGACAAAACACAAAATGGCACGTATGCGTGAATTTTTGCTCACATTTTTTTTTCTTTTGACTTTTTATAAGTTGGAATAGAAACTAAAAATAACATTTTTTTTTTAATAAATCGAAGGAAATAAAAGTTAAAAATGATTTTTTTTTATTAATTAGACATAATTGTATGAAATATAATAAAATCAATTTTATTGTTAACAATCATATTCTCCATTATTTAACATTATTGTTAATTTGTTACTGTAAATTAGTAATACTAAACATATAGCTATATAATTTGATAATTAAAAAAAATTATATATATATATATATATATATATATATTATGTAAATGATTGATATAGTAGAAAATCAAACATTTTGATTAGTCTAAGATCAAATAAATAAAGTGAATAATAGGTTGGACTTCAGGATATTGAGTTTTAACAGGAGAATTTTATTGAGCCTGCAAGAAAGAAAACGAAGTCAAAGGGAACTAGACTTGTTGTCTGGCAAGAATCCTCTAATGCTCAAGCCAGTGTCGAACTGATTGGCTGAAAGTATTAACTTATTTACTATTTTAATTTTAGTCAGTTATAGTTGATGTGTCAATAATCTATAGTTTGTTATTAGTTTGTTTTTCTAGTAGTAGTTTGTTATTCTAATAGCTTCTTAGTGAAGTTTTATTTTCTGTATATAAAGCATTTGTAACTAACAATTTCTATAGATTTTATTGATGATGAATGATCATTCTATCTAATTCTTCAACTTGTTTATGGTATTAGAGCAAGTTTGATCAGATTGATTGATTTTTTTTCTGACCTAAGAAAGCTTGATTATAAGCTTTGATAATGGAAGAACTTCATGGAGAATCTGTAACTAGAACAAATCAAGGGAACAATGGCAGGAATAGGAATTGAGCAAGGTAGACGACGCAAGATTTCACAAATATTAATAATGGAGATCCTCTTTTCCTTCAAGGATCGGATCATCCTGGAATGAGTTTAGTAACAGCTCTATTGACATGTAATAATTCTTGCCTTGGAGCCATTCAATGAGAATTGCACTTGGTGCAAAGATTAAAATTGGATTCATAGATGGAACTTGTGAGAAGCCAGATGTAGGAAACCTTAATTTTGAGTAGTGGAAGAGGGTAGACCTTATGGTGATCTTTTGGATTTTAAATTCTATGTCTAAAGAAATTGCAGAGGCTTTTCTTTATTCAGAATCAGCCAAGGAACTATGGGATGAAATTAAAGAGAGATTTGGTGAAAATAATGGCCTTTTGTTGTATCAATTGCAGAGAGACGTAAGTTTAATTAATTAAGGAAACTTAATTATGGTTCAATATTATAAAAAAATTAAGAAAATTTGGAATGAACTAAACTATTTGCTACCTGTATCTCAATGTGTTGTCGCTGTACATATGGAACTTCTAAATCTGTTATAGAAATTACTACTTCTAATAAACAGATGCAATTTCTCATGGGTCTTAATGAAGGATATGATAGTATAAGAAATCAAATCTTACTAATGGATCCTTTACCAACAATCAACAAAGCCTATTCCATGATACAAAAGGTGGAGAAGCAAAGACAAGTGTACTTATCTTTTACTGATGGATCAGGCACTTCTGCCTTATTTACTAAATCTGTCAACAATCAAAACAGTAGAAAAGATGGCTTAAAGCAAGGAATGGGAAGAGGAGGATACAATAAGTATGAACAGAATAAAAAAGACAAAGAATCAGGATTGTGATCATTATAACAGAACTGGCCACATCAAAGAAAGTTGCTTCAAGTTGCATGGTTTTCCTGAGTGGTATTTAGAGTTGAAGGAACATAGAGTTGTTGAGAAAATTCATTTGGCCAACGCAGTGGATACTCTCTTTGATGGTGAGGTTGAGAACCAAGCTGAGAAAAATTAAGAAATGCACAACATCAAACCAGCAAGAAATAGCAAAATACTTTAAAAGTGACAAAGTTGTAGGACACTTAATGGGGAATCACATCAACTTTGCTCAATTGGCTAGGTTTGCAGGTATAAACTATGCTTTAACTCTTATTTTAAGTGCTTTTGGTCTATGTGACAAGGAATTTTATATTATTGACACAGGAGCCTCTAGTCATATGTGCAAATCTATTGACCTTCTTATTAATTGCATATAGCCTTACCTTGATATACCAATATATTTACTTGATGGCTCAACCAAATTTGTGCATTCCATTGGTACTGTTATACTTAATGAAACACTTAGCCTTTCTAATGTTCTCTATCTCCCTAGCTTTACCTTTAATCTTCTATCAATTAGTCAATTATGTACAATAGCTAATTTGCTCATGATTTTCTACCCATAAAACTGTGTTTTGCAGGACCTGAAGAGTAAGAAGATCTTAGCTATGGGTAGGCTATTAGGAACTCTCTATGTTTTAGATAAAACTAATTTCTTGCCTGAAACTATTAATGACTTTGTAGCTTTTGAATCATCCATTGTACAAATTTACTCATATAATTGTATTGAACATTGCTTTATAAATAACACTTCAATACCTAAATTAGATCTTTGGCATAAAATGCTTGGGCATGCTTCTATCTCTTGTCAAAAGCATTTACCTCTTGATAAACATTTAAATTTCTAGTATTTACCCATATGTGATATTTGTCCACTTTCAAAATAACAAAGATTTCCATTCCCTCAAAGTATCAGTACCTCTTCTAACTCATTTGATTTGATCCACATTAATCTATGGGGACCAAATAAACACCCTTCAATTATAGGTGCCCATTTTATGCTCACTATAGTTGATGACTATAACAGAGCTACATGGACATTTTTGTTGGCCTCTAAATCACAAACCCCATTTACCGTTATTGCCTTTCTTCAAATGGTTGAAACCTAATTCAACAAAACTGTTAAAACCTTAAGATATGATAATGGTACTGAATTTGATAACCAAGATCTACAAACTTTTCTCCAAGGCAAAGGCATAATGCATTAGAGAAGTTGTGTTTAAACTCCACAACAGAATGGTGTTGTGGAGAGAAAGCACAAACATCTTTTGCAGGTTGCTAGGTCTTTGATGTTTTAAGCAAACTTTCGAAAAAAATTTTTGCGACATTCTCTTTTAATGGCTACTTATATCATTAATAGATTGCTAAGTTCAATTTTAAATTGGAAGTCACCTTTTGGAAAATTATATGATAAACCACCAGATTATACAAACTTAAAATGCTTTGGATGTCTTTGTTATGCTACAGATACGACTCCCTATAAAGACAAATTTTCTCCTAGAGCTCTAAAATGTATTTTTCTTGGTTTTGAACCTAGTCAAAAAGCCTATAAACTCTATAATTTGGATTCCCATTAGTTATTCGCATCTAGAGATGTCTTATTTCATGAAAATTTTTTTCCTTTTGCTTTAACTAAGCCTGTTAACCATAATGTCTCCTTTTTACCCATTGGTTTTAGTGATTCACCTACTACAGATTTACTACCCATTGTCCTATGCCTACTATAGACTCACTTCATTTTGACCCTCCTAAGCTACACACTCTTGTACCTAATGTCACAACTTCGCCTATTACACCATCAGATATCCAAACTCAGTCTTCTATGCCATCTTAAACTTTTAAACCTTTGGATACAAGTGCCCTCCCTTTATCGTGTGAGCTTACTCATCCTCATAATACTGACACACAAATTTTTCCTATTCAACCTACCATAAACTTTTTAAGACACAGCAATAAAACCAAACACCCTCCTTCTTGGCTTAATGATTTCGTACTAATTTTTCTTTTACTCAGTTTCCTTTTTCTACCTTTTCTCACCATACCTTATGCCTTAATCCTACAACTTATACTCTACCTACCTTTCCCTACACCAAGCTAACTATTTCTTTAGATGCATATACACACTATATTGGCAATGTGTCACAATTTCATGAACCCAAGTCTTATAGACAAGCTTGTACACAATCAGAATGGATGCAGGCAATGAACGCAGAGTTAACAACATTAGGACAAAATAATACCTGGGAATTGACTTCTTTACCTCAAGGGAAGCAAGTAATTGGTTCTAAATGGGTTTTTAAGGTCAAACTCAATCCAGATGGGACTGTTGACAAATTCAAAGCCCGTTTGGTTACCAAGGGCTATCATCAAGTTGAAGGGGTGGATTGTTTTAATAACTTTTCTCCAATTGCAAAGCTAGTAATAGTTAGAAATTTTTTTAGTCATTTCTATTGCTTATTCATGGCCTATTCATCAATTAGATATAAACAATGCATTTCTTCATGGGTTCGTTGATGAAGAAGTGTATATGGTGCCTCTAGAATGTTATACTAAAGCTTAAGAAGGAAAGATTTGCTAGTTAAAAAGGTCCTTTTATAGACTCAAACAAGCCTCAAGACAGTGGAATTCAGAATTTGCTCCATGTTCAAAGATTTTGGTTTCCACCAGTCAGCTCATGATCATTGCTTCTCTGGCTCTTCTTTTATAGCCCTTCTTGTATATGTTGATGATGTCATTCTTACCAACAGCCATGAAGAGGAACTCATCTCTGTGAACTCTTAATTTTACACCCTCATCATCCAACCACAACCTTAGCACCTGCTAAGTTTAACGCTCTATTGGAGCCGTTACGGCGGTTCTGCTAGTCAGTTAGCGGGCGAAGGTTCGGGGGGTAGTATCCCCAAAAAAAAATTTTTTAGCCTTCAATTATATTGCTGTCGGACATCCAAATATCCCAAATCAACAACCAATCTCTTAAAAAAAAAATCTCAAAAAGCATGTCTGGACGTGCCAGGTGGCAGGCTTGCAGCATGCAACACATGCCTGACGCGGCGTTGCACAGGCACTAGTGCAGTGCTGCATTGGTTTTCTGTGGTGCTGCTACTTTCTGATGAGAAGTGGGCCTTTTTTGCATGGAAAATGACCTTTTTACCCCCTCCAGCCTAATTTTCAGCACTTTCTAGCTCCACCCCTTATTGTCATTTCACATTTTCGCTACTTAAACTACTCTCAACCCCATTTGCCTATAAATAAGCTCCCCCATTTCCTCATTTCTCTTCACCTTCAAAGTTGATATTGATGGTTATCTATCAACTTTTCTTCTTCTCCCTCCATCTACTCTCTAATTAATTAATTAATTTTTTAATTAATTAACTATCTCACCCTAATCAAGTTAATTAATCTTTTTAATTAACTAAAACTCTTTTTTAATTAATCACTCAATTAATTAATTAATTAATTAATCACTTTTTTTAAAATTAAATTAATCATTTTTCTTAATTCACTCTTTCTCCAAATTAATTAATTAATCTTTTTAATTAATTAATCCATCCATCCTTTTCATCATATTAATTAGTTAATTAATCATTTTAATTAATTAATTAATTAATCTTCCAATCCATCTAATCATTCAGTCCCAATAAAATAGAATTTCGGTCCGGTAAAACCCTCCACCTGCCAAAAGCAAATGTATCAGCCTTTTTCCCTCACTCTCAAAACACCCAAACCAAAATCAATCTAATCAACTCCTAAACCTTTCCACTTAATCGTAGAATAAATTACATGGATTTTGATCCCCATTCAATGGGGTACGTAGGCACATTTGGAATCTAAATCTAAACCTCAAATCTAAATCCCAATCAATCTTTTTTTTCCCTTTTTAATTAATGCAATTTGTAAATATTTACTTTAATTGTTTTACTAATCCCCCATATACCATGCATTCATGTTATGCTATATTCATGTATTTTCTTTAACATAATCTTATAAATGTCATTCATGAAATCAATTTTTCTAAAGTCAAATTAAACTTAAGAGCCAAATTTAGATTATTTAAAAAAAAAAAAAAACCTCGTCTCCGAGCTCAACCTGATTCGAGGCTAGTGATTTTATCCATGGGCAAATTAAAGTAAAAATTAATAAATTGGAGTCAACTTGGGTTTTTTTCCTTAATGTTTTCCCAACTAAATAAAATTAAGATGACGACTCCCAAAATTATTTTCAAAATCAACAAATTCGAACCCAAGGGTTCCATTGTGAGTCTAAACTCAAATGAGCATCCCAGTTCCCTCTAGCGGATCGGGCCGATGCTCGGGCGAGGCCTTATAATCTTTGTTAAGAGGTTTTTGGATTCTACCTTTACTATTAAGGATTTGGGCTATGCAAAATATTTTTTGGGTGTTGAGATTGCTAGAAATGAAGAAAGCACCTATTTGAATCAACGTAAACACACCTTAGATATATTGGCAAATGCTGGTTTACTTGGAGCAAAACTAGCTACTACTCCTTAGCCAAAAGGTTTAAAATTTTCACAAGATTCTGGTCCTTCATTTGCTGAACCTGAACCTGACAAATACAGAAGACTAATTGGCATGCTCCTATATTTAACTTTTACTTAACCAGACATCACTTTTAGTGTGCAACAACTTAGCCAATTTGTTGCTCATCCAACACAACATCATTAGACTGTTGGCATACATTTGCTTTGATATCTAAAGGGTATTCCAACTAAAGGATTGTTTTATCCTTCCAAGAATACATTGACACTTGAAGGCTACTGTGATGCAGATTGGGCTTCATGTCTCGATTCAAGCATGTCTTTAACTGAGTATTTCTTGTTTCTTGGTCCAGCTCTTATCTCTTAGAAAATAAAAAACCAAACTACTGTGTCTTTCTCCTCAGCGGAAGCTGAATATCAAAGTTTAGCCTCTACAGTGTGTGAATTGCAATGGTGTTCATACGTCCTTGCAGATTTTCAAATTCCTTTGCAGCTTCCTATTTCTCTTTAGTGTGACAACAAAGCTGCACTTCATATTGTTGCTAATCCTGTGTTTCATAAACGTACGAAACATTTGGAAATAGATTGTCATTTGATTCGAGACAAATTCAAGCAAGGTTTTATCCTTCCTCAACATCTTTCTTCTCATCAACAACTTGTAGATCTTTTTACAAAAGCCTTGCCTGGACCTCAGTTTTCAAAGCTAATTTCCAAGTTGGGCATGTTTGCTCATCATGCTCCAACTTGAAGGGGGGATGAAAGTATTAACTTATTTACTATTTTAGTTTTAGTCAGTTATAGTTGACGTGTCCATAGTCTATAGTTTGTTATTCTAGTAGTAGTTTGTTGTTAGTTTGTTATTCTAGTAGCTTCTTAGTGAAGTTTGTTAGTTTGTTATTCTAGTAGCTTCTTAGTGAAGTTTTATTTTATGTACATAAAGCATTTGTAACTAACACTTTCTATAGATTTTATTGATGATGAATGATCATTCTTTCTAATTCTTCAACTTGTTCATTGGCAAGATGGTTAAAGATAAGAGAAACATGTTCTTTGTGACCTAGTATTTGAGAGAAAGAATGATAGTAAGAGAGTGCAGAGTTTTTTCTACCTCAGTATGAAGATGTGTTGGTCTTTTATACCATGAGTAATGACATTCTTGCACATGTGTTAACATGTGGTTCACCATTGAGCACTAAATTTTGCTTATTGGTTTGTACTAGAGTAGGATAAATGGTGTAAAATCAGAGGTGTCAGAGCATTATGTGATGCCTCTGAGTGATCTATTTTTGGCCAATGGTGCTCTTCGGGTCTAACATGGAGCGAGTAATGCAATTCTCAGAATGTGCCCTTTGGTAACAAGGAGAGTATGAAAATAGAAAAGTGATCCTAGATTTCTTGCTAAAAAAGAGTTAGTGATGGGCTGAAGGACTTTGGACATGATAAAATGCGAGCTCTTGGTGAAGTGAGGTGGCCTTTACTAATGGGCCTCATTTCATTGAGCCCAATAAGTTTTAGGCACATTTTATTCCTTATCATGTTTATTGTTAAAATTTTTATTTGTTCAATAAGAAAAAAAAAATCTAAATTTTTAATATCACTTTTTCTATTATATTACAATAACATTACTTTTCTTTTCTTAACTTGGTTCCTTCCTTGACATCATTTATCACTACCACAAGGCTTGGAACTAACCGCCATGACTCCCAAGACTCAATCCATCTTTCTTAAACATTTTATTAAACTTGAAATAAATAGGAAAATAGAGAAAGAACTTGATCATGTATTTAATAAGAACCTATATTTAGAATTGAAATTAATGGAACTATTTGTATTCCGACAGTATGAGAAAAGAGCATTGTCCCATATATATATATATATATATATATATATATATATATATATATATATATATATATATATATATATATATATATATATATATATATATATATATATATAATTTTTGCTTACATTTAGTGTATAGATTTATTTCATACACTAAACTAATGAGTAATAAAATATTTTAGTAAATTTGAATCTTTTGTCTTTTTTATCAGTGAGAATATATCTTTTTTTTTTTTTTTTATTTCATGTGTTTTTATCTTATTTAATTGGTGTATATATATAGTATAGGCAAATTTGAATTTTTTTTAATTTAAAATCACATGATCACTATTTGCAGAAAATGAAAAGTTAACCCATCAAAATTACCAAAAAATGAGAAATAGATGGATCATAAAGTTACTGATCCAGTAATGCGAAGCAACTTAATTTTACTCATTTTATATTAAATTGATTTATTGTATCTTTCAATTACCTTATTATTGGATTTACATTTGGAGTAATAAAAAAAAAAAGTCTAATTTGATCAAGCTGATTTCAACCAAACAAAGGATATTAAAACGTGATGAATTTAGAGGGATTGAATGATATAACAGTGAACTAGAATAAGATAATTTTCCTACAGGCTTTATTAAATGTAGTCGAACTATAATGTCATTGAATATTTCTTTTATGCTTTACAATTGAGATATTTATAGATAGCAGATCCTAATTTTATTTGGAAAATAAATAGGAGATTCTAATCCGAACTAGATACTAAACTTACATTCCTTGTATTAATTCGCTTAGGATACACAATACGAGTGAATAATGGATTACTCTCTTTTGAACCGGCTTTTATTGGTTATATATTACATGTTAGGCCTAAGCTCAGTCTGGGCTTATTTAATCCCTTATCAAATGGTAAGTAAAAGAACTGAATTTTCTAGAATCTTGATTTTTGGTAATTTTGTCCATCCATATATAGTTTTCTAAAATAAATCCTCTGGTAATAACATGTTTATATATATATATATATATATATATATATATATATATATATATATATATATATATATTATTGTCAGTATAAATTTTGTACTTAATAAATCCTCTAATAATAACATGTTATTACTAGAGGATTTATTAAGTACAAAATATATATCTATATCTATACTATACTATATATAAATATATAAAAAGGGACAAAAGCACATTTACGTAATAGTCCCTTACTAAGTTCTTTTTAAATATACATTTATGATAGGCAATATAGTTATTTATTAATTAAATAATATAATTATCTAATTATATTTAATTTAAATAATAAATGATGAATTTAATTAGAATAAAGAAATAATAAAACAATAATATCTAATATCCAATTATAATTAATTTAAATAAGTAAAGATGAATTCAATTAAAATAATGAAGAAATAAAGTCATGTTTTTAATATATAATTAATTATATTTAATATCTAATTATATTTAATTTAAATAAGAAAAATAATTAATTCAATTAAAATAAGAAAAAAATAAAATAATTATTAAATTCAATTAGAATAAAGAAATAATAAAATAATTATATTTATTATCTAATTATAATTAATTTAAATAAGGAAAGATGAATTCAATTATAATAAGTAAAAAATAAAATAATTATTATTTAATATATAATTAATTATATTTAATATCTAGTTATATTTAATTTAAATAAGTGAAATAATCAATTCAAATAGAATAAGAAAAGAATAAAATAATTATTATTTAACATATAGTTAATTATATTACTAATTTATAATTATATAGTTATTATAATTTAATAATTTAATTATCCAATTTAATTTAAATAAAGAAATAATGAACTCAATTATAATAAGAAAAGAATAAAATAATTATTATTTAATATATAATTAATTATATTTAATTGAAATAAAAAAGATTTTTTTTGCCAAAATAAATAAAAAAGAAATTCAATTAAAATAATTTATTTTTTATTTTTGTGTTTTTTCAAATATCTAGAAGTTAGAGATATTTTTTTGACTTTGATTATTCGAATATTAACAAGTTTGAGAAATTATAATTTGACTTTCATTTTGTAAATTATTATTTTGTCTCATCATAAATTTTACAATTAGTTATTTTAATCATTAGTAATAATTTATATATTAGAAAAATTACTTTTAGTTCTATAAGAAAAAGTAGCAGAAAAAGAAGATGTACTAATATTGAAAGTTTATTTAATAACAATGAGTAAACTCGTTTTTTCAAATATTTAGAAGTTAGAAAAATTCTTTTGACTTTAATTATTCAAATATTAATAAGTTAGATAAATTTTAATTTGACTTTTATTTTATAAATTATTACTTTATCCCATTATAAATTTTAAAATTAGTTGTTTTAACCATTAGTAATAATTTGTAAATTATAAAATTACTTTTAATTCTATAAGAAGACGCAGCAAAAAAAGATAATGCACTAATTGAGAGTTCATTTAACAATAATGAGCAAAATTCTATTATTTTATTTTCAAATGTCAAAATTTCTATTTATATTGTTACATTCTTTAAAAAAAAATCAATTTATTTGTAATACTATAAATATTTAAATGTACTTAAATTTTCATTACTGAAGAGATTACTTAATCATTCTTAAAAAATTAATTAAATAGGAAATCAAAATTACAAAATTTTTAATTTAATGATTATATATCTCTATTATTATTAACATCAAATTTAAAATATTTATAAGTATTAATGTGATATAACAATTAAATAGATTTTTTTTGGGTTTATGATATAATTTGATATTACATGATAAATTAATTACATACAATTAATAGTAAATTAAGATTGATATTAAATTTATAAAAACACATTAGAAAGATTATTATTGATTTTTTAAAGGAATAAAAATTAAGTTATAATGTATCAAAGAGATCAAAGTTTATCAAAATTAATAAAATATACAACCTATATTGAAATTATGAGAAAACAATAGATGTACTAAATATTAATATAAAAATCAACCTATAATTCATAGATAGTCAATATAACAATAATAAAATAAATTAGAAAATTATAATAAAATGTATCTATTAATTCATTTATTTTCTTTTCTCTAACATATTATTGAATATAAAAATATCATTTAAAATTTTAAGAAATGATTTATTTAGATATGTTTCAGTCTTTTTTCAATATTATATATGTATTACTTTTTTAAAATACATTCATATATTTATATGAAATTTATAATTATTTTATATTATTATTCTAATTGTATTAAATATATACAATTATACAATTTAGATAATATTTATTGTGTATAATTATATTTTTGTTAAATTTTTATTTTTTTATATGAAAATTTAACTTAACTTAAATTTAATAACTAAAATGAATTTAATAATTAAGTTATATAAATATTATTCTATAATAATTTTAAAAGTTGACTAATAAGATTTCGACTTCATGGTATTTATTTGAGAAGTTTTATATTATTTTATATTTAAATAACAAAAAACTGGTCATTAAAACTTTACAAAGAAAAAATAAAAGTTTACAATAAATATTTATATTTCTAACGAGTTCTAATAAATTATAATGGAAATCAACGTGCGAAGCACATTACAAATATATATATATATATATATATATATATATATATATATATATATATATATATATATATATATATATATATATATATATATATATATATATATATATATACACACCCAAACTTCTTCAAATTACCTTTTTTCATCAAATTTTATGTACTTCCAAAATATATATGCATTGTTTCGCTAGGATTTTTCAAAAATTTAATTTTTATATAGATATTTGATGCATATTCTAAAATATATACATTTAACGCCTCTATTTTGATTTAATTATTTATTATATTTAAATTTCGTTTTTTAAAATATATATATAATGTCCCAAAATTTCTAAATTTTAGTTTATTATTCATATATCATTATATAGTTTCTATATAAATGTTTTTTATATAATTATGGTGCCAAAAAAATTAATTTTTTTTTTTTTTATGTTACTTCCAAAAACTTAATTTCCTTTTTCTTTTCATTTCTATTTCTAGTTCCTCAAATTTTTAGGTCTAATTCCACTCAGGTGGCTTAGTGTTTATTTTAGTGTTTATAATAATTTTAGATAGAAATAAGCTGTCACAACTGGAATACAAAGACACATTTTCGACATTAGGAAATAAGAAAATATAAGGTTTTCATAACCCATAATAAGTCTGATTACTCGTAAAACGATAAAACAATCAATGTGACATTTGTAATTGTCATAGAATAGAGGGCTATCATCACAAACTTCAATTCCACTGAGGCCTATCATCACAATCACGCTAACATTCTTATCACCATGTTCATGCTTAATAGAGCAACACATCAAACTCAAAAGAAACAAAACTGACAAATAATATAGAGTTATAGATAAAAGAAAATAACAATGCAAAATTCTAAAGTTTACAATATAGTATGTTATGAGATTAATTATACAACTAAAAAATAATACAAACTTCACTGCCAAAAGATGCAAGGCAGAATAACTCAACTAAAATTTTACTTCTCGAGAATTTTACTTTTCGAACTCAACCTGCAACCTAGGGAAAAATATAGGGAGATAAGAGTGAGCATCTCAACTCAGTGTGTATACAATTCAAAATACAAACCTGGTTTCCTATTTGCATACTATTTACAAGGAATGCTCATGTATCATGCCAAATATACATACAATCACATAATCATATAAGAATAGAGATTAGTCTATAGGAACCATATTAAATATCAAACAAGGGAGCTAACCCCCTATTTGACTCTCTTAATCCAAATACAGTCTCTTAGATCTAATACATAAAGGTGCAGCTGTTATTGGCCTATGCCATGTAGCTTTGACTCGATTGACAACACTCTGAGCGATGCGCAAGCCCATAGCTATCATAAATCAGTCATAACTTATCACACATAATTCTCATCATGATCACAATCTTAAGTCGTCTTATGTCATCCCAATGCCATTTGCAACCACAAGTTATGTGTAATATTAATATAATGAACATCTACATACACATGCCAGAATGTTTAACATATATTCATAATGTATAATTATATACATATATATAGATACAGTAAATGTAAATGCATGGAAAACAGAAAAATATATTAGAAAGTATCACTTACAAACTTAACGAATACCGAACCAACTCTCCTCTCGAAGTGCGACATTTGATTGCTAGAAAGACACTTGAAACATCAAATTGTATAACAAATAGATTATCAGAATATAGATAACTTAACAACTCTAAAGATTCTGATGAAATTTTGGCAGAATCTCTCTTATAATTAGGACATAACCTACTAAAATAAAAACATACGCTTTTAAACAACATTTACAACTTATATACGCTAGAGCAAATATAAAAATACACTTTTTTTTTTTGAAAAAAATCTTTAAATTAAAATAACAATTTAAAATAATATAAAATAATATTTCAAAATCATAAAAATATAAAATTTCAAAGGAATATGAAATTTTCAAATACTAATATAGTAAACGCAATTAAATAATTATATTCAGTACAAAAATAAAATTTTTAAATATAAATAAAATTTCATATTGTTACATAAGCTTAGATTTTATCTTTTCAAATATAGAATTAAAGATGATATATATATATATATATATATATATATATATATATATATATATATATATATATATATATATATATACACACACGTTATTATAGTTAAAAATATAAAATATGACTATGAACAAAATTTAATTTTTATTTTTTTTAATGTATAAATGTACATACAAAAATAAAAAATTAACATATATATATATCTCAAAATTATAATAATTTTGCATACACATACTTATACATTACTGATGTGGGGACTAAATTCCCATCCCACATATTTCTAATTTAAGTTTCAAACGTAACTTTTATATCAATCAATCAACA